>CM076578.1:4129158-4543509 GCA_034641835.2 Pinus albicaulis
TTGACTTTTTTCCAATAAAAATCAAACTTTCTATTATAAATAGATAGTCACATAGCATATGCATAGCATTTCTGATCAACTCCATTTCTCCTTCTATTCGAAGAAGAAAAGTAGTCTCAATTGCTTTGAATACCTGAAGGGTATCACAAAAGTAGCCTATCCAAAATTAGCCCTAAAAGGCGCAATCATTCAGTCACATCTCCCGGTTTTAATCCGAAATAGAGATGGTGATGAGAATGATTACGTGCCTACAAAAGCCGAGGCTTCCTTTCCAACACAAAAACAGAGGAAACCAGCAGTAAAAACTATCCCGGTCTCCTGCGATAAAACAATTATCCAAAAGAATCCCAAGACCTCCTCAGTGAGGAAAACAGTCATGTGACTCACCAAAAGTTTGTGTAGCAGTTTTAATGTTTGTTTCAAACCATAGAAAAACACATAGCAATAAAGACAGCATAATATATACTCAAAAGAAACAAGAGTGATTTGTTATCCTAAAACGGGTTGTTCCAAAGGATGAACAACCCCGTTTTCCATCTCCGTCACTGTCCAGGTCCCCATAGCTTGTTCAGAACCTTCTTTACATAGGCGGTCTGGTTCTGTTCCCTGTAAATGTGGTAAACAATGATCTCAGTGAAATAACATTTGATTCAAAAAATCTCTTTAAGCAAAGGCAACAAAAAATAATTCTTGCATTGTTGAGTCCCATTAAACCATTTCACAATATTCATAAAATCTCCAAAGATCTGAATCTTCCTCAATTGTCTTAAATTCAACCAACAGAGAAGGTAATGTAAGGCTTTGAGTTCAGCGAAATTATTTGTCCCTTGTCCAAGACCAACTGAAGCTCGCAGGGACTTTTCTGGGGATAAATGGATGACCAGACTAGCTCCACACCGCCCATTGATGTCAGAAGCTCCGTCAAAGAAAGCCCAAGGAACCCCTTCCCTGATATGTTCTGGCTGAATGCAACGAGGTGGGGCAGGACCAAATGGTGTTGGGATACTGTCATAGATGGTTGCACCTTCCACAACCAGTCGTCCAATTGGGAAAGGAAGATCTTGGAAGATTACTCGATTTCTTGCAATCCAGGTGCCCCAGGCAATCAAGAGAGGAATCATACGAAATTTGTCATCAGGAGCCTCCTCCCACCACCGGGTCTAAGCTTGTTGGATATTTTCTCCTTCCCATATGATAGGGGTTTTAATGAGCCTTAAAGATTCGGCCCAAAGACTTACATTAAAGGGGCAGATTAGAAAAATATGAAGGGCGGTTTCCTCCCTGAATTTGCATAAAGAGCACCAGCCCCGACCTATTTTCCCCCTCTTTTGAAGAAAATCCCATGTTGGCACTTTATTATGTAAGATACACCAGAAAAAAAGCTTAGTATTTTCTGGACATTTCAGCTTCCAGATTAGTTTGGACCACCAGGCAGGGGCCTCCCACCCCTGTTGGGACATCAACCATTTATATCCCATTTTCGGAGAGTAGAATCCAGACTGTGCATGTACCCATCTGA
Organism: Pinus albicaulis; assembly: GCA_034641835.2. Classification (NCBI taxonomy): domain Eukaryota; kingdom Viridiplantae; phylum Streptophyta; class Pinopsida; order Pinales; family Pinaceae; genus Pinus; species Pinus albicaulis. The sequence continues at coordinate 4,130,678 of CM076578.1, forward strand.
GCTCATCCCTTGAATCAGTAATCCTAACAGAGGAGTTTTGCAAGTCCAAACAGAAAAGCCTCCATTCTTCCATCCATCTTTCTTTAAGGTGAAGATCAGTTCCTGTAAGCCATCCTTGCCTCAGTAAAGATGAGGACCGATGATCAGCCACCTGACTAAGGTTGTGGAAGCCCCTGTCGTTTAGAAAGGTTACCAAATATTGAGATAGGGAAAACCTTGCTGAACACCCGACCCATGGGTCGCGCCCAAGCCTCACTTGGACTCCATCTCCCACATTCCATGCTAGACCTTGTTAAATGGTTTGGACAGAGGCCACCATAGCCTTCCAGACCACAGAGGCGTTTTTTGAGGATTTTAGTGGCATGTGGACCCATTCGAGTACTGAACCCTGTTCAATGTATTTCCTTTTTGTAACATACGACCAGAGCGAATCAGTGGATATAAGTCACCAGGCCAGTTTGGCTGCTAGAGATTTCGAGAAAGAGGGCAGATTCTTGATACCCCAACCTCCCCATTCCTTGGGTCAACTGATTTTGTCCCATGCTACCCAAGGGGTAACATGTTCCACTTTGGAACCAGCCCATAGAAATCTACTGCAAAGTTTGTCTATGGAGGCTAGAATACCTTTAGGGACCCATATAAGACTAGCCCAGTACACCGGGATTGCCATTAAGACATACTTGATTGAAACCAGCCTCCCTACCCTTGAAAGCCATTTGTGACTCCAATGATTTAGATTTTTTTCAATTTTAACAAGAAGCCACTTCTAGTCCTGGATCCAGTATTTATCAGGCTTGAGGTGGAACCCCAAATATTTAAAATTATCCTGAAGGGATTTAATTTCAAAATGCAGGAGGGCTTCAATTCTACCCACCTCCTCTATAGACATACCCGAAGTGGTTAGGGTCGATTTTTGTTCATTTATTTTGAGACCTGTTTCCTTCAAAAAAATATCCAAGGGTTCGACAATCCTCCATGCTTCCATTACTAAACATAAGGATATCATCTACGAATAGCAGATGAGTGACCCAAAGGTTAACCGCAACTTCTATTCCTTTTAGCTCACCTTGTCTCTTTTCTTTGTGAATCATTAAGCTAATGCCCTCAGTAGCAAACAGAAAGAGCAGGGGCGAGAGAGGGCACCCTTGCCTTAAGCCTCTCTCAGGATTGAAGAAAGAAGTAGCAACTCCATTTATCAAAATTGCAATAGAGGAGGAGGTAACACAACTCATGACCCATCTGACAAAATCGAATATGAAACCAAGGCGAGTCAACAAAAGTCGCAAATACATCCAACTTATTTTGTCGTAGGCCTTTGAAAGGTCAATTTTTACAATTTCTCCTTTCTTACCACTTCTCTTAAGACTATGAAGAGATTCTTGAGCGACTCCCACTCCTTCGTGAATCTGTCTTTCGTCCAAAAAGCCAAATTGTTCATGGGAGATATTCTTGGATAAAAAAGGTTTAATCCTTCTGGCAATGACTTTTGCAATAATTTTGTAGACACAAGTACACAAAGAAATGGGTCGAAAGTCATCAAAGGAGTGAGGATGATCGGATTTTGGAATCAAGGCCAGGAAAGCTGAATTGAAGGGCTGATAGATAGATCCTGAGCTCCTAGACTCCTCCACTACAGCTACCAGCTCATACCCAAAAGTTTCGAAAAAAGTGTTGGAAGAATTCTACTGTCCATCCATCCGGTCCTGGACTTTTGTCCTTTTGCATAGCCTTAATAATGTCCTCCACCTCCTGCTTAGAAACAGGTTCCATGATGGCATCATTACCCTCTCCATCAATGTAGCTAGGGAAAAAATGGGCCACTCTAATTACTTCCGCTATAGAGACTTCCACAGGAGCTCTAAACAGAGCTTTAAAATGATTTATACCAAGGGTCGCCAGTTCTTTGAAGGATTTGGCCATTCCACCATCCTCCTTAGGGAGTTCCCAAATGGTATTTGAGTTTTTCCGGCCTTTTGCATAATTCTGGAAGAACTTGTGTTTTCATCTCCTGCTTGCAACTAGATGGCTCAACTTTTCAACCACCAGCTTTCTTCCCTAAGGTGAAGAATTTGCCTACGAGAGGCTTCCAACTCCTTAATTCTGGCCCTTGACTCCAAAGAGGCATAACCGGTGCTATCTGGGTCTTCCAGCCTTTCCAATTCAGAATTTACCTTCTTGAGTTCCTCCTCCTCCTGTAGTTTCTTCTGGAGGGCCCATTCTTTGGTGGCAGGCTTCATTCTCTTGAGGTTGTTCATAAAAAAGGAACTTCTATTGTCCTCAAGACTGAAGTTGTCCTTCCTCCATGTATCATGAAAAATACTATTATAAGATTCATCCTTCAACCAGGAAGAATTGAATTTGAACGAGATTCTCGGTTTCTTGCCGTCACCTTTCATTTCCAGAAAAATTGGGAAATGGTCAGAAATACCCCCCTCCCTGACCTAGTGTCTGTAGACCAACAGTTTCTCCACCGAAGCTTCACACAAAAGAAAACGATCCAGCTTTTTGCCTACCCAATCAGCCCCTACTTGTCCATTCCTCCAAGTAGGCCGGAGTTTAAGAAGGGGGACATCCACCAGATGAGATATCGCCAGTTTGTTCCTGAAAAACTCAGATAGGGGATCTGGTTTGGCTGAAACTCCCCATGATTCAGATTCCCCCAAGGAGAAATTCAGGTCTCCACCAATTATCAGATTTGGGTGGGAGAGGCAAGAAGATCTAAAAAAAGAGGTCCAGAAGCGTTCCCTGTCCGCACAGGGTCCATAAATGTTCAAAGAGAGGAAAGAGAGGCTCAATTCATTTGAGAAGAGTTCCATAGCCAAACAATTTTCTGAACCCCAGGAGGAGATTTCTCTTAGCTTCTTCAAACTATATCTTGAAACCACACCCCCAGATCTGCTTGTCGCATCAATAGCATGAAAAACTTAGCCAGGCATCAATTTAGAGAGAACACTGATCACTTCATCCCCTTTCCCCAAATTTTCCTGCAGCATAATGACATCCGGATTTTGGGAGCGAATAAGTTCTCTAAAAGCTAGCTTTTTCGGCTGGCTAGCTAAGCCCCTGCAGTTGAAAGATATAAATATCATTGGATAACTTGGGGGGGTGGCCGCTTTGCTCTAAGCACCCCAGGGATTGACATCTGCCTCCCATCAACTATGTCGATGACTGCCTTCAGCTGGGCCTTGGACAGGTTGGATTTTCTTCCCCTCAACTTCCTTGGACCACATGCCACAGGGTCCAAAGCAAGCCCTCCTACAACCATCCCTTTCCCTTTTCGATTGGCCAAAGGTCTAAGGTTATAGGGAGGGTTTTCAAGAGTAGGAACCTGGGAACTAGGGGGGCCGGGTCAACCTCAGAGGGGGAAAGGACAGGCTCAGAGGAATTTGGGACAGATAGGATGACACTGTCTAAAGACGAATTAGATAGATTTAAGACAGAGAGATCATTAAGGATCTGCTTGGAAGGACCAGGCCCAACGAAATCAGACATAGAGTAACAAACATAGGAGCATAAGGAGAAAGGAGGGAAAAGAGACGTACCTGCTTGAGACGCCCTAACAATTTCAGAAACTGGGAGGGGAACCAGGGAGGTCACCGGAATATCTAAAGGTGGGAAGGAAGTGATAACATCCACCGCTTGATCCTGTACCAAGGTCTCCTCACTTTCTGGGATCTTCGCCTACTCAGTAGGGTGTAAGAAAGCCTCCTGCTCCTGACCTTCCTCTTCATTCAAAGAGGCACCCTCTTGCTTGCGGGGTTTCTTCTGTCTACGACGTCTTCGGTGGCCAAGAGGGCACTCCTTCGCAAGGTGCCCATACTTATGGCAGTGATTACAGTAGAAAGGGAGGTTCTCGTAGTCCAGCGTCTGCAGAAATTCTAGGTCCCTGTACTTCAACATCATTGCATCCACCAAACCCTCTCTGGGATTAAGACTGACTAGGATCCGTGCCACACTCCAGTCCCTTAATTGATTATAGGATTTGTCCACCTCCAAAAATTTTCCCAGGGTATTTTCGATGGAAATGAAAATAGAATCTGTCCAAAACTGCATAGGGAGGCCAGGGAGTTTGACAAATATCGGGGACTCCGCCATCTTTTCTTTCTGTGCATCGAATAAGGGGGTCCATCGACGGAAGAGGATTGGTCTCTTTCCGAAGAACCAATTCCTTCCCAGAACCCAATCCACATGATCTTTGCTATTGAATCTGATACTGAACCATCCCCTAGCCAAATTTTTGATCTTTGTGGGCTGACTCGGGGCTTCTTTCCATTCATTAAGGACCCAGTCAAAGATATAATCCATTGACTATTTCCGGCCTCTCACTCTTCCAACCAAAATAGTTTCTGAAGCTTCCATGGCTTGCTCTACACTGATGTACACACCCAATAAACAACTTGACCTATTGTCTTTCTTCTTGATGGGTTTTGGTTTTTTCCTCTTAACACCCACGACTTCCTTGTTTCCCTCCCCCTATCTAGTAGATTTAGTAATAGGAGCATCCGTCCCAGCAGGCTCAGACGACCCTGGTCGCCTTCCTTCAGAATCCTTTGGACCCTCTTCTTCCTCCAGCCCTTCCTGCTGCACCCTAGACTCAGGGCCTACCCCCTTGTGCGGATCTGTCCCTTGATTTTCGGATGTCAAGGCTCGGGGGAGTCTGTCTACTGCTTCATTCGAGGAAACCCAAGATTGGCTGTGTAGCGGAGCCACCCCCAAAGGTGCACTTAAAACTAGCCCACCCCCGCCCTGTGAAAACCCTAGAGCATGAGGCACAAAAGGCATGGAAACACCAGTAGAAAGGGGACCCTGACCCAACACAGACTTACGAAACCCTACCGGATTACCCTTAGAGAATCCTCCCAGAGATGCTCTTCCAGGGAGTCTCTCTTCGCCTAAGGCTTTGAAGCCTGCAAGTCCTTGAAAGCCGTAACTACTTACAATATCCTCAAGCCCACCAGTGAGAACAGGGAAAAAAGGGTTACCTTAAGCCACCGCTGGAGAAAAAAGCCGTGGAGTTTGCAAAAACGTTCTATCCCTGCCTTCGGACACAGGAATATGCTCTCGAACCGGTTCAGGGAGAAGCCCCGCCCTCCAACACCCGCTCCAAAGTACTCTAAAGGCTAGTTTTCCACAAACCCGCTTCCACGATAGCCCCCACGTCTACTCGAGAACTCGTGTGTCCGCGTTGTTAAAAGAAGAGTTCAGGTTTTTTTCGTAAACACAGCTCCCAACACGTAAGGAGATCTCCGTGCGCCGGGTCAAGCTCAACCGACTCCGTCAAACCCATCTCGACCGCCAACAATGCTTCTTAAACCGACACAGTGGAAAACGCAAATCCGCTCCAGAAAGCGTAAAACCCTAACAACAAAACACCATCGCAGGAATAAAATGGCAACATTTTGGTTAACCCCATTCTTTTAGCCGCTAATCAAAACTCCAGATACAACACGTATGTCTTGAGGGAGTGTCATTTCTCCCAAAGAGTTGAGTCGACTAAAACGGCGTATCGTCCGTCACGTCAAACAAGAGTTCTGCCGTAACCAGATAACAAGTCGAGGCTCGAAAATCTAGGGTTTCCATCCCATCCTTTCGTTTAAGAATCGAGGGTCTCCAAAAGTGACCACTTATTTACAAATTTACATAGAAATTAATTAAAAATTTGTCTATGAATTTTTAATAATTTAAAAAATTACTATAGAAACTCTAGTCAAACTTGCGACACTTTAGATATGACCTAGCATGTAATATACATATTCTAGGCATTAAAGATTAGATCCAAGGAAAAATCATAAAGCCACACTCCAACTTTGGAGGTATGTGAGTGAAAAAACTAAGTTATTCATCGTTGAAAAGAGAGAATAATTAGCCAAGTGAAAAAACTTCGAATGGACTCACTCTGATGTCCGGGTCCCAAGTCGCCCAAGTTACAAAATTTCATCATTCTAGCGACATTTATCATACCCCCCCAAGGTTTCTAATTTAGAGAGAGAGAGATCAGAGGCTAGAGGAGAGAGAACCGGCACAAGTTCCTCGCTCGATTCTCGGACCTTCTGAGGATAGCTGATGAGTTCCTTCAGATATTGGGCCTTGGGTTCTTCAGATTCTACTAGGCAAAAATTAGCGTGATAACAAAAATGGCCCACATACCGATGGGGCTCTATCCCAAACGGTGTGAATTCTAATCGGGACTTCACACCTGTGGAGACTCCCTATTGTTGACAATACATTTTGCCTTAGTCAGATTAGGCCACTAGGGGGATGATGGAAGATTTGATAAATATAAACATTTACGATCAACATTAATTATCAATGTATTTGTAATTTTGAGAAAAGAAAAAATCTTTACTAGAATCATGTGGTGAGCATTTAAGGATGAAATATTGTCTTGATATTCTGGACCAGTTTGTTATAAAAGAATTAGGTGACATATTAGAGATTGTTACAAATGAGGGCAGCATACCTAAATGAGATGTCCCACATGTGAGTGAATGGATGCAAAATGTCCTTGGTATACCTCTTCTATCACAATCTCGTTAATCCTTCTTGTCAGTTGACCATTATATTCAATGAACAAATCATTAAATTGTGAAAGAATTGCATACAATTGCTATTCACCTGCAACATTCAGCGCATTTTTCTTTTTTGTGGCCGAGGAAAAATGGGTGAACAAATGGGAGATGGATCATCATCGTGACCCTAAATGAATAGTCTTATCTCATCCTCATCACCTGGCGAAGCCTTCCTAATGTTAAGGAAAGTGTAAAAACAGGATGAAAAACAAGAAGCGTGTCTATATGTTTCGTAAAACCGACTAGTTGGTAACCTTGATCGATTTTTCAATCAACAGGCCAACGATCTCTATCTGAGAAAAAACTGTCTCTGGATCTCCTCTTTCCAGGTTAAAACAATCAGAGCAGACATGAAGGTTTCGAATATGTTTATAGAACTAAAAAATGTCAAACAAATCTAAAATTTTATGATTAAATGTTTGGTTTCACTAATCAGAATATTTAAGAAGAAAACATTCAAGCTGTCCAAAAGCGAAAGACGGCATTGGTAGGTCAGATCGGACAGACCTCCCTTGACCTCACAACATTCCCTAGTGCCCCATATCTTAATAGTGGCCATCTTGAATGAGAGGGTGTTATATTGGATTTATAATAAATGGTAAACGATATCATGGTTAAAAAGATTACACTGTGTGAATCACAAGATCTAGTAGAGACATTAATTTAGACGTCTCGTGATTCAACTAAACCTTTCTGATGTTCGCATTTAAATCTTGGACATCTCTCCTCTCAAAAGTGTGAGCAATAAATAAGTGAAGAGCTTTTAATTTTAAAATTCTTTGCGATATCTTTATTCCAGACCTAATAGCTGGAAGTTTTCTGATGGTTCATACATGAATGGAAACCGACTCCGTCTGTTTTTGGGTCTATGTTTATAGAAATACCTTGCAGAATATCAATACATTGTTTTATCTTGTTTGGATGACTCACAAACACATTGGGTTTATGTGGAATTGGAATATATTCACCGATGGATACTCCTCTATAAAAGTGAAAAATTCATAAAAAGAATAGCACTTGAAGAATAAAATCAGTTCAACACTATCTGAGTTTATGACACAACTGTGATGAAAGTTCTTCCCTAATCATGGGCATGCACCACCTCTGCCATACCTCTGCCCACGTCAGCACTCTCTTTTTACATCGGTGAAGACTGCAAGTTTGGTCCAGGCCCTGTGTTAAAGGGGCATTATTAAAGGAAGAAGGTGTTGTTTTGCTCAAGACTCAGCCTTGCATGAAGCACCAGCAGAGGCAGAAAATCTCTTGCCCTACGATTGGAGAAAAGTCCCGGGAGGGAACTTTGTTACGAAGGGATGTGTTGGAAATGTTTGAGGAGGAAGTGGAATGGAGTGTTTTCTTTTCAATTGTTAATTTGCAGTTAGATCACTTATATTTAGAACATAAAATAAACAATGAATGGATGCTTTTAGTAATTTCTTCTTGCAATAAATAAGAAATACATAGTGATGCTGAGGCTCCAGCCTGAATGGAAAATCCAAATCTGAACTAAACCTGTATTGCTGCTGTTGACAGGTCTAAGAGCTCACGCCTGGCGGTTACAGAGCAACCTCCCACAGGGCTCCAACCACAATCTCTGAAATCAGGCTCCTACTTTGGTTTCAAGTTCAGTGTCACCTCAGGCTCCAACCCCTATATTTAAGGCCGGAGAAAAATTATCATGGGAATCAACCCTCAAGCTTCCTTTATCAGTGGGTTGTTTCCAGCTCCCAAGTCTTTAGCTAAATGAGCCCCTATCAAACATGGTCTCCCGTCCACATCATCAATGCGCTGTTCTTCATGACAGGTGTCAGTTGCAATCTTTCAGGATGTCTCAGACCACCTTATGATGGCTAAAGCCATAGTGGTCTTTGGTTCATAGACTTCTCAAGACTTCTCAGAAAATATCTTAAATATTCTTTTAAGATCACTACACCAAATAATTCAATCAAAGTCTTAAAATCCCTTGCTAACTATGATATAGTGATGTACTTACCTTGACCAAATATCTTCAGCAGTTCAATCTAATTCCAAAATTGCTTAGAGTTGACTTCAACTAGTTCAAATCACTCTGTACATTGGTGTTGACTTCGGAGTCAAACTATCACGTTGTCCTTTCACTATGTTGTCTTTATTCTTTGGGCTTCCTTTGATCAACCTCACGAGTCGAGAAAGTTCTTCTTGTCAAAGGAGGGGTTCTAGCAAAACCAGTGTACCCCTTTGTACAAATGACACCTACTGAGTCAACGCTCCTTTACTAGTCACAGAGTGAGACCTGCACTATCACTTATCACTGTCATGCGAGAGCAACATTATACAGTCGAGAATGTTTGCATTTTAAGCCTAAAGCCACCAGGATCTAGTAGTGGGGTCTAGATTCACCGTGTAATGATCACGAAGTCACGATTCAGCTGTCATCAACCAAAGATCGATTTTATGTAGAGTTGCATCAAAATATTATTCTCGCACACGGGGACGGAGGGTTATTGGAGTATCAAGCTACGAGAGTTTGTGGATGTGGTGCTATCCAAAACATAGTTATGACGCCGTCCTTTGTACGAGAAATAATAGGTAACTACGAAATACGAAGCTGAGCTTTGAGAAATGTTGAGATCGAGTCTTTTCTAATGCAATTTTAGGTGGTTGGAAGATGATTTATCACGGGTTCAGGTCTTGTCCAAGGTACAAGCAGTGCGAAGCACAGCAATCACAAATTTTGTTATATGCACAAGCTGCAGGTAGCCCTTCAATCGAGCTAGTGAAGACTGTTCAATTTTGAATGACATCCACACATAATTTACCCAAAGCGTCTTCCTTGGCCTTAGTTTATGTATGTGATTTTTCTCACAAAATCTTGGCTAGAATTACGTGTCTTCTTCAGGAATTGCGGCTTAGAAATGAATGAGCGCGGATACATATATATATAGTTGTTTGTCCCTATGAAGAGACACCCATTGGAAGAGAGGCCGACTTTATATATCACTTGCATAGAGTCGGCTTATTGCAAATATATATATTTTTTACCTTAAAAATTCAATTTCTCACAAACTAGGAGTTTCGAGTGAGTAAACGCTCATTGGAAAGGAAAAAATATGCTCTAAGATGGTATAGGAGTCAATTTGGAAGGATGCCTCTAAGGTGGTAAAAACAATTTTTCTTTGTGATTGTCCTTTATTTTTTAAATGCTGTGAGAAAGTGAATAGGGCGACATGGCTTCTCCTTTGTTTGTCTTACGCATTGTTTGGTTTATCGGTTATAGGATCATAGTGTCATCATGATAGTATCCAGCATCCATATCATCATCAAGGTATAGCATTATGTATTCAATAATAGTGCAATAATATGTCATAGTGCGGCATCATTAGGAAAGTTTCGAGTAGTCTTCCGGCCATCAAATGAGATCTTCCACATCATCATCTAGTCTTCCAACCTTCATCGAGTGTATGACTTCATCAAGTATCATCCAAGTGTATGACATCACTAGTTAAGATCTAGATCATCCAAGGGAGCATGCAACATTAGATTTTACTTAGGGCTTAGTCATTGGTGGTTTGACTTCTTCGTGACTTGACATCTTCATTGGATAGTATCTCAGTCAACCAAAAGTCATGACATCATCATCTAGAACCAGTGCATCTCAAGAATATTGACATCTACAGTCAATGCCACATTGACATCAATGACAACCTTGATTAACAATCGGGGAGATTGTTGCACATTAGGTTCAACGCTCCCCGTGTGTTTCGCGACATGGACTAACGCGCACCTCGTGGATCCTAACTCTGCGATGTAGCGGAGACTAACACCGTTTTGGTCTCAACTAGCAATCGTGATTCCAACAATTGGTATCGTAGCGACAGTCCTCGAGTTCGAAACTCACATCGAGCTCGCATTGGGGGGAAATTGTTGGACATGTGGGTTCAACGCTCCCCGTGTGTTTCGCGACATGGACTAACCGCCTCTCGTGGATCCTAACTCCGCGATTGTAGCGTAGGAGTAACGCTGCGCGCTTTTTGGTCTAACGGCAATCGTGATTCCAACGGGATGCGCCAAAAAGAACAATTTGGTTTTTTCCGGTCCCCTTTAACTCCCACAAAGGTTTAAACCACCACTCTGGCTCCCCCTAGCCTTTCTCGAGCCATACACCATTTCTACCCAAATTTTGGGAGTGTACTAACTCGATGGAGCATGAACCCTATCTCGAGCTCATCCGACTTCTCCTCGAATTTTGATATTTGAGTTTTGAATGTGCTACCGATGAACCCTGTAGCCAGCTCCTCAAGCCACTTGTCTTCGAGTTGGAGGGGCTTCCTCTCGCCGTCATCCATGCTTGCCTCCACATGGTTTGTCTGACCTTGCGAGGGCTTCCTATATGGCTTTTAGAGTTACGAAGCCCCTTTCTTCCACTTTGTTCTATTAGATCTTTCGGAAAGGGGTGAACCCTCTCGGCAGTATCCCACCACATGGGTCACGACTTCCGACCTTACTCGTGCTCCATCCCCAACATCTCCAGAGCCCAGACCTCATTATAATAATCTTTGACCAAAGCTACCGAAGCTTTCCTACTACAATTGATGCATTTTTTAGTTTCATATTTAGCATGCGCTACCATTCTTGTATTGGCATGGGGTCAATGTATTTCCTTTTATGACAATCGTCCCGGAGGTTTTCCAAGGTGATGAGTCTCTGTACCTCAATTTTGCGACAAAATGTAGAAGTCATGAAGGACTCAGAGGGAAGCTCCTTGATTCCCCATCCCTCCCAAGCTTTCGCACGCACTATTTTCTCCCCATGCTACCCAAGGCATCACATGTTCCACCTTAAACCCGCCCATAAGAACCTACTACAAATTTTATTAATTGAGGAGAGAATACTTTTTGGTACCCAAGAGAGGCGCGCCCTAATATACCGTAATGGCCATGGCTACGGATTTAATCGAGCACTAGTCTCCCTGCTCTAGATAGCCATTTGAAGCTCCGAGTTTGTTTCATCCTTGCCTCAATATTTGCGATAAGCCGGTGCCAATCCCGGATACGATAAGAGTCCGGCTTTTACAATGAAACCCCAAGTATTTGAACGAGTCCTGCAAGTGTGGCTCCTTACTTCAAACCGTAACACTTCCGAGATTCTCGCACTTCGGCTACTGGAAAGGCCGCGTTAGCAACCGTGATTTCTCGACTATTTATACTTAAAACTCTGCTAGCCTTTAGGAAAAGGTCCAACACCTCCTTTAATCGACGAGCAGCTCTTCCAAACTACCATCGCTAAACTACAGGGAGGATATCATCTACAAAAAGTAGATGAGTAACGAAAAAGGTTGACAAACCACCTCAATGCCTTTGGTTCCTCCCTTCTTTTGCTTCATGTATCATCGAGGCCGAGTCCTTCTACAACCAAAAAGAAATAGAGAGGGAGGGAGGGCATCCCTGAGCGACATACCTCTTTGTATGTTGAAAAAATTGAAGCTGCCCCATTGATCAAAATAGCAATACTTGTAGAAGAGATCACCCCATCACCCAATTAATACAAAGTCATTCCCGAAGCCAAGAATGGGTCAAGAGAAGCTGGGATATACATCCAAACCGATTTTGCTCATGTGCCTTGGAAACGGTCCATTTTAACGATTGCTCCCTACTTCTTTTCAAACTATGGAGAGTTTCTTGGGCCACCCCCACAGACCTCATGGATTTGCCTTCCCATCCGATAGTATGCGAACTGGTTCGGAGAGATACTTCGTGAGAGAAAGGGCTTGAGACGGTTAACTATCACTTTTGCAATGATTTTATAGATGCATGAACAAAGAGAGATTGGCCTCAAATCATCAAAGGACTCTGGGATGCTCCTTTTTGGGAATGAGAGACAAGGAAAGTATGGAGATTGAAAGAGGTTGACAAATGGATCCTGATCTTCTCGAAGCTGTCTTCCACAACCTCAAGGCAGATCATCACCCAAAGAATTCAAAAAGAGTGTTGGAGATTCCACTTCGTCCAACCGTCCCGGCCCTGGACTCTTGTCTTTCTGCATTGACTCAAGGATATCTTCCACTTTCTCCTTTGAGACAGGCTCCATTATACTGTCATTTCCTTCGTCATCAATATAACTGGGGAAGAAACGAGCTACCCTGATAACTTCAGCAATGGATGCCTCCGCTGGGGCTCTGAACAAAGATTTGAAATGTTTCACACCAAGGGAGGAAATATCCTCAAAATATCGTGCCATTACTCCTTCCTCCGTCTGCATTCCCCAAATTGTATTGATATTTTTCCTTCCTTTGGCGTAGTTCTGGAAAAATTTTGTATTCTCGTCTCCAGCTAACAGCCAAATAGCCCTGCTTTTAAGGCGCCAACTTTCCTCTCTTTCCAATAAAATTTTCTTCCTTGCTGCTTCAAGTCTCCTTATTCTATCCCTTGATTCAGTGGAGACATATCCGTCCCCCTCCGGACTTTCCAGAAAGTCTATTTCTTCATTTATCTTCTGTAGGTCTTCCTCCTCCTTTAGCTTTTTTGCCTTTGCCCATTTCAGAGTGGCTTTTTTCATTTCCTTTCGATTCTCCATAAAATGCCTGCTCATATTGCCAGGTTCCCTTGGCCTAACATTCCTCCAAGTGGCATGGAACAAGGAGGTGAAGGATTCATCTTTAAGCCATGAAGAGTTAAACTTGAAGGGGGCCCCTGGCTTCTTATGAAGGCCTTTGATCTCAAGAAGAATGGGCAGGTGTTATTATTGTTATTTATATTTACATTTTTCATCTGCTACAATCCTATATTCTTATTTGTCTGAATCCCATCGAACAATTTTGATCATATGAAGACAGTAACACAGTTCAGTTTCAATCTCATTTTTGGATCTACTATGGCAACTGCCTTAATCAGAAAGATTCAGACAGGTCTTTTAACAATTGTTTGAAAATGATTTTACAAGAATCCTGCATTCATGGTCACTAACTGCAAATTTAGTAATTTTGAAGTGAACAATCTTAGATGTAAAAAACGCTTTTGTCAAGCAGAACTGCATTTAAATTTTCTATTACACATTTTTTGGAAATTGAAACTGCTATTGGCTTCCAAATCCTTAGTGATGTTCACTATATTGCTAATGAAAGAAACAACATAAATGTATGGACCATCTAGTTCACACCTCCAAATATCATGGAAACTGGCACATATGTTGACTGCACGATCGGCATCTACAGACATGAGTGTCTGAATTTCTCCACTGGAAAAGGTGGTTCTCTCTGCAAGACTGATAAACAAGCACTATAGAAGAAATACCAAGTCTCAGTAAATGTTTCCGGTTAAGATCTGGAAATGTTCTAATTATGTACTAAAAATATAACAAAGAAACCCATGAGCAAGTGTCTTAGACACACAAGATAATTCAAATTATTTAATAGATATGAAATAGCACATCACCAAATAAGAATCAGATATTACTTCAGTTCAACCAAGATGAAATAATTGGCAGTCTAACCTATAAACTTGCATACTTCGTGGAAGTGCATAACTAATCTGGATTTAGTCTCCTATTTTTTACAGAAGCATCAGACAATATAATTCCACCACTCACAGAATTCTAGATGTATTCAAATTCTAAACATTGTATTCTATCAGAAAATGAAACTACGTTGAGATGTCAGAAAAAGTCATTCACAACATTAGAGATAACACTTATTTAACACCACCATCAAAATATACTGCCTCTCAAGTTCAGCACAAACATTCTAAACATAGTGCATGTATTATTACCTTTTGGTAGACAATAGTGATAATGCTTGCTCGTAATCGCAGTTTAAGTTTTGAAAGAAGATATGAATAATGTGATCCTAAAAATGCTCTGCACCCATATGTCATATGATATCAATACACATAGAAGACAGAAAGGTATAACATTGTAGCCTAGCCTTAGACAATATCTCACAAAAATTGTCTTTACCAAGAAGTCTGATCCTGTAATTACACATCACTGAAGCAAACACTATCTATAATATAATTGTATAATTCAAAAAGAAAAGTAACCCATAAAATGTGAAGTAGCGAACAAGAAATTTAAGGAAAAATTCGTATTCATTTCTTAAGCAAAAAAATCCTTTTTTTTTTTTTTAAATCCTTTTTTTTTGAAAAATCCTTGTTATATTTACAAACAGTGAATCAAAAGGTGGAAGGTTATATAAAATGGAGCTTATATCCTCTTTTTGCTCAAAAATAAGCTTACACATAATCTTCCAAAGGGAAAATAAAGCGAACATTCTCAAGCATTGCTGAATCCCAACAGAGCAAACCAAATACCTACAATCAACAAGCAAGGCACCATTGCAATGAACCCTGCCCAGAAGGATAACAATGTCATGAACTAATCTGGTTTAGAGCATGAATATCCAAAATATTTGGAACAAAATTAGGAAATCCATAAGGACGACAAATAATATATAAAAATATATCTTATATATAATCAGAATCTAATATTTGGAACAAAATTAGGAAATCCATAAGGACGACAAATAATATATAAAAATATACCTTATATATAATCATAATCTAAGATTAAATATGAATAGGATGAAAGAATATAATGACGGTCCAATTATAGATATCTAGGCAAAGGTTCCTGTTACCCACCACCAGTGGATGACCCCATTGAAGAAATTTTTCTCTTATATTTGTCTTCAGCTGGAAGCCAGCGGCCCCTGACAGCCACCAGTGTAGCCGATATTGTGCTAGTTGATCTCCACTCCCTAAACCAGTCATATGTTCCCTCGCCCATCTATCGAGATTGTATGTTTGAAGATGGGCCATCCAAATCCTAAAGGTATTTCTTTCATTGTGCAATCAGGTGCTTATGCTTGTTTTCCCTTGGGCACACTTGGGTATGGATTGCTTGGTGACTTGGAAGGAGGAAGGGTTTTCACTGTAGTCATGTTCCCTCACCTCAAATGGAGGGTTAATTCTCAACCCTATTTGAAAATCAGAAAGGCAGAAAGATTTTCTTATATTGATAATTACTTGTGAAATCTTTGTGTTCGTATTAGCTTTATTATGTTCTTTTATCTTTTTTTCATTAAGCAATCATCAAAACAAATACATGAAGATCAGGGACACCAGATATAGTCACTCAGCCAGGGCTAAAACCCCACTCTAAGGGAAAACCCAGTCAAACTCTTCCACTAGCAATATTCAAGATGAGATAGACCAAGACCCTAGACCAAAGACCTTCGTCCTCCACTAAGTCAGCCTTCCAACGAGATTCTGCAACCTTCAATAGTTTCTTCTTGTCCAGCAGCAACAACCCAGAAATTTTCAGCCCCAGCTTCTTCAGAATTTTGGACTTGCCTGGACTTCTGAATTTTCGGCTTGCCTGCAATTTTCGGTCTGCCTGCACTTCTTGGCTTGCCTGCATTTCTCTGCCTACCTGTGTTAATCCAAGTTGTCATTGATGGCAACATGGAAGATATCATTTGAAGTTTCTCCTATATGATGGTGCTATGACCCCATGATTGATAAGCCAAACAATGGAAAAGACAAATGAAGAAGAAGCCAAGCAATGGAGAAGGCATTCTGTCCTATGCATTTTCTACACACAAAAATTAAGGACAGTCACAAAGAAAAATTGTTTTTACCTCCTTAAAGGTATCCTTCCAAATTGACACCTATGCCATCTCTTAGAGCATATTTTTGTCTTTCCGATGAGCTATTACTTGACCCGAAATTCCATGCCGTTTGGGAGATATGAATTTTTCAAATTAAGGATATATTTCTGTTTTTTGAGCCGACCTATGCTCAGGGATACAAGTCGGCCTCCAAACAAGGTCATAAGAAGGCTATATATATACAATTCGTACTCATTTATAAAACAGAGATTTTCGGTGGTCAAGCAAAGTACTCGGTTATAAAACATACACCACAGAAACTCATTTCACAGCTCATGAACTTTCAAACATCAAGAAGGAGCCTATACGAAGCCTATTTCTGAGTCTACAGCCGCTGATCTGAATGCGAATATAAGCCTGGGATCTGTGAGAGTATACAAGCCTCGGACCTGTGTGTGACTACAGCCTCGGACCTCTCTAAATCTGCAGCGGGTCAGCCTTGGTGAGAAGCTCAGATCAGTTACAGTCATCCCGTACCAGCCTCGGACTTGTCTGCAATTAAAGTGACTGTAGTGGCTCGGATTACTTCACAGATTTATGGTTCGGACAGGAACCCAGAACAACCCTATACATCTCAGATTTGTGTCATATTTTTTGATATAGAACTCAGATTAAAGCTCAGAGATTCGGATCAGTGTTTGAAAAGCTCGGCGTTGTAACATCCATGGAGGAGATGTGAGTTAGATCTGTTGTAAGTGCATCTTGGAAAATAAAAGAAGTTCGGATTTGTGAGGAACAGTCACCTACTCAGACTGTGTGAAGAAAAAACTCGGGTTCAAGAAGTCCTGTGGAAGAATTGTTACAACAGTCAAGCATTTGTAGACAAGGACAGTCACATATAACAGAGGACTCTTGGAAACATTTTATTGGACAGTCAAGAACAACTTTGGATCAAATTAATTGAATAGTGAAGAATCTTGTTGAATACACTTAAGTAAGTACATCACACACTTTCTCTCTTACGATTTCTGAAGGATTGGTGTCCTTGGAGTAGGAGCTCCTAAACACAAGGTTGGTGCCTTGAGAAGATAGGGTCGAAGCCCTAGAGGTCGGAGCCTCATCAAAGTCCAAGTTGGTGCTTGGAAAATAGGTTGGTGCCTGTTTCATTAAAAGGGTTGGTGCCCTTCTCTCATCTATTGTATACTATTATTAAAAAGGGATTGAAGTTCTCTTTAACTCTTAATATCATTATTATATATATCTCTCTGTCTTTAATTGTGAAGAATCTAACTGGCAATAATTAAAAATTGAAAAGAAACACTGATTCACCCCCCTCTCAGTATTTCCAACAACCTGCACTTCTGAATTTTCGGCCTGCCTGAACTTTTCGGTCTGCCTGCACTTCTCGGGTTACCTGCACTTTTGGTTTGCCTCCACTTCTCTGCTTGCTTGCACATTTTGGTCTGCCTGCACTTCTCAGCCTGCCTGCACTTCTGAAATTTGACTTTCTTCTACTTTTGAAATTTTCACTTGCCTTTTGAAATTTTGACTTTCTTCCTCTTCTAGCACCCCATTCAAGAACGATGCCTTGACATCCATCTGGTGAATTTCCCATCCCATCTGCGCTTCAAGAGAGATGACGGATCTGATTGAAGTCGACCATCCGTGTTTAGAAACACAGATGAGTCAGTGAGACGAAGAACCTCCTAGGATGAAATTTTCGCCAAAATAATAGGTTTACCTAGGTTTGTTACATACATACATGATCTTACTAGCATCATTTACATCAAAAATTTGCAGAATGGGTTTGCAATGACACGTAATGTTGATGGTTGATTATCTCGATTCTTTGAAAAAAATAGGTACATCTGCTTCCTGAGAACTTTGACAAAATAAGTGCAACAGGGCCAACCCCTAGATTTTGATTTTAGGAGTCGTCTGTGCTTGTCATGGCAACAGACGAGCTCAAAAGAAGCCCTAGAAGGGCCTACGACAACATGATGTCAGCATTTCGGCCCTCTTATTAGGAGATTTATTATGTTTCACAATGGCTACTGTTAGTGTCAGTGTTTGCATCTTGCCATCAGTGATCAAAAAACCTCTTTTCGTATCATTTTAAGGGTCCCACTCAAAAAAAAATTATCATTCTACTAGGTCATGCAAAAATTTAGTCACTGATGGTAGCCCTAGTTCAAAAACATCACTTTTCCTTAAATTTTATTACTTGCTGGCATATTTTCATACCTTGTTGAATGTACAACAGTCATGAAGTCTAAGTCATTATGTCATCATATCAGTCATGTCATCATGAAATTAGGTCAGTCAAGGTTTCATTAGGTCATTAGGGTTTCCAAGGTCCAATAAAAACTTCATTTCCACTGCATAAGACCAGCAAGTAAAGGGTGATTTAATAACATCTCTTCACCATATGAAGATGATTGGTAAAGAAAAATTATTGTTTCAGCATGCAATTTGGGTTTTAAGATGTACTTTTCAAATTTCATTATGTAACTTTATGTCATTCAATATGTAATAAGTTCTCATGGTTCCAAGGTAGCTGCATACTCAAGGTTCCATCAGCCAAATTAGTCAACATTCCAAAAGGCATCAATGTTCCTAAACACTTCCCATCACTCCTATCCCTCAAAATCATCATTTTCCACAAGCACTAAACCCTAATTTCCTCTTCCATCGATCTAGGGTTTGCTATGGAATCAGATACATATGAGCAGAGGAGGCATAAGGGAGGTCATATTAGCAAGTATGAGGCCATTCCAACTCATAAACATCATGTCTCCATCATTTTTAAGGAAATCACTCCAAGGGACAAATCATTTACCACACATAGGGCCAGTTTTTCTTCAAACTATGTTTCTGACCAAATGGTGATGAATTTTACAAAAGTGAAAGAAGTTTTTGTCCATCATAGGTCAAAGAAGAAAAACCTCCTTGAAATTTTACACAGGTGTTATGGTTTGGGAGGAATGTTAAAAATATAGTTGCTACAGGAGAGTTGTTGCACTTCTGGAGTGACCTTGGGAAAATCAGTTTCTCTCCTAGCTGGATTCACCAAATGACTTTCTTGATGAGTCAGATGATAACTAAACAGAGAGAGCTTTCCAATGAACTATCATGAGCTCAATTGAGAGTTGAGGAAGGCCTCTAAAAGTTGCCTGCAAGAGCACACTGCACCCTCATTCTGCAGTTTTTGACCAGTCTTGGGAAAATTGATTTTTGAGGGGCTGTACTTGATCATTTTCAGTGCTTGATAGGTCCATTGTGTAGCCAAGAGAGAGATCTTTCCAACGCACTATCATGAGCTCAATTTGGACACCGGGATGGCCTCAAAAAGTAGCCTGCAAGGTGGCGCTTTCAGAGGGTGGAGCTGCGCTGAGAGCAGTGGTGTTGTGCGTAGGCAACAGGCGTTGCGCTTACAGCGTTTGGTGCTGCCTTTTTCACTTCAGGCGCTGCGCTCCTGGGCTTCTGGAGCGCTACGCTTTGCCCAACAAGCCCTAGAAGCCACAAAACACCCTCAAACTCTTCCAAATTTTCACCATAAGCTTGTTTCCTCCTTTATCAAGTAAGTGATACAAAATCATTGCCTCATTACTTTCCTAAATGTCATTTTTATGGTGTTTTTCTTCATGAGAGAAATTAACTAAGTGTCTAGTGGAAAACCCTAGTATCACTCCCTCACTCCCAAATTGATGCCCTAATACCCTACATACCCTTCCTACACATCTAAAAACCCTATCCCTACCGTTACACTACCATTCCCAAATCCCTAAGTCCCTTTTCCTAAAAACTCCAAGTCCTAGGCTTCAACATTCCTAAGCAACCCCTTCCCTAAACCTGTAATTAAATTCTCATTTCCAACTCCCTTGATATTTTGACCTCCCATCACCTGCCACAGTTCCCTAATCCATTCCTCATCTCCCTAAATTTTCCTAGATCTATCCCTATTCCCTAGACCCATTTTCACTCCCCATTCCCATCTACTTTATCCCTAGGGTTTCTAGCCCACCAAAACACTATGGAGGAAGACAAACATTATGTGGAAGAGGAGGGTAGACAGAGAGAGGAGGATAGAGAACAGAGAAGGCCTCACAAAGAAGGAAGAATCCCAAGGCTGGAGCCCGCCAACACAAATGAACTGATGGCTTCTCCCATGACTGTCAGTTGTTTTGAATATGTAGGGTGCTTTGAGTTTTGCAACATCATTGAGAGGGCCAACTAGCATCTTGAGAAGCTCCTGGAGAAGGCAAATAACAATAATGACATATTGAGAAAGAGAGCCAAGCACTACTTCAACAAAAACCAAATTGCAAGGTCAAAACTCCAAAAGGCCAAATCAAGACTTGAAATCCTAACCAAGCAAAATGAAGGGGACAAGCTTGATATTCTTGCTGAGGCATCTCTCATAGCCTAGTACACCTCATCATCATCCCACAGCGAAATATTTGTAGAAAATTTTGGAAATTTTGGAAATTTTTGAGTTTCTGGCAATTTGACACGATCAAACCGGCAAAAGCACAGCGCCCTAGGCGTTGTGCTTTTCCTAGGGACCTCCAATGGAGAAACTGAAACCACCATTGGATTTAGAAGGCCAAGTACAGTCAGAAAAAACCACTTTACAAAATTTTTTGGGTCAAAGTGGCGGTCAAAAAGTTAAAAAACACTCAAAAAATAACCTTTCTGCCCTATTTTGGAGGTTGGCGCTACGCTTTTGAATAGTCTTAGGGAATCAGTTTTTGGAGGGTCAAATCAGCATCATTTTGGAAACCAAGCATAGATCTGGAAACTAGATTGGACAGGTTTTCCAATGAGCTATCATGAGCTCAATTTGGACACCTAGAACCCCCTCAAAAGTGAAACTGAAGATGGTGTTGCGCTTAGGACAGTGGCACTGCACATAGGACACATTTTCTCAGTTTGCTAATATTTTTCAATTTTCTCAATTTTTTCTAGTTTGACCATGGTCAATGAGAATTTACCAATGTAAATCATGAATATAAAAGTAATTATGATGTAGTTGACTTACCTAGGGGTAAATACATTTGGTGAAATTTTTGATGACATGTAATGAATCAGTTTGCAAGAAGTGAGGGATGAGACAATTTGACCTCCCTACACTCTAGGTATTCAGCGCAGTTTTTGGTGGAACACCTCCTCAACTTGGGAATTCGACCCCTGACGTTGGGAGAGGTTGTTTGAGGTCTATATCATGTACTTTTTGACTCATTTCACAGGTTGGATATTGATGCATTGATCAGAGACTCTAGTGTAATCAGTATTTGGAAAGAAATTAATGAAAGAGTTGCAGCTATTTTTTTGGGATACCTGTGGTATGGAAATTTAGCATTGTTCTTCTTATGTCTCATTATGTATGAATGTTTTGTTTCATGATCCATTTCATCTCTATTATATGTTGGTTTTCAAGTTGATAAGCAGAATACATCTCTCATTCTCTATTTTGGGAAAATCTTCATAGTTTGTTCATTTTCTTCAGCTTAGAAAGAATACATGTTTTGCCTTGCTCTTTCTAGTTCCTCATCAGTCTAATCCATCTCACCCTGAAACCCTAAAGTGCTAGCCTTCCTACCTACCTTGCCCCATTGAAATCTCTGCAACCCTAATCTTATTCTCCCTGACCTAGCCTCTTTGACCTAATCCTCATCTAGCAACCCAATTCAAACAAACAAACCCTGTACTTATACCTAGCGTAGAAACCTAATTCATCCAGCCCTCTTGGCTATGACATGGTGGAGAGAGCCCTCTACGGTTTGGTAGGGCTAGCTACCAAGCTAAAAGATTGGTCTGTGGTTACCTCTGCTTGGACTCTTTCTCGGCCTTAGAGATCCAGTGGAGTGATAACATACTGGCGTCGTTGCCGAGGAGGCTAAAAGAAAAATCTTCCCTAGGAAAGAATGACAAATATCATATTTGATTGCTGATGGTGAACAACGATCAGGCACAAGAAGGTTGTGCATCATCCACATAGCGACTCCAAATCAGTTTCAAAATCAAATCCAAAGACTCCACTGGAGGATGAACCTTGCCAAGAAATATGAAAGACAACATGGGAAGATTAGATATTCAATTTGGACTTTCATTCAAGACATCATGTTCTTTATCATAAAATATTTCTTCTCTTTTCCTGAGAATGTCCAGAAAGTTTTCCAAGGTATATTATGTTTCAAAAAAGATCGTGGACCTCCATTGGATTCCGCGCTTTTGAAGGTTGTAAATACAAATTCCCCATATGCCTTTGATCTTGGTCCAGACCCTTTTTCCAAATCATATGATGACCATCTTCAAATTGATGAACCTCAAGAGATCAAGACTAATCCTACAGCTTCTGTACATACTCCTACACCTCGTAAAATTCCAAATAGATACAAACCACTCATCTTACCTCCTATACTCCATGCTTTCCCTGAAAGTCATTACCTATATCTGCCAAGGTTTGATGGTGAATGTGACAACATCACTGCTAAGAGACATGCAGAATTTTGAGACTTTCCTCGGCCTTTTTGAAGTTAATGAAGAGGATGTCAGTATTAGGTTGTTTGCTCTTTCTTTGCAAGGCAAAGTCAAGAGTTGGTTCAAAAACCTGCCTGCTGCGAGCATCTCAGATTTCCCGCAATTCGCCAAAGTTTTCCTCGACAAGTGGGTGGTCAAAGAAAACCCTTTCTTGATTCTAGAAAAGTATGACTAGCTGAAAAGACAGCTAGGGCAGACAGTACAACAGATTTTTTGCCAAATTCAATCAAGTCTATTGTTCGATACCTGCTAATATAAGACCTGCTCCTGGGTCAGCTCTCTTATATTACCTGGATGCCTTTGATCTGGAAATGGAGTTTCAGCTAAGAGAAAGGAACCTTGCAACACTTGAAGAGATGCAGAATAGTGCAGTAGATGTAGAGGCTAATTTGTTGATCAAAAGGGCAAAGCTAAAGGAAGAAGAGGGAGAACATTGCAGAGCACCTGACATCTTCAGAGGTAAAACTCGATATTTTAGTAAGTACAATAGAGGAAATGATGCAAAAGATCACCATGAGAGATGGATTTTCCATTCAAGATCACCATGACCCACTTATTGCAGAAAAAAAGAGGTTGCTGGCCCTAAACACTTTCCTGCTAATCCTAGCTACCATAAATCAAAAATGGATTTGTAGATCAATCCAAGGAGAAACAATCTGTTGATCTAATGTGTATGTTTGATGACATTCCTTCTTTTGATAATTTGCCTAAGTATGATCAATATGACGAAAATTATGTTCTCCAAATATATACTAATCTTGCGAACCAATCAGCCTCTGGTTTGTGGGAGGAGGAAGCTCAGTTTCAGCAGCTCGAATACAGTGATCAGCCAATGCATATCAGCTATGGCAGTGAGGAGGAAGTGCATAAAATTTGGAAGTAAGTGAAGGATCTTTGCCTCCTTTTTTACTTCGTTTTAGTTCACAGAGACAACTTTCATGCAATCAAGAACCAGCAGTCTTTTCAAGTTTCTCATGACCCAATAGCTGATGTGTTGGATGATATCTGCAGTAAAAGTCCTTCTCCATTAGCCAACTGTGAGCCTGAAAAGAGTGTTGATATAAACTTGATACGACAACCGGTTTCTTTGTCATTTTCAGCAAGAGTCTCATTACAAAGCTCATCCGAACATTTGCAGCCATATCAAGAAAGTATGGGTAAAGATGAAAGTTCATATTCATGTCATGAAGACTGCCTAGAATATAGCAGTAATGTATTAGATGGGCTGGAAATCAATATGTATTCTTATGAAGATTCTTTTGCAGCATTTTGAGGTCAGCCGGTGGACTCATGCTTTGCAATTTCATTAAGATTCAATCTGTTAACAAGTTTTTATGGGAATTGCCTTTCAGTAGTTCTCTCTTCTTGCTCATAAGCAAGCACTCGCAAAGAATTCAAACAACGGCCGGAATGCTTACATGGTTGCATTAGCTATTTCATTTCACTTGATCAGGTGATGAATGGATCAGTTAGAGTAGGTTTTGTTGAATAAGCTCAATTCTGAGCATCTTTTTCAGTTAGTTTTTAGTCAGTCTTGAGTCAGTCTTGAGTCATTTTAATGAGTCAAGTTTTCAATATTCAGTTAGTCTTTAGCTTTTGACTCCATGCCCAACGAATAGGCACTTGGTCTACGGTGTTCTTGGCACCTCCAAGGAGCTACCACCCCCAGCTGGAGCCAATGTTAGTGTCAGTATTTGCATCCTGCCATCAATGATCAAAAATCATCTTTTCATATCATTTTAAGGGTCCCACTCAAATTTTTTATCATTCCACTAGGTCATGCAAAAATTTAATCACTGATGGTAGCCCCAGTCCAAAAACATCACTCTTCCTTAAATTTTATTTTTTGCTGGCATATTTTCATACCTTGCTGAATGTACATTAGTCATGAAGTCTAAGTCATTATGTCATCATGAAATTAGGTCCGTCAAGGTTTCATTAGGTCATTAGGGTTTCCAAAGTCCAATAAAAACTTCATTTCCACTGCATAAGACCAGCAAGTAAAGGGTGATTTAATAACATCTCTTCACCATATGACAATGATTTGTAAAGAAAAATTCTTGTTTCAGCATGTAATTTTGGTTTTAAGATATAATTTTCAATTTTCATTATGTAATCTTATGTCATTCAATACGTAATAAGTTCTCATGGTTCCAAGGTAGCTGCATACTCAAGGTTCCATAAACCAAATTAGTCAAAGTTCCAAAAGGCATCACTGTTCTTAAACACTTCCCATCACTCCTATCCCTCAAAATCATCATTTTCCACAAGCACTAAACCCTAATTTCCTCTCCCACCGGGCTAGGGTTTGCTATGGAATCAGAGACATCTGAGCAGAGGAGGCATAAGGGAGATCATATCAGCAAGTATGAGGCCATTCCATCTCATAAACATCATGTCTCCATCATTTTTCAAGAAATCATTTCAAGGGACAAATCATTTTCCACACATAGGGCCAGTTTTTCTTCAAATTATGTTTTTGACCAAATAGTGATGAATTTTACAAAAGTGAAAGAGGTTTTTGTCCATCATAGGTCAAAGAAGAAAAACCTCCTCCAATTTTTACACAGGTGTTATGGTTTGGGAGGAATACTAAAAATATAGTTGCTACAGGAGAGTTGTTGCACTTCTGGAGTGACCTTGGGAAAATCAGTTTCTCTCCTAGCTGGATTCACCAAATGACTTTCTTGATAAGTCAGATGATAACTAAACAGAGAGATGATAACTAAACAGAGAGAGCTTTCCAATGAGCTATCATGAGCTCAATTGGGAGTTGAGGAAGGCCTCCAAAAGTTGCCTGCAAGAGCACACTGCACCCTCATTCTGCAGTTTTTGACCAGTCTTGGGAAAATTGATTTTTGAGGGGCTATACTTGATCATTTTCAGTGCTTGATAGGTCCATTGTGTAGCCAAGAGAGAGATCTTTCCAACGCGCTATCATGAGCTCAATTTGGACACCGGGATGGCCTCAAAAAGTGGCCTGCAAGGTGGCGCTTTCAGAGGGTGGCGCTGAGTGTCTAATGGAAAACCCTAGTATCACTCCCTCACTCCCAAATTGATGCCCTAATACCTACCCTACATATCCTTCCTACACTTCTAAAAGCCCTATCCCTACCCTTACACTACCATTCCCAAATCCCTAAGTCCCTTTTCCTAAAAACTCTAAGTCCTAGGCTTCTACATTCCTAGGCAGACCCTTCCCTAAACCTGTAATTAAATTCTCATTTCCAACTCCCTTGATATTTTGACCTCCCATCACCTCCCACAGTTCCCTAATCCCTTCCCCCATCTCCCTAAATTTTCCTAAAGCTCTCCCTATTCCCTAGACCCATTTTCACTCTCCATTCCCATTGACCTTATCCCTAGGGTTTCTAAGCCATCAAAACACTATGGAGGAAGACAAAGACTATGTGGAAGAGGAGGGTATACAGAGAGAGAAGGATAGAGAACAGAGAAGGCCTCACAAAGGAGGAAGAATCCTGAGGCTGGAGCCCACCAACACAAATGAACTGATGGCTTCTTCCATGACTGTCAATTGTTTTGAATATGTAGGGTGCCTTGAGTTTTGCAAAATGATTCAGAGGGCCAACTAGTATCTTGAGAAGCTCTTGGAAAAGGCAAATAAGGATAATGACATATTGAAAAAGAGGGCCAAGCACTACTTCAAGAAAAATCAAATTTCAAGGTCAAAACTCCAAAAGGCCAAATCAAGACTTGAAACCCTAACCAACTAAAATGAAGGGGACAAGCTTGATATTCTTGTTGAGGCATCTCTCATAGCCTAGTACACCTCATCATCATCCCACAGCAAAAAATTTGAAGAAATTTGGGAAAATTTTGGAAATTTTGGAAATTTGAGTTTTTGGCAATTTGACAGTCAAACTAGCAAAAGCGCAGCGCCCTAGACGCTGTGTTTTTCCTAAGGACCTCCAATGGAAAAACTAAAAACACCATTGGATTCAGAAGGCCACGTATAGTAAGAAAAAACACTTTACAAAACTTTTTCGGGTCAGAGAGGCAGTCAAAAAGTTATAAAACACTCAAAAAATGACCTTTCTGCCTTTTTTTGGAGGCTGGCACTGCGCTTTTGACCAGTCTTGGGAGAATCAGTTTTTGGAGGGTCAAATCATCATCATTTTGGAAACCAAGCATAGATCTGGAAACTAAACTGCACAGCCTTTCCAATGAGCTATCATGAGCTCAATTTGGACACCTGGAACCCCCTCAAGAGTCAAAAGTGAAACTGAAGATGGCGCTGCGCTTAGGACACATTTTCTCAGTTTGCTGATATTTTTCAATTCTCTCAATGTTTGACCATGGTCAATGAGATTTTTACCAATGTAAATCATGAATGTAAAAGTAATAATGATGTGGTTGACTTTCCTAGGGGTAAATACAGTAGGTGAAAAGTTTGATGACATGTAATGAATCAGTTTGCAAAAAGTGAAGGATGAGTCAGTTTGACCTCCCTACACTCTGGGTATTCAACTCAGTTTTTCGTGGAACACCTCCCCAACTTGGGAATTTGACCCCTGAGGTTGGGAGAGGTTGTTTGAGGTCTATATCATGTACTTTTTGACTCATTTCACGGGTTGGATATTGATGCATTGATCAGAGACTAGTGTAATCAATGTTTGGTAGGAAATTAATGAAAGAGTTGCAGCTATTTTTTTGGGATACCTGTGGTATGGAAATTTAGCATTGTTCTTCTTATGTCTCATTCTGTATGAATGTTTTGTTTCATGATCCATTTCATCTCTATTATATGATGGTTTTCAAGTTGATAAGCAAAATACATCTCTCATGCTCTGTTTTGGGAAAATCTTCAGAGTTTGTTCTTTTTCTTCAGTTTACAAAGAATACATGATTTGCCTTGCTCTTTCTAGCTCCTCATCAGTCTAATCCATCTCACCCTAAAACCCTAAAGTGCTAGCCTTCGTACCTATGTTATGAATATTTTATTAATTATTAGTTAGATATAGTTATATTAGGGTTTATTAACTGAAAGGGCATGATCAAAGATCATGCCTCTTCACCAAGGGACACCTTGAGGCTATATTTAAGCCCAGGCGATCCCTCATTGTAATCATCTCATCTTTCATCATTAATAATATATATTTACCAGTTTTTCCAGAGTTTTTACACTCCATTGGTATCAGAGCCATCGCTCTTTGGATCTGTGTGATCACCCAGGAATTGCAATTCCAGAATTGCAGATTTTTTAAATCAGATTTTTTCAAGATCGTGTACTGAAGAAAACCGAGGAGGACTTGATATCTCTGTTTTTTTGGGCAAATTCTATTAAATTTTTTGAGGACAGTCATCTTGTAAGAACTCGAATCTGCAACTCTTCTAGAAGCTCGGACTTTGGACAGTTGTTAAGAGCTCGGACTACAGTCCTTATTAAAGGTTCTGTCACCTTCGGCCCCTTGACAACCATCTGTGGAGGAAAAACCACACTACGAATTAGAAAAAGAAAAGAAAAGAACGGAAAACAAATTACATTCCATACGACACAATACACAGTGGTGTTCCTACAAACTGACGTGATCGAAAATATTTAGCAGTCTCAAATACGCTGGTTTAAAAAAATCGATTGAACAGTGACGCGTTTTTTCAGAGGAAGTTTATCGACGTCCATGTAAAAAAGAAATCGGTTGAAATTTGTTGAAACGGAAATCTGTTTCCACCTTGTTCCGATTCTTTGCTGCCTGTCGAAAACTCTCACCTGTCTACCATTCTCCCCGCTGCCCTCTTTCCATCGTTCGCTCTATCAATCAATTAACTGTGCCTGCAATAACACAACATCTCTGACAACTACCGCTTGCGTTGGTTGACGGTTGTCCACTGCAATTCGAAATAGGGTATCCACCGCAATCACGTTAAAACTAAAGTCACGTTCCCTCACAGCAATTCGAAATAGGGTATCGTTTAATTCGGAACAGACATTGCTCTCCGCCTGCCCTACCCTTCCACCATTCAAACGCCTACGTGTTCAGTACTGTATTATCGCAGCCGCAGAGCAAAACAAATAAAACACGTTTTTTTAAACTCGTAAACAGTGGATGGTTTGTGACGGGTGCTGTCCACCGTGGTCAGATAAACGAATTCTAATTCGTGTCCTTTGAACGGAACAGGTTATACGAAATGGTGTGTTCTAATAATCCGTGGTCAGATAAATAAAATATTCATAACATTAAAGTTTGAACGGAACAGGTTACACGAAACGGTGTGTTTAAAGTTTGTTTGTGCCGGGTTGGTCGTGGACGTCAGTAAAATAAAATCAATTTTTTTAAAACATATATATATATATATATATATATATATATATATATATAAACAGAATTAATTTTTATATAAATTTTAATTTAGATTAATTTTTATATAAAAATTACATTTTAAAAAAATAAAATAATAAAAATTATTATTATAAATAATTATATAATTGATTTATATATTATATAATTTTTAAATCAATAATTATATAAATTATTTTAAAAAAGTAATGATTATTATTATTTAAAATATATATATATATATATATATATTATTAATTAATTAATTAATTAAATATTAATTAATTAATTTAAAAAAAAATAGAAAAAAATTATTAATTAATTAAATATTAATTAATTAATTTTAAAAGGAAAAGAGGAAAATTTGGCAGAACAATATCAGTATGTCTTTATCAACGATGACGATTGATCAGATAAAAAGACAAATATGGCTAAAACAAATGGAGACTAAGGACAAGGAGAACAAAATGTTGTAGAAATTTAATGCGATCATGAACAATATGACAGAACTCTACAGTAAGCTAAATGATAAAATAGATAAGTTAAGTCCGACACAATCCCCAATAACTCCTAATAGGGAACAAAATCAACAAAACAATTCCGCAGATTCAGGGGACTCGGAAGAGCATCAGGAAAAAACTGATTCCCCACATCCCCGTGAAGATACAGATGTTCATAAACAACAAAATGTTCCATCCCCAGAATTGAACGAAACTTGTGAAGCGACAAATACATCCGAAACTTCTGATATAACGACAGAAGCTGTTGAGGCCTTCGGTGATGAAGCAGATATGGTTGTTAAGAATGGAGAATTTGATGCTGAGGAAAAGTTACATCAGACAATAATTGTTGGTAACCTACCTCTAAGTCTAAAAAGGAATCACAAAAAATCACCAGAAGAACAAAGATTAGTTGGGAAACATGAAAAAGTATTCCAAGATCTGCCCATAAAAGTGTCTTTCGATAGGGAAATCAAACGCCCAATAGAAGTCAAAACAATATCTAACTCTGTCGATATCAGATCTTTTCACTATCCAGATCAGCAACCGATTGAACTCAAGAATATGCTCCACGACCTTTTTAAAATGTGGGAGGCAAGAGCTCATCGCTTGAGAAAACCAGACATTCGTCAAACGTTGTCCATCAATTACATATGCTTTGAGGACAAAGCATCTTTAAGAGAGGGGCAATGTTATGAATATTTTATTAATTATTAGTTAGATATAGTTATATTAGGGTTTATTAACTGAAAGGGCATGATCAAAGATCATGCCTCTTCACCAAGGGACACCTTGAGGCTATATTTAAGCCCAGGCGATCCCTCATTGTAATCATCTCATCTTTCATCATTAATAATATATATTTATCAAGTTTTACCAGAGTTTTTACACTCCAACCTACCTTGCCCCATTGAAATCTCTGCAACCTTAATCTTATTTGCCCTGACCTAGCCTCTTTGGCCTAATCCTTATCCAGCAACCCAATTCAAACAAACAAACCCTGTACTTATACCTCGCCTAAAATCCTAATTCATCCAGCTCTCTTGGCTGTGACATTGTGGAGAGAGCCCTCTCCAGTTTGGTAGGGCTAGCTACAAAGCTAAAAGATTGGTCTGTGGTTACCTTTGTTTGGACTCTTTCTCAGCCTTAGAGATCCGGTGGAGTGATAACAATTAAAAGATTGACTTGTGACATTGATTAGTACTTGCCCATTATTTTAATGTTTGAGAGGCATCTAGATATAATTAGACATTAGTAGCACACATATATATTAGAGATCATTCATTTGTGATCTCTCATTATCATCACTCTTGATATTTCGACCTCATTGAGGAATTCAGCCTCTCTAGAGGAATCGAATTTGTTCTCTTGTGGATGTTTTGGGATCTATTGGATGCATTTTGACATTTGGAGCTCATCTTGGATATTTCTTGGAGATGTTCATTGGATAATGGAAGAAATTCTTGCATGTTTTATTGTAAGTGCACCTTATTGTTGAATATTTATCTTTCTATGTCTAATGCAGTGTGAAAAAAGTCGCCAAAAAGTTGCGATTAAATCGGCAAAATCCAATGTTTTGGACTAGCCGATTTAATTAGCCGACTTTTTTGCGATTTTTTCCCAGTTGAAAATGTCGGGATTAAGTCGGGAGTTTTTCCAAAAAATTATCAATGAGGTAGTTTCTTTAACGACTTTTTAACTTTTTTTGAAAAAACTGGGATTTGATCGAAAAAGTCGGGATAAAATCGGGATTTTTTCCAAAAAAACACAAGTGAGGTAGTTTTTTTTAAGACTTTTTAAATTTATTTTTTTAAATGAATATTTTTGTATTTTTTTAATTTTGTCGACTTTTCAAAAACCTGTCGACTTTAACGACTTTTTCAATTTTTGGTCCCTCGCCGATTTAATCCCGACTTCAACTTTTTCCACATTGGTCTAATGTATGCAATTATCTTTCTATGTCTAATGTCATATGGTCAGTTCTTTGTTTTATGTTCCATATGGAGGGATGAGGTATGTCTGCAATGGTTAGAAAAAGGTGCCTTGCTAATAACAAATGCCAAATCCCTAGATGTGGTTGCATACTTTGATTTTATTTATACATCAGTAGTTTTGAAGGAGAGGACGTAAGTTACATTATATAAACCCTTCCACCTCTTTGCTTTACTGAAGTAAATATTTTTCTATATGCAATTTTCAAAAAAACCATAGGCACTTTTGCCATTTGTTACATATTACCTCATAGTCATTTTCATTATGAATTAATGTCAACCAACAAGGCCTTCACTAATCAGCACCCTTTTCATCGAAGCGCATTAAAAGAACATACATATCTCTAACAACTACGGAGTCAAATGGAATACTAAAAGGATCTAGATTCTAAACATGAAGTCACTACTTAACCTTCAAGATTGTAAGAGAAAGCAAACATATAGTTCTATGCAATATCCGCTTACATTTAATCATCTACAATTTTCTTTAATAGTTTATCCACTACCAATATCCTTTCCTTCTATCAGTATGTTCTTTAATATACACCCTAGTAAGGATATCAGATTTACGTGATTGAATGATGTTTGACATTGTAATATATTCCACGTACACTTTAGCATTGAAGCAGTGAATGTTTGACATTATAATATGTTCCAGGTCCACTTTAGCACCAAAGCAGTGAAATACCTTGAGACAGAAACAACACCCAATCCAAAAGCACAATAGTAGCCATAGGGATGCCCATTTCCTATATCTGCAATCATCATATAAAATCAAACTAAGATGACAATACATAGATTTCCTTGAGAGAAATTTGACTCAAATTCTTCTGCAATAAGATTTCATACAACAATATACATTTTTACAATGTGGAAAACAACTAAATGCAAGCCTCCCCTTCAATTATAAACAATAAACGGATGTTATCATTCAAATAAAGAGGGTTCTATTTGTACCAAAATCATCCCTAGATTTGGCTATAAATTTCCACTCATAAAAACAATAATCATGTCCATAGCAGAAATACTGACACATCCAAATGCATAGATCGTAGTTAGTCTATTATGAACTTGTTAGCACCCTGTTACCCTCCGATTTGTATGATGATATACGTGAGCTGATCATCACATGATATGATATTAGCCAATGAACAGTTTCTTCTCAGCAGTTTCATGTGCATGTATATGAAGATGTTGTGACAGACTTAGATAATGCATTCGCATACAATTAAAGGAGATAAGCACTGGTATATGTTGGTGAATGCAAAAAAGCTTCTGAGGCACATAAAAAAGAGGCTGCTACAGCCACTGACCCAAATGATCCTGAAATATCTTATTATATTTATGCCATCCGAAGTTGGGAAACACAACAAGATATCTTGATGGATGGATGCCTTCAAGAAATTCATTGGTTCAAGCAATGTTACATCTATCGTTATTGGCAATTGATCGTCGGGGGTCCAAAATTTAAATTATCAGCAATATCGGGGAAATTATTAGAAATTATCGGGAAACTTGAAAAAATACAAAATAATCATTTTTTTCAAATTTTTAAACTTCTAAAGCAATATCAACATCAAACAAACACATTGTCGCATAAATATGAAGATAAAACTACTATATAAAATGTATAAGATGTCAAGTGGTACATCAAACATCTATACTGAAATATGATATTTGTCCTGGGTCACAAGTCCTGATAAGATAAAAGAAATTCACATCAAAACAAAAGAGTGCATCCCATGAGATGATCATCATGACACTTCTAGATACTACAAGGTTAATCATGATGTACTAAAATATCAATGATTCCCTCTACTCCTTTTATGGGCAAAGGTCATCGATTTCATTCTTCCTCTAGAAGTAGTAGGTGTGAAAATTTCAACTCTGAAATTCTACTGCAATTACTGATTTATTTATCCTACTTATTTTCACAATAAGTTATTTATGAAAAACCCTCCAGTAAATTTCAACATAAATTCTACTGGAGTTATCACATATATACATATAGAGAAAATAACAATAGAATACAAGCACAAGAATCAATCACATCAACATAGTTATTTTTGTACAATCATCCCCAAAAAAACCCAATGTGGGAAAACCGGTGCAGCAGATGAGGATTTATATATTAATCTTCAGCGACAATTTCTTTACAAGGAATGACTGGTAGAATAACTGAGAAACTTGCAGGAAAACACCTGAGATAATTTTCTCCTGTTCTCTGGAGGACTTCTGGCACCTGAGAGGCACCTTATCCCTCTCTGTGTCACCTCTGCGTCCTTCTCTACTCAGAGACTGCGTGAGACTGCGTCACTGCTATGTTGCCACTCTGCGTTGTCCCTCTGAGCTGCTTCTCTACCCTTCTATAATATCCCAAATGGGAAAATAACAGTAATAACAGGCTAAAAGATATTAAGGAGACAACAAAACAAAAACTCATATCAAAACACCAACAAAGCCATAAAATACTGTAGAGCCATTTTATTAATTTGCTAGAAATGAGTACAATGGAGATGCTGGAATGAAGGCACCTGGGCTTGCTCAAGGCAAGCTAGAGAAGCCCTCAAAATCAATGTTGAAATCCCCCACTGATGGTACGTTGTATGGCTATAGCTCTGCGTTGCAATCTGCTAGGAATGTTGTTGCTACTCTCGAAGAAATGTCACTAGGGCCTACTACACTGCTCAGAAAATTCCGGTACTTTAACCCCGAACTTTACTCAAGAAACCCACAAAAACTCACAAAGGAATTGGCCAAATGTTGACCTCGGAATTTTGGCCCAATTTCCCCTAGCTCCTCTAGCTGCTAGCTGAGTTAGGATCTCTGTTTGACACCTCAAATCTGCCCAGAAAATTCTGCCAAATTAATCTTGTTTTCTCCTCAATAAACCCAGAAAATGTTTGCCCAAAGCTTGACCCTGAAAATTGGCCCTCTTGGGCTTCGCTCACTACATTGTTGGGTAAATCAATCCTCCTGTAAATCCTACTACTGGTGGTCTCCAAAATGCCACAAAAATCCCTGTTAGGAAGCTCCAAGCCTCCCCAACAAATCTTAGCTGCAACTCCCTCTCTTCTCACCTCCCGAAATAACCAAATCCTCTCTGCATTATGTCCTCCCCTACACAGTCTCCTCCTCTGTGCAGTCCAGAACTGGCTACGCTTCCTCCTGATATTGTTGATGGAAATTATCCTCAAAAGGTGTGGAACTCCTCTCCTGAGCGGGCACTCGAAGTCCCCCAAGGTAGAGGTTGAGATCTCCGCTTGAAGATCTTGTGTGTTAAACAACACTGCAGACTTGGCTCTCTGGCTCAAGCGTGCTCTGTCAAAATGACAAGAAGAAAATAGTTTAATGAATGAATGACCAAATGAGCCTTCCCTTCTTCATTTTATCCATTGAGGCCCAACGTATGCCTTGGGGCCCACCTTGGCCAATCACGTGCTGCCTTCCTCTAGCCAATCCCACGTTGTCATTTTCGTGCCTCTTCTACGCTGCCACCTAAGGCCAACTCGACTCACCACTAGAGCCGCAATTTTCCCTTAGGGACTTTAGGAAAAGACTTTATTTGCCCTAATTATTAATTGTGGGTCCCCTACACCAGTGTTCCACAGGGATGCGTCCCCCAGGGTGGGGGACGCGCTTCCCCGCTCCCCCACGCTCCCAGGATGGGGAAACTCCTGGGGAAACTTTTCCCACGTCCCCTTTTTTGGAAAACTTGGGGAAACTCTAGGGGGGTGTTTTTCTGGTGACGAAATGCGTCTCTCTTGTGGGGGGGACAAGGGGATGCAGGGGGGATGCAAGAGGGACGCATCCCCCGAATTTTTTCGCTAATAACAAATTTAAAAAAAAAAAAAAAACAAATTTTGTATTTCACTGCTTTATATGTTTATTTTTAGTTCAGTTTTCTATCGCTGTTTTAGACTTCAAATGTCATTGTCATATGATGAATTTAATTTTTGATGTGCATTGCGTAGTTTCAATTGTCAACGATGAATTTAATTTAGATGTACCTTGCATAATAGTAATGCCCATTGCCAAATGATGAATTTAGATGGAACATTGCATAATGTCAAATGATAGATTCAATTTAGTAATTTACTTTTAGATTTACATTGATGATTGCAGAAATGTCAAATGATAATTTTACTTCACAATAGTCTAATACGAAATGATGATCATATTTAGATGTGCATTTCATAATTAATAAGATTTACTATCTACTAATTTAGTTATTAACATATTGTTGGGATTTTTTTTATATATTAAATTTTTAATAATTTAATAATTTTTATGGCTCTGACGTCCCCCCGTTTCCCCGAAATTTGCCTAAATTTTGGGGTTGCTTATATACGTCCCCCTTGTGCGTATCCCCGCTCCTGCGTTTCCCCGTCTCGGAAACTCGATGGAACATTGCCCTACACACTTTATTTTCACCCAACATAAGGATTTTCCAAAATTAATCAAAATTAATATCCCAATTAGTTGACTGCTAATTTGGGGATATTACAGTCCTTCCCACCAAAAATTGCTTGTCCTCAAGCAATGCCTGAATAAGCCTCCTCTCTAGCTGTCGCTCCCCACTATCACTACAAAATGTGCCTGGGTCCTAGATGTGCCACTGAATCTTCCATGTCCTCTGCATTGCCCTGATATGAAGGGATCTCTTAATGCCAGGATCCCAAGCCATCCTGTCCAACATGAAGCTCCACCTACTCCACTCGCCATCCTACCATGCTAATGAAGTCCCCCACTCCATTAGTGACTCGCTAAAGCCCAATGGAAGACCTACATGATCTACCCATGTAGTATACAGTGCACCCCTAGAGTTTATCGAGTTGTGTATAGCTGCAATGCTTGGGTCCCCTGCTAATCTCATAGAGGTGCCACCATGTTATCGCTGCGCAGACTGTATCCCTATCTCCTGGGGCCTTGTGGCGAAAAATCTTTGAAGGCAAATCTCATCCTGCCCAGGTATCTCCATTCTGTTGATATCTACCGCTCCACTACCGATCATGACCATGAGCAATAACATGATAAGTCTGCCTCGCCATGCAATGGAGGTCTCAGTGCTCACCCTCGTGTCAAACCCAAGGTGGACTGGATCACTGTCTACTCTGTCCCTGCTCATCACAAAGTGGAGTGTTCCACCTGCCCAACAAACCCCTGGAGCCCCCAACCATACGAGGAGCTCACAACTACCACTCCCCATGGGATGTCGTTGCGTAGCGCTGCTACCTGCTAGAACCCATCTGACCCTCATCTCTGACCGCTATATGTATCCCCTGGGTGGACCCCAAGTATCAAGAGTTTGTTCCACGCATGCGTACCTACCCTGCTCCTGCCAGACCACGTCGTAATACCAGCTATCCCAACTCCTGTTGATACACCTAGATACTGCTCAGAGTCTGGGTACCCTCTTGTAGACAAAATATACCATCCACTGTCCCTCAAATGTGAGCCCAGGGGTGGAACACATGCTACCTTCGTAATCAACCATGCCATCCCTAAGCCTGGACCCCTCAACTCGTGCACCTACCAAGTGTCTCAGTCGGATGAGATACCGTGTGTCATGATGAGATACTGGAGAGTCTCCTCCCGGCTCATGACACACGGTATCTCATCTGACTGTCTAGGGTGAGCCTCCCATATCCTGTTACCTAAATGGAGAGTGTCAAGGGGCACCAACCAAACACTTCGTGACCATAAGCAACAGTAGAGGATGATGGGTAGGTATGTCCCAAAGGGTGTCACCAAGAGTCTACCTGAATGCTCAAGAGTAATCCTCCATATGACACTCTCTCTGCCTCGAATCTGTTGATAACACCCTCGTAGCCATGTCTCCACTAAACGTCGCATCTCCAGATGCTCAACAAGATCCTCATCGATCCTAGGTGAGTTGCATCCCATCGTACTCTACTGCCCCTGTCCATATGTCTATTTGGAGGCAACACTCCAAGAGCCCACTGCTTAGCATCATGTGTCACTACATACCACCAAGTATCACCGCACTCCTCGACCTGCCACTGTATGCCGCAACTTGCCCTTGTACACCAATGGATACCCCCAGCAACAGTTATACCGTCATGTGTCCATCCTGCGTCATTGCACCTGTCACTCCCTGCATGTACTCAATGTGATGGCAAGCACTCCTACTCCACAATGCAGTCCGGCATACTACAACACACCCCCATGCATCTCCATGCCCATCTACATACCACTACCAAATGATGGATGCTCCTACACGTCCCAGGGTGTGATGGCCTAAGGTTGTATTCATATGTGTCGGCCCATACTCGATCGGTACCATCACCTCCACTGCTGCATCACCATACTCTCCAATGAATGGATCTCCCTTCCAAATCCTCCCTGAGGGACCCAAGAAGTGAATCTCCCTAGGTACCAGTAGCGATGCCAATCCTGCTATGCTCCTCCGTGTCCTTCATGCCCCACACAAATGTGAAGAATTCCCAGCTCCATACAAGGCACTGTCTGGTGGCCTACCAATGCCCCCTCCTCTGTCAAACTCCTGCCAGGGTATGCTGATCTGAGATCATCCCATGATCCTATGTACAATCCTCGTACCAAGACAACTCAAGAAGTCTGTACCTAAACTGGTTGGACACTAGTGTTGGCGAAAACTCCCCTAGTGAATGTGTACGCTTAACTGTTAGGTCAACTGTAACCTCCAGGTCGTAGTCAACCGGCATACCTGGGAAGTGATGGGTAGTCCTGTCTGGATCCCAATGCCAGTCCGAGCTTCCGGTAACCCCAGTGCCTGGAAGCTCCTGCTGAGCTACACCTTGGTGCATCACCATCTCCATAACCCACTCTACCGGGTACCAACTCAGAATCTCTCGCCATCCAACCCCAAGTGAGGGATCGAATGCGTCAACTCTTGCACCTAGAGCAACCCTAACTTGCAGATGTTGCACCCAATGCAACTCAGGTCGTCTCATCTCGCTATTCAAGTCAATGCATGAGATATGACTAGGTAGCTCTGTCTCTCTCTCTCCAATGGCCAAAGGTGACCCAACCTTGTTGCTAGCCCCATCTATGTATGCCTGAAGGGCGCTGCTTCGACGCTCCAATGTGCCCTCTAGTTATACCATAAGTTTCTCTAGCTGAATCATCACAAGTGACTCATGATCCTAAATATCTCCCATAGAGTTCTCTGATACCACATGCACACTTGAATACGAAACCGGCCTACTGTCATCAACTCTGCATAACTGCTCATGCTCCCCATAAGCATCCTCATATGACCCCATGGACTCATCGAAAGAAGAGTCCTCATCCTGACATATAGAAGGAACGTCCTCCTACTCTGCCTCTATATCTCTTAGTGCCTCATCAAAGTTGGATACATCTCCTGGCACCTCACTCATCTGCTGCATGCAGTTGTCACCCAAAAACTCGGACACGACTCTGGTCATCACCTCAATGGATGGCTCTACCGGGGTAAGCTCTACTCTCTCCACTAAGATGTCAACTGACACGATCAAGGAAGTCTCCAACAAGGGTGAGTCCTCCGTCACACTAGGTGTATCTACGAGCTCCGCACAATCCTTTGTGCCTTCATCCTCCAAGTGCAAGGTAGCTATTTTGATGGCTTCCCCCTCCGTTATTCGGTCAATCTGCAAAGAGGTATCCAACTATTCCACCCAATCCCGAGCCATGCAATCAGTGGATAAAACATATATGGGAAAAGGTGCCCTCCCAATGGTACGTTGCAACTCTAAACTTTGCGTGCTAGACCCCCCACTGTTCCTTCCTTCTTCATCCTGCCTGAGCTGGCAGTAATCTCTGAAGGACAAAGCCGCTCTGAAGTTTTCCCCCATGGACTGCCATTCTCGGAAATAATCTCCCATGGGTATATGATCATGCCGCCTACCTTGCTCACTCGGAACTAGAGGTAAGAATGTAGGCATCGTGATCCTAGTTGGCCTACTTAAGGCTGGCAGGTGAATGGCTGGTAAAGGGTGGTCACACTGTTGTGAGACCCCAGAAGTCTCCCCAACTAGGGATTCCTGATGGATGCTCTCATTCCTATTATGTTGCTCGAGTCTCTCCAACATTCCCTTCTGACCTTTGGTTAAATCATTTAGCGCCTTAAAAATGTTACTAAATTTTGCTTCCCATTTGCTCCTTGACTCCCCCATATTTGCCACCTCTACTGCCTTTGGTGGGTAAGGTTCTGCCTACCCTCCTTGTTCATAGAAAAATATCCCCATGGCTTAGCCAAGAACGAAGCTCGGATACCACTGTAATATCCCATATGGGAAAATAACAGTGATAATAGGCTAAAAGATATTAAGGAGACAACAAAACAAAAGCTCATATCAAAACACCAAAGGAACCATAAAATAACGCTAAGCCATTTTATTAATTTGCTAGAAATGAATACAATGGAGATGCTGGAATGAAGGCACCTGGGCTTGCTCAAGGAAAGCTAGAGAAGCCCTCAGAATCAATGTTGAAATCCCCCACTGATGGTACGTTGTATGGCTATAGCTCTCCGCTGCAATCTGTAAGAAATGTTGCTACTACTCCCGAAGAAATGTCGTTAGGGCCTGCTACACTGCTCAGAAAATTCAGGTACTTTAACCTCGAACTCTACTCAAGAAACCCACAAAAGCCCACGAAGGAATCGACCAAATGTTGACCCCAGAATTTCGACCCAATTTCCCCTAGCTCCTCTAGCTGCTGGCTGAGTTAGGATCTCTGTTTGATACCCCAAATTTACCTAAAAAATTCTGCCAAATTAATCTTGGATTCTCCTCAATAAACCCAGAAAAACCCAGAAAGTGTTTGCCCAAAGTTTGACCCTAAAAATTGGCCCTCTTGGGCTTTGCTCATTGCACTGTTGGGTAAATAGATCCTCCCGTAAATACTACTACTGGAAGTCTCCAAAATGCCACGAAAATCCCTATTAGGAAACTCCAAGCCTCCCCAACAAATCTCAGTTGCAACTCCCTCTCTTCCCACCTCCCGGAACAACCAAATCCTCTCTGCACTGTGTCCTCCCCTACGTAGTCTCCTCCTCTGCGCAATCCAGAACTGGCTACCCTTCCACCTGATGCTATTGATGGAAATTCTCCTCACAAGGTGTGGAACTCCTCTCTTGAGTGGGCACTCAAAGTCCCTCGAGGTAGAGGCTGAGCTCTCCGCTTGAAGATTTTGTGTGCTAAACAGCACTACAAACTTGGCTCTCCGACTCAAGCATGCTCTATCAAAATGACAAGAAGAAAATAGCTGAATGAATGAATGACCAAGTGAGCCTTCCCTTCTTCATTTTATCCATTGAGGCCCAACGTATGCCTTGGGTCCCACCTTGGCCTGCGCTGCCTCTCCTTGGCCAATCACGTGTTGCCTTCCTCTAGCCAATCCCACTTTGTCCTTTTCGTGCCTCTTCTACGCTACCACCTAAGGCCAACCCGACCCCACCACTAGAACCGCAATTTTCCCTTGGGGACTTTAGGAAAAGACTTTATTTGGCCTAATTATTAATTGTGAGTCCCCTACCCACT
Organism: Pinus albicaulis; assembly: GCA_034641835.2. Lineage (NCBI taxonomy): Eukaryota > Viridiplantae > Streptophyta > Pinopsida > Pinales > Pinaceae > Pinus > Pinus albicaulis. The sequence goes on from CM076578.1 coordinate 4,171,684, forward strand.
TTATTTCCGCCCAACATTAGGATTTGCCAAAATTAATCAAAATTAATATCCCAATTAGCAAACTGCTAATTTGGGGATATTACAGTGCGTACTTCTTCCTCGAGTTCTGACTAGTGTTGAAACCCTCCAATTCCTCCGTGCTGCAACTCTCCCTCAAAAATCAAATTCTAAGCTCTGAAGAATCGACTTCCCTCAAGTTACTGAGTGTTTGCTCGGCTTGCTTTCACATGACCCTCAAGCCTTCTTTTATAATCTTCTCATTGACAAATCAATGGCCCAGATTAGAAGTCTAATCAATGGCTAAGATTAAATCTTGACTTGATCTTCGTTCTCTAGAAGATTCACCCTCAGCTTTATTAATACCCATTAATTATTTAATTTCCCTAAGTTTAGACTTGGGGGGCCTATTAAAATAATTAATTATTTTAATAAAACATGAATCGAGTGGAATTTCCACAAACGATTTCTGGGTTCTTTGGAATACTGGAGTCGAAGCCTCCTCACCAAATTTGCGACTTAGATCACTTTCTGATGCTACAAAAATCAACACTCCCTCTTAGAGAGGAAAGTGTTCAAGCAATTTCCCTGTTGCATACTGCTCTGACCCTGAAGCATCCTCTACGCTACTGATGCTCGAATGTTGCCCCTCATCTGCTGCGCTGCTGCTTTCTGTACTGCTGCCCATGACACTGCCACTGTCACTGCCTCATCTGTACTAGAGCTCCCTCTCAAATTCCGCACTTGTCCATTTCTACTACTAAAACGGATTCTTGATCATCCCCATCTTCTCTCTTAAATAAACAAACTTTGTTCTTCCCAGAGCGTTAGTAAGGATGTCTACCCCCTGTTCTCTTGTTGGAGTGTACTGCAACTGTACAGCTTCCCGCTGAACATAGTCTCTGATAAAAAGACACCTGATGCCAATGTGCTTCGACCGATCATGAAAGACAGGATTGTCAAAGAGCTTCATGGTGTGAAATTTTCGCGGAAAATATTTCTGCAATACTTGGTTTATTTCTCCTACTTATGAGATAAGTTATTTACAAATGCTTTAGTAAATTCTGAAATAAACACATTTACAGATCTTCACTATCATTAAGAGCATAAGAACAGAAAGATAATTTACACAAGTAGCACAATAGAACCAACCACATGAACAGAGTTAATTTTGGACAATTGTCCCGAAAAAACCCAATTTGGGAAAACCGGTGCTGCAAATGAGGGTTTTATATTTATCTTCAGAAATGGAAAGTACATTTACAAGGGTCTGATGAGCAGAGAAAAATTTGCAAACACCTGGCTGAATTTTCTGGACGCTCCAAACAAATTTCAAACCCTCGAGGTGACCTCCTTCACCCTTTGCCTCATCCAGCGTGAGAGCTTTGCGCAGTCTCTCCCTAGACTGCGTGATTCTGCGTGGAGGGGGTATTGTTGCTGATCAGCTCACCCTTCCCTTCATCCTCCTAACTTCTGCTTCCCGATAATTGACTTCTCCCTCCTCCTCCTGCTTCTACAACCCTGCCTCTACAATCTCACCCACTGAAATCGAATTCTCTCAGAATCGATTTCCTTCGGGTACTGAGAATGTCCCCGAATTGGTTTCCAAACGGCCCTCAAGTCTCTTCTTATAGTCTTCTCGCTGATGAATCAACGGCCAAGATTATATCGTTAATCAATGGCTCAGATTAGAAGATGACTTGATCTTCGTTTTCTAGAAGATTCACACTCTGCTCTATTAATACCCTTTAATTATTTATTTTCCCTAAGTTTAGACTTAGGGTCTGCATTAAAATAATTAATTACTTTAATAAAGTCATATCCGAGTGGAATTTCCACAAACGATTTATGGGTTCTCTGGATACCTGATGTCCAAGCCTCTCTATCAAAGATAAGACTTAGAACAATTTCCGATGCTATAGAAATCAACACTCCCTCTTAGCAAGGAATGCATTTAAGCAAGATATCGTTGTACTGTTCTGACTCTACACCATCTGCTGCACTGATGATGTCCTGGCTGCTACCCCTTATCTCTGCGCTACTGCTTCCTGTACTACTGCCATGCCACTGCAGCATCCATACTGCAGCTCCCTCTTCTTCTGATGACCACCCTCTCCTCTACTGGAAGGGGTTCTCGACCATCCCCATCTTCTCTCTGAAGTAAGTGAACTTGATCTTACTTCGAGCCTTTGTGAGGATATCTGCCACCTGTTCTCCTGTAGGAGTGTATCGCAACTGTACTACTCCCCTCTAGACATAGTCCCAAATAAAGTGACATCGAATGTCAATGTGTTTCGACCGGTCATGAAACACAGGATTTTTAGAGAGCTTAATGCAGCTCTAATTATCACACATAATCCCGGTCGGATCTATCCGCTTCTTTAGCAGGTTCAAGAGTAACTTGCGGAGCCATATGGCCTCGCACGAAGTTGTGCTTGTTGCCATGTACTCTGCCTCGACTGAGCTCAGTGCTACAGACTTTTGTTTCTTGCTGCACCAGGAGGTCATTCCTGATCCGAGACTGAAACAGTACCCACTAGTACTTTTCTGATCTACTGTGCTTCCAGCCCAGTCTGCATCTTTGAACCCACTCAACTGGACCTCATTACCCTTGGTGTACTTCAACCCATACTCGACTGTCCCTCTCAGGTATCTAAGAACATGTTTGGTTGTTGCCCAGTGAGCCCTCCTTGGTTCCACCATGAACTGACGGAGGGTATTCACTGCATAACAGATGTCTGGTCTAGTATTGACCAGATACATCACTGATCCGATGAGCTGTCTATACAAGGTGGGATAAGCCTCATCATCCTCCGATGTCTCTATCTTCTTCCAGTTAGTAATCATTGGCATGGCCATGGGTCTACAGTCTTCCATCTGAAATCTCTTCAGGATTTATGTCGTGTATCTTCCTTGTCCTAGGAAGATTTCCACTTTCCGCTGCCAAACTTCTAATCCAAGAAAATAGTGCATCTGCACCAGGTCCATGTCAAATTCTGTTGCCAGATTCTCCTTGCAGTCCTTGATGAGCTTGGATGATCCGGTTAAAAACAAGTCATCCACATAAAGTACAAGAACAAGCGGCTCATCTCCTACTCTTAAGTAGTAGAGATTGGGATCTACGTCACTTTTGACGAACCCCATATTCCGTCCATACCATGCCATGGGGGCTTGTTTTAAGCCATACAAGGCTTTCTTAAGCCTGCAAACATGAGTCTTCTGCTCATGTGTCTCGAAGCCCTCTGGTTGTTCAATGAACACTTCCTCCTCTATAACCCCGTTCAAGAACGTGGTCTTGACATTCATCTGGTGAATCTCCCATCCCATCTGCACAGCCAGAGAGATGACGAATCTGATAAAAGTGTATCTAGCTACTGGGGCAAAGGTTTCTTCATAATCAATTCCTTCCTTCTATGCATACCCCTTAGCTACAAATCTTGCCTTGAATTTCTCTACGTTGCCATCTGCAACATATTTGATCTTGTAGATCCATCTGGATTCTACAATTGATCTGTCCTGTGGTCTAGGGACTACTTCCCATACATCATTTGTCATGATGGAGCTATACTCCTCCACCGTGGCATCCACCCATACTTGATGCTGAGCTGCTTCCCGAAAGGTAGATGGTTCACCAACCTGAGCTACAAGTCCCTAATATCTGTTTGGTTGTTTCCTTATCCTCTTTCCTAATCTAGGAGCACCAACAAATTCTTCTGCATCCTTAAGAATTTGTTGAAGTTCTTTGCTCGATCTCCCATCAGTTGTTGGTGGTCTTACCTACTCTCCTTCCTGTTCTTCTTCAGAGGAGCTATCCTCAGAATCATGGTGCCTTGGAGAGACAATTGACCTCTCCTTTCTAGGTCGTTTAGGCTGTACCAGTGGATCTTCCTCAATCTGCGTACCTGTGGCCATTTCTCGAGATTTCCTGAAGGCCCTCTCCTCCAGAAATTTCACATCCCTTCTTACCACAATTTTCCTGCTTTTTGGAATATAGATGCGATACACCTTTGCATTCTCGCTATAGCCCATTAGAAAACCTTTTTTTGCAGTTTGATCCAGCTTCTTTCTCTTTTCATCTAGAACGTGGCAGTACACCATGCTGCCGAATACCCTAATGTGGCTTACTTTTGGCTTGCTGCCTGTGAACACACTCTCGAGAGTTACCTTCCCCAAAGCTCTATTAGGAACTATGTTCTGAATATATAGTGTTGTATTGCAGGCCTCTGCCCATAATAATCTGGGCATATCTTGGACGTACAGCATTGCCCTTGCAGCTTCTATTATGGTCCGATTATTCCGTTCTACAACTCCATTCTGCTCTGGATTGTATGGAGATGTCCATTCTCTCTTGATCCCTTCCCTTGCACAGAAATTTTTGAAGTCTTTATCGATATATTCTCCACCGTTATTTGACTGCAACTTCTTGATCTGCTTTTCTTTTCTCCACCAATGATTTGAAATCTTTGAATCAATCAAAGACTTCATCTTTGGTTTTCAAAAAATAGATCCAAGTTTTCCTGGAATGATCATCAATGAAGGTGGCAAAATACTTTGCCCCACTGAGAGCAATTGTGCACATTAGACCGCAAATGTCAGAGTGTATTAAATCTAATACACCTGTTGATTTCTATAGCATCGGAAAGTGTTATTAGTCTCATTTTTTGGTAGAGAGGCTTAGACATCAATGATCCAGAGAACCCAGAAATCGTTTGTAGAAATTCCACTCGAATATGACTTTATTAAAAAAATTAATTATTTTAATGCAGACCCTAAGTATAAACTTAGGGGAATTAAATAATTAAAGGGTATTAATAAAGCAGAGTGTGAATCTTCTAGAAGACGAAGATCAAGTCATCTTTTAATCTAAGCCATTGATTAAAGATATAATCTTGGCCGTTGATTCATCAACAAGAAGACTATAAGAAGAGACTTGAGGGCCATTTGGAAATCAAGTCGGGGACACTCTCAGTACCCGAAGGAAATCGATTCTGAAGCAAGGGAAAGCGATTTCAATGGGTGAGTTTGTAGAGGCTGGGTTGCAGAAGCAGAAGGAGGAGGGATAAGTCAGTTATCGAGAAGCAGATCTCAGGAGGGTGAAAGGAAGGGTGAGCTGATCAGCAGAAAGAACCCCTCCACGCACAATCACGCAGTCCAGAGAGGGACTGCACAGAGCATCCACGCTGGATGACGCAGAGGGTGAAGGAGGTCACCCCGAGGGTCCGAAAATTGTCTAGGAGGTCTAGAAAATTATGCCAGGTGTTTGCTAATTTTTCTCTGTTCATCAGACTCCTATAAATGTAATTTCCATTTCTGAAGATAAATATAAAACCCTCATCTGCAGCACCGGTTTTCCCACATTGGGTTTTTCCGGGGACAATTGTCCAAAAACATCTGTGTTCATATGGTTATTTCTACTTTGCTATTGGTGTAAATTATCTTTATGTTCTTATGCTCTTAACGATAGTGAAGATCTGCAAAGGTGTTTATTTCAAAATTTCCTGAAGCATGTGTAAATAACTTATCTCATAAGTAGGAGAAATAAACCAAGTATTGCAGAAATATTTTCCTCTTGAAAATTTCACAACACCTTTGGCTCTGCTGCTACTTCTTGGAAATGTTTCCTTAGCGTACTTCCCTTGTACGCATCCCCTGCAAACTTCATCTTTCTTCTTGTTGAGCTCAGAAGCCCCTATGACAGTATTTTTGAGAATCCCCAAGGCTCCATGATGTAGATGCCCCATCCTTCTGTTCCACAATTCATTCAGATCTCTGTCGTCTGTACTGCCAATTAGGGCCACCGAAGATTCAAGCTGGAGCTTATACAGCTTGTGACTCCTTACTCCGATTTGTGCCTTTGTGCTCCAGCTAGGGTGTTTGACATACACCTTATCTCTAATAAAGTATACGTCATAGCCCTTGTTCTGAAGTTGAGACACTGAGAGTAAATTCATCTCCAACCCTGGTACATGCAGAACATTTGTGGCTCAAATCTTGTTGCCATCCTCGGTCTGAAATGTTACGGTACCTCTCCCGATGGGGGTACATTTTGCCTTGTTTCCCATCGTTATCAGAAAATTCATTTGTTCTTCTTGGTAACTCGAAAAACATTCTCGGACCCCCGTCATATGAGCAGATGCTCCACTGCCAATATACCAAACACTTGGAGGAGTTGTGCTCGACACACAAGCAAGATCCTCTAGTCTGGATGCCAGCACTTTCATGTCGTGTTCTCTCTGCATTTCTGCGTGCTCTGGAGGACTGCATGAGTCCTTTTGACTGCGTGAACCCTTCCGAATGATGGAACTTTGGTCCATTGCAGATCCTCCCTTCTTGTTTTTAGCCCTTTGCTCTAATACCATGTGAAATTTTCAAGGAAAATATTTCTATAATACTTGGTTTATTTCTCCTACTTATGAGATAAGTTATTTACAAATGCTTCAGTAAATTATGAAATAAACACATTTGCAGATCTTCACTATCATTAAGAGCATAAGAATAGAAAGATAATTTACACAAGTTGCACAATAGAACCAACCACATGAACACAGTTATTTTTGGATAATTGTCCCCGGAAAAACCCAATGTGGGAAAACCAGTGCAGCAAATGAGGGTTTATATTTATCTTCAGAAATGGAAAGTACATTTACAAGAGTCTGATGAGCAGAGAAAAATTTGCAAACACCTAGCTGAATTTTCTGGACCCTCCAAATGAATTTCAAACCCTCGAGGTGACCTCTTTCACCCTCTGTGTCATCCAACGTGAGAGCTCTGCGCAGTCTCTCCCTGGACTGCGTGATTCTGCGTGGAGGGGGTATCGCTGCTGATCAACTCACCCTTCCCTCCATCCTCTTGACTTCTGCTTCTCGATAACTGGTTTCTCCCTCCTCCTTCTGCTTCTGCAACCCTGCCTCTACAATCTCACCCACTGAAATCGAATTCTCTCAGAATCGATTTCCTTCGGGTACTGAGAATGTCCCCGGCTTGGTTTCGAAATGGCCCTCAAGTCTCTTCTTATAGTCTTCTCACTGATGAATCAACGACCAAGATTATATTGTTAATCAATGGCTCAAATTAGAAGATGACTTGATCTTCGTTTTCTAGAAGATTCACACTCTGCTCTATTATACCCTTTAATTATTTATTTTCCCTAAGTTTAGACTTAGGGTCTGCATTAAAATAATTAATTATTTTAATAAAGTCATATCTGAGTGGTATTTCTACAAACGATTTCTGGGTTCTTTGGATACCTGATGTCCAAGCCTCTCTATCAAAAATGAGACTTGGAGCACTTTCCGATGCTATAGAAATCAACACATGCAACTCTGATTATCACATAGAATGTTGGTCGCTTCCATCTTCTCCTTGAGTAGATTCACAAGCAGCTTCCTAAGCTTCACACGAAATTGCGCTTGCTGCCATATATTTCGCCTCAACTGAGCTCAGAGCTATGGACTTATGTTTCCTGCCAGACCAGGAAGTCATGCATGATCCAATGTTGAAACAGTACCCACTAGTACTTTTCTGATCTACTAAACTTCCAGCCCAATCTGCATCAGTGAACCCACTTAGTCTGATGTCATCGCCTCGGGTGTATCTTAATTCATGCTCGATTGTTCCTCGTATGTATCTGAGAACATGCTTGGTTGTTGCCCAATGTGCCCTCCTTGGTTCCACCATGAACTGACTGAGGGTATTGACAGCGTAACAGATGTCTGGCCTAGTGTTGACCAGATACAGCAGGGACCCTATGAGTTGTTTGTACAAGGTAGGATCAGCCTCATCATCTTCGAATACTTCAATCTTCTTCCAATTGGTGATCATTGGAGTAGCCATGGGTCTACAATCCTGCATCATGAACCTTTTCAAAATTTTTGTAACATATCTTCCTTGACCAAGGAAGATTTCACCCTTATGCTGCCAAACTTCCAACCCTAGAAAATAATGCATCAGTCCCAGATCCTTCATGTCGAATTGTGCAGCGAGGTTTTCCTTGCAATCCTTGATGAGCCTAGATGAACCTGTCTGGAATAGGTCATCCACATACAGCACTAGTATTAGAGGCTCATTCCCTACTGTCAGATAGTAGAGATTAAGAGCTGCGTCACTCTTGACGAATCCCATCTTCTGCAAGTAACCATCAATCCGATCATACCAAGCTCTAGGCGCTTATTTAAGTCCATACAAGGCTTTCTTAAGCCTGCATACATGAGTCTTCTACTCATGCGTCTCAAAGCCCTCAGGTTGCTCAATATTTACTTCTTCTTCTATCACCCCATTCAAGAAAGCAGTCTTAACATCCATCTGGTGAATCTCCTACCCAATCTGAGCCGCAAGGGATATTACAGATCTGATAGAAGTATATTTGCCTACTAGGGCGAAGTTTTCTTCATAGTCTATCCCTTCCTTCTCAGCTTACCCCTTAGCCGGGAACCTAGCTTTGTATTTCTCCACGTTGCCATCTGCAACATATTTCATCTTGTAGATCCATCTTGAACCTACAACTGATCTGTCTTGAGGTCTAGGTACAACTTCTCAGACACCATTAGTCATGATGAAACTATACTCTTCCACCATTGCATCTACCCATACCTGATGATGAGCTGTTTCCTGGAAACTAGAGGGTTCTCCAACCTGAGCCACCAAGGCTTGGTACCTGTCAGGTTTTCTACGCTCCCTCTTCTCGTTTCTAGGAGCTCCGACAAACTCCTCTGCATCTCTCACAATCTGTCGCAATTCTCAACTCACTCTCCTGCTGGTAGTGGGTGGATCTTCCTCCTCTTCCTGTGATTCTTCCTGAGGTAATACTTCAAGATTCTTAAGCCCTGGAGAAGCACTAGTGTTGGTTTCGGCTGGTCGAAGAGGCTAAACCAGTGGATCATCCTCTGACTACGTTTCAGAAGGCATCTCCTGGGATTTCCTGAAAGCTCTGTCCTCCATGAACTTTACATCTCTTCGTACTACAACTTTCCTATTTCCAAGAATGTAGATTTTATATGCCTTAGCATTCTCGCCATATCCCACCAAATATCCCTTTTCTGCAGTCTGATCCAATTTCTTCCACTTTCCTTCTAGAACATGGCAATATGCCAAACTACCAAATATTCTGAAATGGCTCACCTCTGGCTTCCTGCCAGTGAAGACACTCTCTGGTGTAATCTTACCTAGTGCCTTGTGAGGAATCTTGTTCTGAACATACACAGTTGTACTGCATGCCTCTACCCAAAGGAATTTAAGGCATATCTTGATCATACAGCGTTTCCCTCGTTGCTTCAACAATAGTTCCATCCTTCCTTTCTGCTACTCCATTATGCTCTAGATTATATGGAGCAGTCCACTCTCTTTTGATGCCTTCCCTTTCGCAAAACTCAGTGAAGTTTTTATCAATATATTCTCCACCATTATCTGACTGCAATATTTTTATCTTCTTTCCTGTTGAATTCTCAACCAGAGCCTTAAACATTTTGAATCGATCAAAGACCTCATCCTTGGTCTTCAGAAGTAGATCCAAGTTTTCCTGGAATGGTCATCAATGAAGGTGACAAAGTAATCGGCACCACTAAGAGCTCTAGTGGACATCGGTCCGCAGATGTCCGAGTGTATTAATCCCAACACACTCTTAGCTATTGAAATTTTGAGGTAGCATCGAGTGTGCTATAGCCCTGAAATTTTGTGGAGGGGCTAAGACACAGAAGACCTCCAAAACCCAGAAAGCGTTTGGAGAAATTTCACCTAGTGTATGAGATAATCAAATAATTAATTTTTTTTTATGAGAGCCCTAAGTCTAATTTAGGAAGTTAGAAAAATTAAAGTGAATCAATTAAACACATGTGATGAAATGTTCCAAGTCACGCAGATCAAGCAGTGTTTTAATCTGAATTGTCAATTAGAGATTAGATCACGATCGTTAATGTGTCAACGAGAAAAGTATAAGAGAAAGGCTTGGGGTCAGTTGGAGAGACACACACGTTGGCAGAGCACTACAGTTAAGTCGAATTTCTAGGGCGGGGTTTTAATGAGAAATTCGAAACAAGTTGCAATACAGTGAGGGGCAGAGATCGGCGAGGGATGAGTTGATCCAAGGCCGAGAATACAGCAAGACGGAGAGGCAGTGAGTACCAGTCAGCACAGAACCAGCTAGGAGGACACAGCTCAGCTAGCTCCATGCAGAGACTGCGCAGAGGCTGCGTAAGCCCCGCCAGGGTGACTCAGACCCAGCGAGCGCAGCACCAGTCAGGGTGATGCAGTGGGGACGTTGGCCAATTAAGGGCTGACGTAGAGGCTGCAGAGGCAACGCTGAGGGTTCTAGTGTGCCAAAAGGGGCTCGTGATCTGTAAATCCTGTTTGAGGATGTGATACAGCCATATCTTCTGTCTTTGAGTGAAAGGTACTTATTGCCGTGTAATTTCTCTGTAGGGCCAACCATGTCTGGTGCCCAGATTTTTGTATTCAAATTCTACATAATAATATAAACCCTCTAGAGTTGTCGCACCGGTTTTCCCACATTGAGTTTTTCCAGGGACATGTGTCCAAAAAATCATGTGTAATCTCGTCACATGTGCGCGTTGTTCAGTAAATGCTCTGTAGATGTGTAGGCTGCAATTAGTGTCTACTTTTGTCTTTTTCTGAATATTTCAGTTAAATAACTTGTTAATGTTAATAAACAAGTAGTTGAAGTAGATCTAGATACTGCAGTAGGGTTTCTGTTTTGAAACTTTCACATTAGCCCTGTTGACCACTCGTTGTCAACAACCCCATAGCAGTACAACCCCATTTTTGCAAATGGGATTTATCATGTTCGAGGTGTTTACGCCATTCAGATTCCATCATCAATCGACAATTTTATAAACGATGTAAACCCTTTCTGCATGTTTATGATGTAAATGATCTAAGTAAGACCATCATGTATGTAACAACCTAGGTAAGCCTAGTATTTTGGTGACAATTTCTATCTTAGGAGGTTTTTGTCTCACTGACTCATTTGTGTTTCTCGACACAAGTGATCGGCAGAGTTTTTCCCTCTAGCCTCACCCCAAACCTAGTGTGGATTTTGTCGTCAAGATGCTAAGATTGTCCTAGTGTTTTCTATCGAGTCTTTGTAAAATTAGTTTGGGAATAATCCTAGCTAATTGGCTAGATTATTTTATTACAAACTACTTGGTCTACTAGATCATGTTTTGAGTCGCAGAATTGGGTATCTATTTGAGGGTCTATCACGAATAGGTTTTCCCCCTTCATGAGTCAAAATGTATTTATGTAAAGAGGGTTGGAAAAATAATTAAATCCCCTCTCAGTCAATTAATTAAATTTTTTGGCCAAATTAAATTAAAAATCCTAAGCCAGAAATTTAATTACTTTTAAATCCTAGGTGATTTAAAATTCTTCAAAGGACAAATTCGTGGGTCCCTAAAAAATAAATTTTTAAAGGTCCCAGGCCAAGGGAATATGGAGAATTTCAAGAAATTTTGGACCCTTGGGCCTTGGTGGTTAAGTCAAAGTCAAATTTTTGAGGTAATTAACTCAAAAATATTATTTTTGAGTTAATTAAAAAGGAATTAAATGATAAATTCGAATTTCCTCAAAAATTTATAATTTCGACAAACGAGATTAAAAGATGATTAAATCGTTTTCGATGGTCGAGATTACTTTGACATGGATCAACCGAAATAGCCGTTGAGGATTTTATCCTATAAATTAGAGGTCTTTTCAGTCTGTCAATCATCCGATCTCTTGATCGTGTACTTGCTCTTAAAGCTCTCCTGTAATATTTTCTGGAATAATGCAAATGAAGTCTTTGGGGTTTTATATTGATGGTGGTGTTCCTCTTCAACATTTTATGGTGAACTTGTTCTTTATATTCTACTGGTGATTATTTTAACAAATTGTTGATTAATGGCTCTTGTAGAATAATCTATTGCACAGTTATCTTGCTTAGGTTACTGGATTTAGGGTAAGAATATTAATTGGATTGAGTTAGCAGTTATCTCTAACTCTTGAAAATTTTATCTTTTACCTTATTTCTCTATTGATTTAACAGTTTAACTTTAAGTGTGCAAAAATCTTTCGGATTTAAAATTGGACATTTGGGAAAGTCCTCCGCTGGACCAGCTGACTCCCAAGGAGATAAGATCTGAAGAGCCCTCCGGATCTAATTCCGCTTACTTTAAATTCCATTTTCTGCGGGTTTTTTCTAGGGCTTGTGCCTAAAAATAAAAACTTATCGTAATCTTTCATCGATTTTAAAGTTAAATCTGGCCATGGAGGGCTTTGATCTAACAAATCTGTAAAATAGCATTGTAGATTTGTAAATATAATTATTTTTAACTCACCAGGGTTTAAGGGTTTTATTTTCTGTGCATATTTTTGGGTTTTTAGGTCTCTTGTTTCTGATTTTGTGCAGGTCTTACGGGGAGATTTTCAAAGAATTTTTTTTTAGATCTGAGCCAGATCTAGGCCTTGGAGGGTAAGATCTGATCTCAAGATCGAATCTGGTTGCAGATCCGGGCTTGATATTGTTTCAAAATTTAAATAATTGCAGATGTATCTATTTTAATCTAAATTCAGTTCTGCTGGGTGAAAGGAAAATTTTGAATTATTTTTTGCACCAACTGTGCCTGTGTCATCCTTCCCTCGCTGCCATCCTCACATTGTTGCCTTCATGCTGTCTCCAACACCATCGCAACTCCCACTCTGCCTTTTGTCCTTCAGCTACATTTTTCTTATCCATTGCAGCATTCCTCACGCACTTCTCACTCTCTGCTCACCCTTATCGCAGCCCTCCTCGCTGTCTTTTCCGTTGCCTCTCCCTTCATCTGCTTGCTCTCTCTCCTTGCTACTCCCTGCATGAGGCTTCATTCCCTTGCATGCGTTGCCATTTCCTTTTCTACTTGCGTATCCCTTCATCCCTATCCGCGTCCTTCTTCCCCTACCAGCTTTTCTCCGTCGTCCTCGTATTCTCAGCCTTCTCCTCATGTTTCCGACTCAATTCTCTCGCTATCCCATGCCCTTTTCTTCATGTGGTCCGTTACCTTCACCGCAAACCTTACGCACAAATAAAACAAACATTAACACATGAAACAAATAAGCATTACTCTTTAGTGACGATATTTAGTGTTTTATCGAAGGTTAAATCGCACTATTAAAAAGGGCTTATCTTCCAATTTGATAAATTAAGCATCTAATTGAAGAATCGAATAGTGTGGTGGTGAATTGATATTTTCATAGTAGAATAATTGTCCTCTTTAGCAGTAGTTATCTATCAACTACTTGATCTTAATTTCGTAACGGGATAATTTGACTCCACAAGGCACTCGTCTTAAAACTTTTAATCTAATCGAATCTATAAAATCTCATTAAATCTTAACAAGTACTTAGTCATTTGACTGTGTCTCCTGAACTGGTTGGTTTCCAATCAATTCTCCTTCTTCATTTCATTGGGGTCTACCTCCCTTAGTTTGCAAGGAGACAACTTAAATAGAGAGATTGGGGATCAAGGTGACAGCCCCCAATCTGAGTCGTTGTCGCGGTGCCTAGACATTCCGTGCGACACCAAGCCTTATTGTTGCCTCATGTAGCCTTTTTAGCGTAGCTACTAGTACGCATCCTCTACATACAACATTCGCTTGTGCTCAGCCTGAACTCTGATGGTCTCATTGAGAATTCTTAGAGCCCCATGGTGTAAGTGTTGTGAATGATTTATTTCACCGACTTATTTATGATAAGTTTTTTACAGATACTTCAGTAAATTTCGAAATAAACACAGTTGCAGTATTCACTTAATCAAAAGAAAAAGAATAAATAGAACACATATAACACAATAGAAACAATCACATGAACACAGTTATTTTTGGACAATTGTCCCCGAAAAAACCCAATGTGGGAAAACCGATGCAACAGATGAGGGTTTATATTAATCTTCAAAAATGGAAATCTTTTATAGAAATTATGACGAGCAGATGTCTAGCATACACCTGAGATCATTTTTCCAAACACTTTGGAAAAATTTCTGACACACTAGAGGCACCCTTCCTCCCTCTGCGTCACTCTGCATGGCCTTTTGCGCAGTCACTGTGTTGGACTGCGTCACTCTGCGTGGAGGGCCAATGTTGCTGCTCAGCGCTACTCCCTCTGTGTCCTCCTTCTGCCTTCTTCTTCCTCCGCTGACTTCCCCTTCCTCCTTCTGCAACTCCGCCTCTACAACCTCACCCTCTGAAATCGAATTCTCTTACTTCAGAATCGATTTCCTTCGGGTAATGAGAGTGTGTCCGGCTTGCTTTCCAAATGACCGGCAAGCCTTCTCTTATAGTCTTCTCGTTGATGAATCAACGGCCCAGATTAGATCTCTAATCAATGGCTCGGATTTAAAATATGACTTGATCTTTGTTTTCTAGAAGATTCACACTCTGTTTTATTAATACCCTTTAATTATTTAATTTCCCTAAGTTTAGACTTAAGGATCACTTTAAAATAATTAATTATTTTAATAAAGCATGATCCGAGTGGAATTTCCACAAACGGTTTCTGGGTTCTCTGGAATATTGATGTCCAAGCCTCTTCCCAAAATATGAGACTTGGAACACTTTCCAATGCGACAAAATCAACATTCCCTCTTAGTGAGGAAAGTGTTCAAGCAAGGTACCAACTGTATCTTCTCTGACCTGAAGCATCTGTTGCGCTGCTGATGTCTCGGCTGTTGCCCCTCATCTTTGCGTTGTTGCCTTATGTACTGTTGCTTGTGGCACCATCTCTGCCACTGCCTCATCCATACTGCAACTCCCTCTGAATCTAAAGTCCACCCATTCCCCTACTGGAATGGGTTCTCGACCATCCCCATCTTTTCCCTGAAGTAAGTAAACTTAATCTTACCCAGAGCTTTTGTGAGGATATCAGCCACTTGTTCTCCTGTAGGAATGTACTTCAACTGTACAGCTCCTCATTGGACATAGTCTCTGATGAAGTGCCACCTAATGTCAATGTGCTTCGACCGGTCATGAAACACGGGATTCTCAGAGAGCTTGATGCAACTCTGATTATCACACAAAATTTTGGTCGGTTCCATCTTCTTCTTGAGCAAGTTCATGAGCAACTTACAAATCCATATCGCCTCACACGAAGTTGTGCTAGTGACCATATATTCAGCCTCGGTTGTGCTCAGTGCCACAGATTTATGTTTCCTACTGCACCAGGAAGTCATTCTTGATCCGAGACTGAAACACCCACTGGTACTTTTCTGATCCACTGGGCTTCTAGCCCAATTTGCATCAGTGAACCCACTCAACTAGATTTCATTGCCCTTGGTGTACTTCAACCCATACTCAACTGTCCCCTTCAAGTATTTGAGTACATGTTTGGTTGTTTCCAGTGAGCCCTCCTTGGTTCTACCATGAACTGGCTGAGGGTATTCATTGCATAACAGATGTTTGGTCTAGTGTTGACCAGGTACATCAATGATCCTATAAGCTGCCTATACAAGGTAGGCTCAGCCTCATCATCCTCGGACGTGTCAATCTTCTTCCAGTTTGTAATCATTGGCATAGCCATGGGTCTAGAGACCTCCATCTAAAACCTCTTCAGGATCTTTGTAGTATATCTTCCTTGCCCAAGGAAGATTTCTCCCTTCTCCTGCCAGACCTCCAAACCAAGAAAATAGTGCATCTGCCCTAGATGCTTCATGTCAAATTCAATAGCCAAATTCTCCTTGCAGTCTTTGATGAGCTTAGATGATACAGTCAAGAACAAATCATCTACTTATAATACCAGAATTAGTGGCTCATCCCCTACTCTAAGATAGTAGAGGTTGGGATCTGCGTCACTCTTGACAAATCCCACCTTCTGTAGGTAGCTATCAATTTGCCCATACCATGCTCTAGGGGCTTGCTTCAGTCCGTTCAAGGCTTTCTTAACCCTGCATACATGAGTCTTCTGCTCATGTGTCTCAAAGCCCTCTGGTTGTTCTATGTACACTTCCTCTTCTATCACCCCATTCAAGAACGTTGTCTTGACATCCATCTGCTGAATTTCCCATCCCATCTGCGCTGCAAGAGAGATGACGGATTTGATTGAAGTGTACCGAGCTACAGGGGCGAAGGTTTCTTCATAATCGATCCCTTCCTTCTGTGCATACCCCTTAGCCACAAACCTGGCTTTGAACTTCTCTATGTTGCCATCTACAGCATACTTAATCTTGTAGATCCACCTTGATCCTACAACTGATCTATTATGAGGTCTAGGGACTACTTCCCACACACCGTTTGTCATGATGGAGCTGTACTCCTCCACCATAGCATCCACCCACACATGATGTTGAGCTGCCTCTCAAAAACTAGAGGGTTTTCCAACCTGTGCTACCAATGCCCGGTACCTGTCTAGTTGCTTATGTACCCTCTTCTCATTTCTAGGGGCTCCAATAAATTCCTCTGCGTCCCTCAGAGTCTCTTGGAGTTATTTGCTCGTCCTTCCACTGGTGGTGGGTGGATTTACCTGCTCTCCTTCTTGCACTTCTTCGGAAGAACTTTCCTCAAAATCCTTGTGTCGTGGTGAGGCACTAGAGTCATCTTTTGTAGGTCGTTGTGGGCACCTTGTGGATCCTCCTCGAGCTATGATACGCGGCCAACTGTGAGAGATCTCTAGACTAGCTCTCTCATCCATGAATTTCACATCCCACCTTACTACGATCTTCTGTTCTCGGGATTGTAGACGTGATATGCCTTCACATTTCGCTATATCCCACAACATCCCCTGTGAGCATCACCTAATGCAATGAGTGCTAAGTGGACTATTCAAAAATCATGAGAAATTAGTCAGTTACGACTACCTCTCATGGAAATGGTCATAGATGAATGACTAAATTAACGCAGCTGAATCCCAAAAATGATATCTAATATAATGCACTGCGGAAACCCCTCATACTTAAAATACTAAGAGTAAAGGGATCTCTTCTTGAATGGTTCATGAGGCACAATAGTTGCTAAGGTTTTGCAAATGGGGTAGCACGCTAAGTGGGCTTGATTGTGGGGAAAACTCCAAAATTAAGCGCGCTTGAGCCAGATGAGTTCTGGGATAGGTGACCTCCCGGGAAGTCCTGGTTACCGGGTGCAAGCCCCGGAAGTGATGATTGACGTTATGTGATTCATTTCACTAGTTTCAATCCCACTTCTTCACCCCTGTGAGCATCACCCGATGCAATGAGTGCTAAGTGGACTATTCAAAACTCATGAGAAATTAGTTAGTTACGACTACCTCTCATGGAAATGGTCATAGATGAATGGCTAAATTAACGCAGTTGAATCCCAAAAATGATATCTAATATAATGCACTGCGGAAACCCCTCATACTTAAAATACTAAGAGTAAAGGGATCTCTTCTTGAATGGTTCATGAGGCACAATAGTTGCTAAGGTTTTGTAAATGGGGTAGCAAGCTAAGTGGGCTTGATTGTGGGGAAAACTCCACAGTTAAGCGCGCTTGAGCCAGAGGAGTTGTAGGATGGGTGACCTCCTGGGAAGTCCTGGTTACCAGGTGCAAGCCCTGGAAGTGATGATTGACGTTATGTGATTCATTTCACTAGTTTCAATCCCACTTCTTCACCCCTGTGAGCATCACCCGATGCAATGAGTTCTAAGTGGACTATTCAAAAATCATGAGAAATTAGTCAGTTACGACTACCTCTCATGGAAATGGTCATAGATGAATGACTAAATTAACGCAATTGAATCCCAAAAATTATATCTAATATCACAAATAAGTTAATAACCACTCGAACATCCAATCTAGATGTAATTAATGACAAACTGAAGACAGTTAGCACATGATAATGTTTCTGTCAAATTTACCAAAACCTCTGTCATGTTGACCTCTGTTCCCTTTGTGATAAGAACACCTTATTATCTTCATGCTTGATTTCAATTTCATAATGCCCCAGTTTTGTCCTACATGAAATCGGTGGCAACATCTGGCCCACCTTTTAGCTTTTAGTAGATTCTTTTGAACTACTTCAAAATGCCACCACTGGATTGAACACTTGACATTAATTGACCTAGTCTTTGGTCACTTGTGGACATTAAGAAAATTATCTTATCTTGATATGCCTGAGAAAAAATCAAAGACAATAGGATGCAGGAGAGGAAATACGGGTGGGAAACTAGTATATTATGTAAAAAATAGATTAGCATGCAAATTTAGGTCAAAGTATCAAATCTCTAAGGAAGGGGCTTGTGTCTGCAAAAAAAACACATATTTTGTCATGAAGAACAACAAAAATAGATGCTATAATATAAGATTCCTCCTAGCCATAGGTATTCCTCACATGATCCACATTTCTAATTTGACAAGAGGACTAAAGCGACAACATGCATTCCATAAAATGCAGGATACTCACGGAGAACAGAGCAACCATTTTGGAACTTCACTCATTACACAATAGGTCTAGCCTTTTGTTAGCACAAGAATGACGACAGTTTAACAAAAAAATATGAGGAAACACTACTATTTGTTGTCATTATATCATCCTTTCACAGGAACTCTTGGCACTAACCCTTCACACACACTTTGAAGTATTAGTCCCTATCAACCCTTACCCAACACCAATCCTTAACCCTTCACACAAAGTTCTTGACCCTCACACATAGTTTTGTGCTTTAACTCTTCACACACATTTCTAAGTCTCAATTCATTTACAATTATGCTACCACACGTTGTTCCAGCCTCTAACCCTTCACACAAAGTTCTAGGACTTCGTGTAACCTAAAACAACTTGTCCCAGCCCACTTTTAACACTATCCACTTGTGAGATAAAATACAAGCTACCACAAAATGATCACATTCAAGATTACAAAACACACAAAGTAGAACACCACTGGATCTCAATGTCTTGATGTTTCACTTGGACTAACCTCTTCAGTAGGCCTCCACAAATATTCAAGTCCACCTTCTCCCTCTCAATGTATTTATATAGCCACAAGTAACATTAAGGTGGGTTTGTATTATGCCAGTGGTGGGTTTAGTTGTTTAGGAAATGATGATGTATGATGCTTGACGAGTATTCTCTCTATGGGTATGTGTACAACCTTATCGATTTGAAGAGATGATAGAGTGACACATGTCCATATTATCAAATCATATAACCCACTTATCTGTTTTCTTTGTCCGAACAAAGATTTGGTTCATCATTACTAGAATCCGGTCTAGGGCATTTCCTAAAATGGATAACATAGACTTGTAAAATAATATTTCTCCTAGAATGCACATCCTCATAATGGGGTCTTGGCACACCTATACTTCTGGTAAACTTGCTAATCTTCTAACACAAGAAAATACTTTGACAAGGAAATCATTTAACTTTTCTGTACGAACGCATTTTTCAAACAAAAAAGGGAATTGCTATATATAATTATTCAACTCTAAATATCTATAGTTAACTAATCATCTCTTAAAAGTTATAATAAGAAAACAAAGTTTACAAACTCTACCAAAATGCTTATAATTGATACATTTTAACATAGCTTGTACCTCCTTGAAGAATACGAATGAGAGTATTTAACAACAAGGGGCCCATAAACCCAAGGCCATCATTTAGAACCTGCATAAAGGTTAGAAGATTGCATTTGTCACTTCAAGCATCATGAAAAACAATAATATACTGAAAAAAAAATTAGCATACGATTCAAATGTTCATTGAATTTATTCAAGAATATATTAGAATCAAATATAATCTACTCCACAAAGCACATATTACCCTGAAACCTAATAATCTCTAGTATTGTTCAAGGTTGTAAGGAAAAGAGAACCTCTCTACATCCCAGTGCTCATGGTGAATGGGGGCACAAAGAGGCAGGCAAAGTGTGACACCACTTTAGCCCGAGATTTTTCATACCCCAAGAGGTAATCCAACCCCTGACACTAATCCTAGTGGAGTAGTCATAGGATGTCTGGAGACAGCTCACGCTAGACCAGCAAGCAGCCCTGCTCTACCAACTCTCAACAATTGGTAACCTCTGTTGAATTGTGCTGTCATTGATGCCAACGTCAGTCTTTGAAGGCTCTTAATATACATCAGTGGATTGAAAAATTGGAAGCCCCAGTGGACAAGATGCCCTGAAGGAAGAGAAAGAGGCCCAGTCCCTGTGGTGTGGTCATAATACCCCACATTTGATGAGATATTTGAATAGTAAGATCAATGAAATTGCAAGCAAGACCATCATAGGATGATAGAGCTCGTCATGCCGTTTCTAACAATAGGTGGCACGTCACATAACTCCTCACAGTTGAGGAGATATTCCTAATCAAAGTTGAAGCCCCGAAAGTGTGGTCATTGGACCCAATTTAAAGTATGAAAGGCAGCTTTTTGATTGGCCATATTTGGCATTAATATTTGAGGAACTTTTCAATAATTTATATGGGTCTTGAGCTGTCCTAATTGGCCCTCCAAAAGTGGAGATATTCCTTGTCAAATCGGCCTCCAAAGAATGAATAAAATCAGCTCCTTAAGAGGAATATTATTTTTGAAATTAATTCAAAAATGGAAATCAGGTCAGCCCCAATAAAATTTGAATTTATGACCTTAACTTGTGCTCATATTTAGGTCAGCTCCATGACTGTTAGGGCACATCCCCCACTCCCCCCACCTATTATAGCTCTTCATCATATATATATATATAGAGAGAGAGAGAGAGAGAATTCATTGCCCTCCAAAATGCAACAAAAATCCAACTGCTGATCTGAGGTAATTTGGTCTATTTCTGAGGCCAGGAACAGCACGAATATCTTAAAGGAGAAAGGTCGTGTGAAGGTTACTTGCTGAACAGAGACGAAGTCTGAGGCCATTTTCTGAGGCAATTTTCGAGTTTTCTGAGGCACTTTCCAAGCCTTCTGAGACAGGTTTTCATCCCCCTCCTGAGGCCCTTCTCTGAGGCTCATTTCGGCGCTATTCTGAGGGTGTTCTGTGGCATATATACCTAGTTCCTGAGGCCTGGATTGAGGACTGTATTCGGAGGCACAAAATTCAAGTTGTTTGAAGGCAGTTTTCAGCCTTAGGGTTGTACTGATTCTGTGGAAGGTCTGCTACAAAGGAGAAACGAAACATCAGAGCTTCAGGATTTAAACAGGCCTATTTTGACCATATATACAGAGGCGTTTTACTCCTGTAGAAGTCACAGAAGGGAGGCAGACTATGCCTATAAGAAAATGAACTTAAGTCACACTAGTAAGGGCACATTTGAGCACAAGTTAGGGCTGGTTGGTTCTCTAAAGAAAAGTTTTTTGTAAGGCTGAGTTGAGGCTAGTCTACGGCCGAATCTGAGGATGGACTTGAGACTGATCTGAGGTCGGAAATCGAGACATATATTGCTTGAAAGACCAAAGTTTTCTGTGGGTTACTCTAATGTTGTCCTAAGAGCAAATTCGTTGGCAATTCAGTGGAAGAAAGAGGGTCTATTAAGTCTGTTCCAAGGGTCGGTTAAGAACTGAGCACATGAGTATAGTTATGCCGCTATGCATTGCATTGAGACCCTGGGCAAAGCCTGTATGGCACTGTTTGCTGAAGATACTAAAAACCAGATTTATTTCACAGTTGATGCAGTGAATGTATTGCTGAAGTATTGCTAGTAACAAGGATTGGTCATTGTGATTTGCTGACAGAAGTGTGTTGATGACGGCTGCCTATTAGATTGTCATGCTACTGCTGTAGTTGCTGGTGCACATTTATGACAGCCTGTGAATTTGAGTTTAACACATATTGATGCTTGTTGATGACATGAATACATGATGCCTGCTATGATATGTTGTTACGGTTTGTATTCCAATACTATCATTGAATCCTGCTAGGGTTTTGTTACCACACAATCTAGCAGGGGTCCTAGGAGGGGTTCCGAAGAGATTACTACTAGACCAAGTGGCAACAATGGGGCAAGGACCCATTGTCACCTCAGTCAATGTCCCCTGCTCTTTATGAACTTTCACTGATGGGAGGAGTTCCAGTATCAAGGAAATCACTACAATGATAGGGTTTAGATAAATGTCTTTTGGATTAATCACATCGTTAGGATTAGGTCGACGTTTCGAACCATCTAATGTGGTTCATCCTCAGGACAAGGTGAAGAAAGAAACCGATCTCATTGAATAAATAGTAGGGATGCGACATTGCCCGGAATTAGCAGCTGAAACTAGCCGTTAGAAACTAGACGTTATTTGACTAGTTAGTTAAAAAGATATAATATTAACAGTATTTAAGGTTTAAAAACTGTTAATATTATATCTTTTTAACTAACTAGTCAAATAACAGCTAGTTTCTAACGGCTAGTTTCAGCAACTAATTCCGGGCAATGTCGCATCCCTACTATTTATTCAATGAGATCGGTTTCTTTCTTCACCTTGTCCTGAGGATGAACCACATTAGATGGTTCGAAACGTCGACCTAATCCTAACGATGTGATTAATCCGAAAGACATTTATCTACATTATGGATCACAAAAGTCTTAGATCTAACAAAATGATAGAGTTAATAACAATGTACAATGTGATTTCCAAAGCCCATTCAAAGGAGAGGCTCAAATAATGGTTTGCTTGCTTTAAAAGCAAGAGAAGGTCTCTCTAAGAAAGGCTTATTGATAGGAGGCCTAGACCAAGGTAAAAGGATATTCAACACAAGGGATGTACCTAGATCAAGGATTCCTAGAATAGGGAAAGGTCCTCTCAAATAAACAATTGCTTCCAAGATAGTTATGGCTAGGGTTGAGAGACCTAGATTGGGTGCACACTGAACTTAGGGTTTTAAGATTTACCATTAAAGAGACAACTCCAAGGAGGACCCTAAGTCAAGCTAGGACAAAAAAGGGTTAAAAATTGATCAAGTTTTGATTTAAGGTAACCTTCATTCATCGGGTAGTACATTGAGCACAATGGTGGCCATCTCTTTATCAGACATTATTTCTCCTAGTTCTTGTAGTTGATCTCTTATTTGTGATACCCTCATAAGTGAGGCTACCCCTTCTTCCTATGATACCTTCGTTTTGTATAGTTTGGTTCTCAATGATATTACTTCTCATGCAGTACTTACGGAAAATAGTTCTACCAGCTTATCATAGATTTCTTTCGACTTCTCCAGCTTTGCTACATAAAGGATGAGGGAATCCTTGATAGATTATACAAGGATTCTTTGAGCCCTCATTTCCCCTTTCATATACTTTGATAGTGCCTAAGCTTTCTCTTGTAATGGTTTGGAGACTGAACCCTTCACATGTCCAATAACTTCATTCTCTATGAGGATCAAATCTATCTTCTTCCATGCAACGAAATTTGATGACCCAACTAGTCTGTTGCTTTCCTTGCAGAATGAAGTCATTTTGATAATAGATTCAAACATAAATATGAAATACTTACTTATCAAGTGAAGATGCTCCTAGATGATAATATCTTCAACTTGGTGCCTCCTTGATGATCTTCTTCAAAGGTATTTGAGATGTGATCTTTGCTTCAATGTGACAGAGATCACCTTGATTTATTTGATGATGATGGCAATGCTTCTTCTTCCTTCGGATGATAATGTAGAGTGTGGAGGCTTCCCAAGGTGCTTCAAATGTAAAGTCCTTCTTTGAATGGACGAAGGGTCTTTGAGGTCTTCTCCTTCTTCCAAGAGTTGCTTCCTTCAATATGATGTGTAGATGATATGATCATTGTGATGGATTCCTCCTTAATGATCTCCTGTTGCTCGGCCCTTGTGTATCCTTCTTCAATTGGATGATCTTCAAGCTGCCTTTTCTTCTTGTTGTTGTCACCTTAGCTCTAAAACCATGTTGAGAAATTTAGGGCAGCTAGATTAGGTGATTTCTCTTACTTTGATAATTGCTTGTGATGTCTTTTTACTTAACTTGAATAGCTTCTACTTTAAATTGATTATTATTGTGTTTTCTATCATCAAAAAAATACCCAACAATGAAGACCAAAGAGACAAGGATAGAAAATGCACGCTACTAGCCAGGGCCAAAACCTCTCTTCTTGACAAGAAAACCCACAAGAATTCTTCTCTTCCTATAGAATCTTCAAATGACGAATTCCAAGACCTAAGACCCTTGACAAAGACCCCTCCAAGACCAAGTCAACTTCCTTCTTGATGAGCTTTCCTTACACAGCTTTATAGCAACAAACCTTAGCCTTCTAGCAACAGCTTCGACCCCAACAACTTCGACCCCAGCAACTTTTCAAGGAACTTCGACCCCAACAACTTCTAGCAATTTCGACTTGCCCAGCAACTTCGACTTACCCAACAACTTTAGAAACCCGAACACAAGAGACAGAGAGAGGTCAAAAACTTCGATCTTGCTTCTTTTCTTCTTATCCTTGATTCTCGTCCTTTTCTTCTTGTATTGGTTCTTCTTTCTTCTAGAGATCGAACTTGTCTCTTGTTTTGCCCAAATGAGGTCAAGTTCCTTCTTATATATAGGCTTTCCAGGGGTAAGAATTCCTTCCATGAGGCCGACTTGATATTTCATGTAGGTTGACTTGTTTGACAAGGTCTTAGAGGGTCTTTATGACATTTTTTACTCTACAAAAAATTTTCTTTACAAGATACAACATGCCCAAAGGGGTCTTACATGTATGACAATGACACTTTTGACATCATAATTTTATGACAAACCTAGAAGTACTTAATGGGTGCTTGACCTACAAATAAATTTACCTTGAGCATGAAACCCATGCATCAAGAATGACAATAATAAAATTTATTTTCTCTCTTCATCAAATACATAAAATCATGATTACAATAGACATTATGAAGATCGAACCTAGTTACATTTTTCAACACTTTTCATGTTTTATCTTGTACTTTGTTTCATGAAATGGTATATGAAATATTTTGTTCATGAAGTTGGAGAAGTTGCCCTAATGCCAATGCAAAGTTGCTAATCTTGTCTTTGTGAGGGATTTTTCATATGATTATTATGAAGTGTTGAAATTTGGTTACCGGAGGACAGGTGGTTCCCTAAGGCTTCGATCTTTGGCCTAGGGAAAAAGGTCTAAAAGAATTTAATTTTTCCCCTAAAGTGACTTTATAAAGTTATAAAGTCAAATCTAATTTAAAAGTGACTTTAAGTGATAAAGTTAATAAAGTCTAATTTTAAAGTGACTTTAATAAAGTCAATGTAAAATTAGAAAGGAAAAGTGACTTTGGAAATAAATGACTAAGTGGGTCTTTATTAAAGTGGGGTGAATTAAAAAATAGAAAGTGAGATTTAAATGAGCATTTAATCTCAGCCTTAGATCTAAATCTATTTCAGCCATTGGATTTAGGGATTCCCCGAAAAGTCACTTAGGGTTAGGTTAAAGGAGGAAAAGGAGGAAAAGGTCATTCATTCTTTCATGAGCAGATTGAGAGAGGAAGAGAAAGAGAGCTGGAGACATTTTCTGAAGAGAGCTTGAGAAGGTGAAGGAGAGCGCACACTCAGTAAATCCATGCAGCAGCAAGGAGGGCACGATTTCCAAGGCAGCAAGAGGTTGCACGGATACCGAGGCAGCTTGGCCGTACAGCAACACAGAAACCAAGACAGCAGTTCATACAGCGGCATTGAGGCACAGTTTTCGAGGAGAAAGGCAACACGTTTTTCGAGGAAAAGTACAGCAACAAGGGGCTCGATTTTCTAGGTGGTTGGGCACGTTTTTCGAGGCATCCAACACAATTTTCGAGAAAGGCAGCTTGCTGGAAAATTCCGTACAGTCCGTACAGTCCGTATGGTTGTTTAGCTAAGTTTTGGGCACGAATTTCTAAACCGTCATTTGCTGTAAAAATTCTCTGTTTTGAGTTTATTGTTGTTTCGGCACATTTTCCAAGGTGGTGGCAAGCACGGAAAACAAGATAAGTTTGTATTTAATTTGCTGGAAATTTTCCTATATATTTCACCTCTATGTAAAAGGCATTTTCAGAAATAAGAAGGAGCTCTCAAACTGGTTTTCCCCAAGAGTTGTAGGGGGTTTTTCCAGGGTTATGTTGACCAAAAATATCAGTGTTTAAATGTGTTGAATGGCTGTTTTAAGCTTGCTGATTTTTATTTCTGCATTTTCCAGCATTCTATAAATTTTCCAGAATTTGTGTTTTCAACAAAAATTATTTTTCTGTTGTTGAATGTAAGGATATGGGAAAGGGCATTTAACTAAAAGGAGAAATAAGGTGAAACTGAAAACTGGGGTGGGAAAACAGGAAATTTCTACATGGTATCAGAACATGAGTGCTGAGAGTGCAGTTTGGGACAACTAGAAGAAAAATACAGTCTGCTGATTTTTCACTCAGAAAATTCCAGCAAGCTGATTTTTCACACATAATTTTTTATCTTTACTACAGCAGTGCTATTTTTCAGTTTTTAGGACAGCGGGATGTCATTGGGATAGAGGGTGGAGGATGGGTTGGATGGGCATACCAATTACAGCGTTTGGAAGGAGAGAATGCAGAGTATTTTTGAGGAGGCAGAAGTCTGGGACATCATGGTGCATACCGCACAGCACCCTGTTGTGGTGCCTACTGATGTTGTTCAGTTGGCAACATATAATAGAAAGAACAACAAGGGTAAGAGACAGATTCTAGATAGAATCAAAGACCATTGCATTCCTCATGTGAGGGGAAAGAGAAATGCTCATGAGATGTGGACAGCATTGACCAATCTCTACCAGAGTACCAATGAGAACCGGAAAATGGTCCTGAAGGAGAAGCTGAAAACCATTAGGATGGGTAAGACTGATAGTGCAACTGGATATCTCACAAAGATTACTAATGTGAGAGATGAGTTGGCAGCAATTGGAGAGGTCATTCCACCCACTAAGTTGGTGCGGATTGCAGTGAATGGCCTCCCCAGTTCATGGATGAACTTTGATGATGGGGTTTGTGCACGTGAGACCCTTCCCACATGGGAGAGGTTTTGGGATGATTGCATTCAGACAGAGATCAAGAAAGGTCAGCTTGAGGCAGCCAAGCCAGTTGAGCAGGATGAGGATGTAGCACTGTTTGCAGGAGGCAAGAAAGGCAAAGGAAAGAAGCAAGCTGCAGCGATTAGTGGAGCAAGAGCAAAGGTAAGGTAAAGCAGGGTAACACACGAGACTATTCAAAGGTGAAGAAGTGTTGGAATTGTCATGAAAGGGTAGGACACTATGCAGTTGTGTGTCCGGAGAAGAAGAAGAAGAAGGGGAAGAACCAGAGCATGGCAGCATTAGCAGAGGTTGAGGACTTTGCAGATCGCTTTGACCAAGAGTTTGGGTTCATTGCGTGTGAGTCCTCTAGTGCAGGATTACCTGCCACAGAGGTTCGGAGGGAGCATGCATTTCCCTCGACTAGCGGAGCATCTTCAGGTATCTGGTATGTGGACAGTGGGGCTTCACGTCATATGACAGGAGTCCGTGAGTACTTCTCAGAGCTTTCAGAGAGTGGCACTGATATAGAGGTAGTACTCGGTGATGACCGAGTTGTTAGAGTAGTCGGTGTGGGAACACTGACATTTCAGAGGGAGTCTAAACCTCCCTTGAAGGTGTCAGATGTTCTTTATGTGCCAGGGATGAGGAAGAACCTCATATCTGTCTCAGCTTTGGAGGACAGAGGATATGAGATATTGTTCAGGGGAGGACAGGTGTTGATGTATCCCAGGGGCACTCCAGCTGATTCAGCTAGAGTGATAGGTGTATGCCATGCAAAGGTGTACAAGTTTGCATTTCAGTCCCTTTTGGCATTGAGCAGTAGTACCGACAGCAGAGCTAGCAGTTCTGAGCAGTGTGAGATTTGGCACCGCAGGATGGGGCACATGTATCATGGAGCCTTGAGGACTTTGCGGGAGATCACTACAAGTGTGCCAGATTTCAGTATTGATCACTTTGATACTTGCAGAGGATGTGCGATGGGCAAGTTTGCCAAATCCCCTTTTCCCAGCAGTGACAGCAGAGCGACTAGGATACTTGATTTGATTCATTCCGATGTGAGCGGTCAGATGTCTCATGTTTCCTTGAGTGGATATGAGTACTATGTTTTATTCATTGATGATCACTCCAGGAGGACCTAGATTTATTTCTTAAAGACCAAGAGTGAGGTCTTCAAGCGGTTTCAGGAGTTCAGAGCTCTTGTGGAGACACAGACAGGTCGGAAGATCAAGTCCCTGAGGTCGGACAATGGAGGAGAGTACACCCTTGGAGATTTTGTTGACTATTGTGCGGAGGCAGGCATTAGGAGGGAGCTCACTGTTCCTTACAACCCCCAGCAGAACGGGGTTGCGGAGAGGAAGAACAGATCCATCGGAGGGGCTGCCAAAGCCATGTTACATGATCGGGGGTTGCCATTGTTTTTGTGGGCAGAGGCCTGCAACACAGCTGTTTACTTGCAGAACAGGAGTCCGCATCGTGCCTTGGGGCACATGACTCCGGAGGAGGCTTTTTCTGGGAAGAAGCCTGATATTGGTCATCTTCGTATCTTTGGGTGTATTACATACTCCTACATACCCAAGGAGAAGAGGACCAAACTAGAGCCCACCGCAGAGAAGGGTATCTTTGTGGGCTACAGTGAGACCTCAAAGGCCTTTCGGATTTACATTCTTGCACAGAGGAAAGTTGTTGTCAGGCGAGATGTGAAGTTCGAGGAGGATAGGGCCTTTAGGAGGTCACGGGAGTTAGAGTATCTAGATCAGCCAGACCCTCAGCAGCAGTTGAGTCAGTCACAGGGATCCAGTGGGCAGGGATCAGGAGGATCCGGAGGTACATCTATGACGATGTCAGGTCCGTCAGTGGGGAGTGGCTCGCAGAGTCAGAGGGGTGGTGCTATGGGCAGCACGCAGAGCAGTCCACAGAGCAGTTCACTAGGGAGTCCACTAATGGATAGTTCACACGGTACCTCAGCATCTACAGGTTCAGGTGCAGGCAGGAGGACAACAGACAGACAGTCAGGAGTTCTGGCTCCTGATGTTGAGGAGGAGGAGTTTTATTCTCCAGTGGGAGAAGTGTGCTCAGGGAAGAGGAAGCCCAAGTGACTTCAGGACACCTTGAGAGATGCCACATCTGTTGCTGAGCCTAAGAGGCCGGTCAGAGAGAGCAGACCACCTGAGAGGTTTTGTAGCTATATGGCAATGGCTACCAGCATCCTTGACTCTGAGCCTTCTAGCTATGAGGAGGCAGCTAGCCAGCAGGTCTGGAGAGAGGCCATGCAGGAGGAGTATTCTTTTATCATGAAGAATGATGTTTGGGAGGTGGTGCCGAGGCCTGAGGGCAAATCCGTGGTTACTTCCAGATGGCTTTACAAGGTAAAGCATGTTGCAGATGGCAGCATTGAGAAATTCAAAGCGAGGTTTGTGGTTAGAGGGTTCTCCCAGGTAGAGGGAGTTGATTATGAGGAGACCTTCGCTCCCGTGGCTCGATATACTTCGATCCGCTCCATTATATCGATAGCAGCAGAGATGGGTTGGAAGATCCACCAAATGGATGTGAAGACCGCATTTCTCAATGGCTTCATACAGGAGGAGGTGTACATTGAGCAGCCACAGGGCTTTGAGGTGCATGGGAAGGAGTCCCATGTGTGCAGATTGAAGAAGGCCCTTTTTGGCCTAAAGCAAGCTCCTAGAGCTTGGTACTCCAAGATAGATACATACTTGCAGGAGATGGGTTTCACAAAGAGTGAGGCAAATCCAAACCTTTACTACATTGTGATAGGTGAGGAGCCTCTCATTCTGGTGTTGTATGTGGATGACTTGGTCATTACGGGTGCAGAGAGACTCATAGAGCACTGCAAGAGAGATCTTGCGGCGGAGTTTGAGATGAAGGACATCGCCTTGATGCATTACTTTTTGGGTTTGGAGGTGTGGCTGGAGGAGGGGCATTTCTTCCTGGGGCAGGGGAAGTATATTGTGGACATCCTTGGCAGATTCCACATGGAGGATTGTAAACCCATGTCGACACCGATGATCACCAACTGGAAGAAGCTTCATGCTTCGGATTCCGAGTTGGTGGATCCCATGCTCTGACCGGCTGGTGGTTCCTTGATGTATTTGGTGACACTAGACCAGATATTTGTTTTGCAGTCAACACGATGAGTCAGTTTATGTGTGAGCCTAGGAAGGTTCACTGGGTGGCTGCAAAACACATTTCGCTGTACTTGCAGGGGACAGTGGATTATGGTCTGGACTACAGGCAGGGGGAGGGAGTGAGATTGGTAGGTTACACTGATTCTGATTGGGCAGGTTGTGCTTCTGATAGGAAGAGCACTTCAGGGTGTTGTTTTGGATTGGGTTCGGCAGTGGTGTCATGGTTCAGCCGAAAGCAGCAGTCAGTAGCATTCAGTTCAGCAGAAGCAGAGTATATGGCAGCCAGTCTAGCTAGTTGTGAGGCCATCTGGCTTCGCAAGATGTTGTTTGGCTTATTTGGTCAGCCGTTGAGACCTTCAGTGATTTACTGTGATAATCAGAGTTGCATTAAACTCACGAAGAATCCAGTATTTCATGACAGGTCAAAGCATATCGAGATCAAATATCATTTCATTAGAGACTATGTTCAGAAAGGAGCTGTGAAGCTTGAGTATATTCCCACTGATGAGCAGGTTGCAGATATTCTTACCAAAGCCTTACCACGGGGCAAGCATGTCTATTTCAGAGACAAGATGGGTGTGGTGAGGAACACCTTCCTCGGTAAGAGGGAGTGTTGAAATTTGGTACCGGAGGACAGGTGGTTCCCTAAGGCTTTGATCTTTGGCCTAGGAAAAAGTGTCCAAAAGAATTTAATTTTTCTCCTAAAGTGACTTTATAAAGTTATAAAGTCAAATCTAATTTAAAAGTGACTTTAAGTGATAAAGTTACTAAAGTCTAATTTTAAAGTGACTTTAATAAAATCAATGTAAAATTAGAAAGGAAAAGTGACTTTGAAAATAAATGACTAAGTGGGTCTTTATTAAAGTGGGGTGAATTAAAAAATAGAAAGTGAGATTTAAATGAGCATTTAATCTCAGCCCTAGATCTAAATCTGTTTCAGCCATTGGATTTAGAGATTCCCCAAAAAGTCACTTAGGGTTAGGTTAAAGGAGAAAAAGGAGGAAAAGGTCATTCATTCTTTCATGAGTAGATTGAGAGAGGAAGAGAAGGAGAGCTGGAGACATTTTCTGAAGAGAGCTTGAGAAGGTGAAGGAGAGGGCACACTCAGCAAATCCGTACAGCAGCAAGGAGGGCACGATTTCCAAGGCAGCAAGAGGCTACACGGATACCGAGGCAGCTTGGTCGTACAGCAGCACAGAAACCAAGACAGCCATTCGTACAGCAGTGCGTACAGCGGCATTGAGGCACGATTTTCGAGGAGAAAGGCAACACGTTTTTCGAGGAAAAGTACGACAACAAGGGGCTCGATTTTCTAGGTGGCTGGGCACGTTTTTCGAGGCAACCAACACGATTTTCGAGAAAGGCAACTTGCTGGAAAATTCCGTACAATCCGTACAGTCCGTATGGTTGTTTAGCTAAGTTTTGGGCACGAATTTCTAAACTGTCATTTGCTGTAAAAAATTTATGTTTTGAGTTTATTGCTGTTCCGGCACATTTTCCAAGGCGGTGGCAAGCACGGAAAACAAGATAAGTCTGTATTTAATTTGCTGGAAATTTTCCTGTATATTTCACCTCTCTGTAAAAGGCATTTTCAGAAATAAGAAGGAGCTCTCAAACTGGTTTTCCCCAAGAGTTGTAGGGGGTTTTTTCCAGGGTCATGTTGACCAAAAATATCAGTGTTTAAATGTGTTGAATGGCTGTTTTAAGCTTGCTGATTTTTATTTCTGCATTTTCCAGCATTCTGTAAATTTTCCAGAATTTGTGTTTTCAGCAAAAATTATTTTTCTGTTGTTGAATGTAAGGATATGGGAAAGGGCATTTAACTAAAAGGAGAAATATGGTGAAACTGAATACTGGGGTGGGAAAACAGGAAATTTCTACATGAAGTATGGTAATTACTGTCCTAGGGGTACATGAGTATTCATTATTTGCCTTGATGAGCCAACAATTGTAGCATCAATAAGTGTAAATTCTACTAGTGACCTAGTTGTTGCTTCAAAAGCCATACGAAGTTACTAGAAGCCTCCTTGGTTGGGAATAAGCCTCTCTAAACATTGATCTCGTTAGACATCCTTCTCCCATTAGGCTAGGCATTGGTCTAGACCTAGGGGATCGTCAAAATAAAACCATTCTCACCTCTTCTCCCTTTCTAAGGCCTAACCCTAGTAGGCTTCCTAGGGCATCACACGAAATTTGTTTTTAGCCATCAAAAATCCTTGAAAATTGGTCAAGAGTTGCGTTGTGGTCTTCTTGAGAGTTCCTCCAAATTTGAGGTTAATCCAACGATGGAATCTTAAGATATTGTAAGCCCTTGCTCAAAGACAGTTTTTCTCCCTAGGTTTCCTTAGGTTAGTACCTTCATTAGGATCATTGCATTCAAATTTCAAGAGAAATCTAATTCCTTTGATCCTCTTCTCATCCCTAACTTGGTCAAGTCCATTAGTTTGTTGTTCAACCCCAAACTCTTGACCTAGTTTGGATCCACTAGGGTTTCTTTGTGGTCTCGCAACTTTGTAACTCCAACTTCTCAAGGATTGTTTAGAAACCCTATTTTTCTAGGATTCTTTGGTTTAGGGCACCTCTCATCAAAACATACTTCTCAACCCTAGACCTAGGCATCCTCTTAGCCCTACTTAGAGAGTTATGCATCTTGCTTCTAAAGTAGGTAAGCTTATCATCTGAGCCTCTATTGTGAATAGGCTTTGAATCACTTTGCATCCTATCATTGATCTATCTTTCTTAGTGATTCTTCTCATATTGGGACTACTCCCATCGGTGAAAGTTTGTAAAGAGCAGGGAGCTTTAGCTGAGGTGATAGTGGGCTAGGCTCCATTGTTTCCATTTGACCTAGTAGTTGCTCTATAGTAACCCCTCCTAGGGCCCCTGCTAAATTGAGCGATAATAGGCCAGATATGTGTGACAAGCAGGAAGAAGCCTTTAACAATTTGCTCAGGGCAATAAATGATTTGGTTAAAGGCCAAAAGGAGATGGTAGACCTGATGAAAAGGATGACAAACAGAGAAACTTTAACCAGAGAGGAACCTATGAATGGAGAGGGGTCCAACAGTGTAGAGAGACACCAAGCTCATACTGCTACATAGAGCCATTCACGCTCATTTAGAAAAACACCCAGACCCAATATGCCTCAGTTCTTGCATGAGACAACATAGGATTAAACAACACAAAGTAGTCAAAGGATTCCTTATGCAGATTATATGGAGGAGTATAGAGCGTCAGGACGAGAGTTCCAGACTGCCATGAGCTTCAATGATTTTTGCCACCTTCTGCTGAAAAGAATACCTAAACCATCTCGGAGGGTTTTGAGGCAGAATCAAGAGCAAAACAAGACAATGGGGAAGGTAACCATTCCTAGCTTTGATGGGTCATCCAAACCCTCAACTTGATCATGGGTACAAAAACTGGATACATATTTCCAATTGCATCAAATGACAAAGGAGGAGGCTATTAAGCTAGCCACATTACACTTGCATGGCAAGGCCCATGAGTGATGGTACCATGGGTTAGTGACTACGGGTCACAGCAGCATCACCTCATATATTGAGTTCACTCAAAAACACATTGAGCGATTTGATGGGAAGGATCCAAAGCTTGATTTTAGACAGTTGGCACAGCTCAAGCAGATAGGCAGTCTAAAGGCTTATATTTCAGAGTTTTAGAGACTGGCAGTCATGGTCACAGATATCTTGTTGAGATTTTGTATAGTTGGTGTAGCATCGGGTGTGCTCTAGCCCTAAAATTTTGTGGAGGGGCTAAGGCACAGTTGAACTCCAAAACCCAGAAAGTGTTTGGTGAAATTTCAGATGGTGTTCAAGTTATTCAAATAATTAATTATTTTAATGGACTTCCTAAGTCTAAACTTAGGAAAATTAAATAATTAAAGTGAATTAATTAACACATGTGCTTAAATGTTCTAACTTCTAAGTGACACAGATCAAGCAGTCTTTTAATCTCAACCATTGATGAATGTTTTAATCTCGGTCATTCATGAGATGAATGAAAACGTATAAGAGAAAGGCTTGAGGGTCAGTTGGAGACACACACACAGTTGCAGAGCTGAGAAATAGATCTGGAATTCTAGGGCAGGGTTTGCTAAGAATCTCTGGAGGAATTTTATGCAGCGAGGGGCAGTATTGGCTGAGGGGATGATCTGATCCCGGAGCCAAGAGTCAGTAAGTGGCAGAGGAGCAGCAAACAAGGACAGCGAGAAGCAAAGGGCAACAACAGCAGCTACGTAGTTGCTGCGCAAGTGCTACACAGGACAACGTAGAGGCTCCAGAGGGCTTCAGAAATTACACAGATGGTCTCCAGGGCCAACGTAAGGCCTGCGTCACCCTCTCAGGGGTTACGCAATCCCTCTCTGGGCAGTGCAGTGGCACTCTGATGCTAGCAGGGCTGACACTGGAGCTTCAGGGGCAGCACTAGGGTTTCTAGGGCCAGATCTAGGCTGAGTCTTGTAAATCTCGTTTGAGGGTGTGAATCAGTCAGATATTTGGGACTAGAACATCAGGTTAGCTGCATATTTCTTTTATTCTCTGTCGGGTTTTCCAGATCTGGAACCCAAATTTACTGTACTCAGAATCTACTTAATAAAATAAACCCTCATATATGTTGCACCGGTTTTCCCGCTTTAGGTTTTTCCGGGGACTTATGTCCAAAAATCCATGTGTCACTTTGTTGGATGAGCGTATTATTCAGTAAATGATCTGCATGTGTAGACTGTAGTTGTTTTTATTTCGGTATTTTCTGAATCTAAATTCTAGAAATAACTTGTAATAATTTAAATCAAGTAGGAGAAATACACCATGATACTGCAGTAGAATTTTCACATGGTATCAGAGCGCTAGCAGATTAAGTTGAATCTTCAGCGATCAGCTGAAGAAAATTGCCTGCAGGGTGGCAGCAGAAGCAGCAGATCCGGAAAGGGCAACTTGACAACAAAAGAACGTAGATCCAAGAAAGGACAGCGTTGTAGCTACAGAAGGGCATCAGGCTTACGCAGAGCCTTCCTAGGCCAGCGTAAGGACTGCGTCACCCAATCTGGGGTTACGCAGTCCACTTCTGAGTAGCGTTGATGCTACGTTGGGCCAGTCAGTGAGACACAGTCCAGTCATTTCTTCAGCTGCAGAAAAGTTTTGCCAAGGTCTGGAAGCAGTGCTGGTGCGATGGAGATTCTACAGGTGCATAATTGTGCCTAGCTAAGTCAACAAAAGCAGGAGGAAGAAAGTTACTTAGCAGATCTGAGCCAAACAGATCTAAGATTCGATCAGGAGGATCAGAGAGTGTTGTCCGATTGTGTTTGGGTGAAATATTTCCAGGAGGGAAATCAGTCTTCAACAGAAGCAATTACCAGAGGGTTTCTAGTCACCAAGAAACCTAGATCCAAAGTTTCTGTAGCCACAGAAAGAGGGAGAAGAAGTATTGTTTCTGACAGATCTGAGCAAGATGGCGCGATATGGACTGAGAGATCAAGATAGGTTGGACGACATGTCCAGCTATGTTATCTGGAGGGCCAGAATCCTATCAGTTTTGGATGAGTATGGTCTAAAAGATCATGCAGAGAAGGTGCTTGTTGTATCAACCGATGCAGATCCTCTAAAGAAGTATGAAGAAAATCAAGCGCGGACTAAGCGTTTGATCATAGATGGACTCAAGGACCACGTTATACCTCATATTGCTAGAAAGACTACAGCAAATGACATGTGGGTAGCCTTGGACACGATGTACCAAGGAGGCTTTGTCCAACGAAGAATGCTTCTGGAGAACCAGATGCAGTTGTTCCAAGCAATGAAGGGTGAAGAGATAGATCCATTCCTCTTTAGGCTTCAAGCTATCCGAGATCAGCTGATTAGCATAGGTGCTACTCCAGATGAGGGGCTCTTAGTGAGGACTGCCCTGAATGTAGTCTCCGAAGAATGGGAAACATTTGTCCAAAGTATACTGGGCAGAGCAGCGTTACCTTCCTGGGCAGACATGTGGGCTATTCTTCGCCAAGAGGAGATCAGGAGGATCACCAAGAAACAGAATATCAGTGGTGGAAGCGGAAAAGCCAGAGTAAAAGAGGAGGAGGATGATGCAGCCCTTGCATCAAAGGAAAAGAAGCAGCAAGGGAAGAAGAAGGACCTTTCCAAGGTCTGGTGCTTTAACTGTGGTGACCTTGGACACTTCGCTAGCACTTGTCCTAAAAAGAAGGACAAAGGATCTTCTAATTCCAAGGCTGCAGCAGTGAAAGATGATGGCTCTGATGATGATGCAAGCATGAGTGCTCATGCACCTCGAGAGAAGAGGTAGGGTGACATGGATCTGTAGAGCATCTACAGACAATGGCAGGATCCTTGAGTCAGCCCTACTCTTGGATCACATACGAGCTACGGAAGCCTTAAGAGGGTAGCAGGATGAGTCAGGAGATGGTTGCAGAAGGTCGCATTGAAGCAGAAGAGGGAGATGAAGAGCTAAAGAGGGAGCAACATAATGCAGAGCAGCAGCAGCATGAAGGCAACAGCACAGAGGGGTTGATGGGACTTCAGCAACGCAGAGAGGTTGTGCTCACGCAGTGTAGTGTTACAACATAACAGTGACTCCAAGAGGATAGTGTAAATCAGCATCCAGGGAGCTTTAGTGATGGAAGGCAACCTGACTTATCTGTCAAACAGTTGGGCACAAGTCTTTCAGTTGCTTACTTCTCAGCAACTGAGTTGCAGTGCAGCGATTAGTAGTGGCAGTGCTATGGGCAGCATGATGCAGCAAGTTGAGAGGGAGCTGCAGTACATATGTGGCAGTAGCATGGGCAGCAGTACAAAGAGCAGTAGTGCAGTGGATGGAGGGCAGCAGGCCAAGCATGAGCAGCACAGAATCCAACTTCAAGATCTTGTAGTGCATGGTATGAATGCATTGCTAGAGCACACTCCGTGCTAAGAGGGAGCGTTGAGATTTTGTATAGTACAGGTGTAGCACAGGTGTGCTCTAGCCCTAAAATTTTGTGGAGGGCTAACGCACACTTGAACTCCAAAACCCAGAAAGTGTTTGGTGAAATTTCAGCTAGTGTTCAAGTTATTCAAATAATTAATTATTTTAATGGATTTCTTGAGTCTAAACTCAGGAAAATTAAATAATTAAAGTGAATTATTAACACGTGCTACAATGTTCTAAGTGACTTGGATCAAGCAGTCTTTTAATCTCAGTCGATGAATGTTTTAATCTCGGTCGTTGATGAGATGAATGAAAAAGTATAAGAGAAAGACTTGAGGGTCATTTGGAGACGCACACACAGTTGCAGAGCTAAGAAATAGATCTGGAATTCTAGAGCAGGTTTTGCTAAGAATTTCCGAAGGAATTTTCTGCAGCGAGGGGTAGTATTGGCTGAGGGGATGATCTGATCCCGGAGCCAAGAGTCAGTGAGAGGCAAAGGAGCAGCAAACAAGGACAGGAGGAGGCAGCAGCAGCAGCTACGCAGTCGCTACACAAGACAGCGTAGAGGCTCCAGAGGGCTTCAGAAAATTACACAAAGGGTCTCCAGGGCTAGCGTAAGGCCTGTGTCACCCTCTCAGGGGTTATGCAGTCCCTCTTTGGGCAGCGCAGTGGCACTATGATGCTAGCAGGGCTGACGCTGGGGCTTCAGAGGTAGCACTAGGGTTTCTAGGGCCAGATCCGGGCCGAGTCTTGTAAATCTCGTTTGAGGGTGTGGATCAGTCAGATATTTGGTACTAGAACATCAGGTTAGCTGCAGATTTCTTTTATTCAATGTCGGGTTTTCCAGATCTGGAACCCAGATTTATTGTACTCAGAATCTACTTAATAAAATAAACCCTCATATCTGCTGCATCAGTTTTCTCGCTTTGGGTTTTTTCGGGGACTTATGTCCAAAAATCCATGTGTCACTTTGTTGGATGAGCATATTATTCAGTAAATGATCTGCATGTGTAGACTGTAGTTGTGTTTATTTCGGTATTTTCTTAATCTAAATTTTGGAAATAACTTGTAATAATTTAAATCAAGTAGGAGAAATAAACCATGATACTGCTGTAGAATTTTCACATATCTCAAAGGCCAGATTGGTGATGCTATTTATAGAGGGGTTGCATGAACCTCTATGTGGATGGGTCAGAGGATTTGAACCTACCACTCTTTGTGCGGCAATTAACAAGACCAGGGATTTACAAGGTTTCGCTTCGAAAAACAAATTCACTCCTAAACCCTCTTTCCCTCAGAAGAATAAAGAGGGAAAACCCTTTCAGAAGAACTGGTTTGGGAAACCAAAGATGGAAGAGGAGACCCGAAAGGAGTTAAGAAAGAAGAAGCTTTGTTTTAGCTATCAAGAGCCATGGGCACCACTGACCAAGGCATAAGTGTGCAGGTAAGGACAAGGTGGGCAAGGCTCACTATATTGAGGTGTACTTGGAGAGCGACAATGATGATGGAGCCGGTGCAGGGACAAGTACAGGGACAGGTACACCAAACAATTGGAGGCAAGTCCTCACATGCAGAGGGCAAAGACCCTACCAATTCATCTATGTCAAGATTCCCCAGGTATCACACTTTCAAAGTCAGAGGGGTTCTAGCAGGGAACAAGGTGATGGTATTGATTGATAGTGGGGCTCCCCACAATTTCATAGATGCGGACATGGTGGATCGAAGAGGTATTCCTACTAACGAGTTAAATGGCTTTATGGTCATCATACCTAGAAAATATCAGATTAATTGTAATAGATACATGATACATCACCAAGCTACAACTAACTATGGGGAACTATATAGTGACTGAGGACTTCTTCGTGGTGGATGTATCAGACACCAATGTGGTGTTAGGATGTCAGCAGCTTTACTCCATCAGGAAGAATACTACGGACCAGCGGAATATGGAGATGGAATTAAGCATAGGTTTGACTATTGTTGACTCAAGCAAGAAGGATCTCATCAAGAAAGCTTTGTGTCTTGGTCTTGGAGAGGTCAAATAGGTCAAAGGTCTTGGTCTTGGTATTTGTCAATTGGAGTCTCTATAAGAAGAAGAATTTGTTTGGGTTTTCCTCTCAAGTAAGAGAGGTTTTGGCCCTGGATGATCGCCTATATTTTGTGTCGCTTGTCTCTTTAGAAACAAAGAAAGTATTTTTAACATCCACGAGGCTAAAAATAGCCTATGGGGCAGATTGCTTCTCCATTTGGCTCTTGTATTCGGCCCTTTTCCTATGGACTTTTACAATAGACGCTCCCAGCTTCTCGACAAACTCTTCGCTGAATAGATTATCTCAAGAGCTAGCTGCCAGAATACCTGCATAATTTTCCATGTTGTCTTTGAAGGCCTCGCATTCTAAAATGAAATGTTTTTTTTGTTTCCACTTTTCTGGAATAGCAAAAAATACATACTCTTTCCTCCCACATTTCTTTTGGCCTTTCAGCGCCCTGTTTCACAATGGAGTTGATGAGAATTATTCCTTAATTGAGGAATAACAGTTTTAGATCTCTAAGAAATATTGGCACCTATGTACGCTTTTTGTTGATGATTATGAGCAGGGTTAAATTCTTCAATGTAGTACTTCTTTCTCCCTAGCTCTTTCTCCCTAGCTCTTTCTCCCAAGTACATTTGTGGAACTTATCCATAACAAAAGTTTTTATCTCTTTACTGTTTGTAGGACACATACTCAAGAAAATACCCCATTTACTAAACCATTTGTTATTTTTCCGCATCCAAGTCTTCTTTCTTTTGCACAATCTGTCATTAAACACAATGTTAGGCCATCTACCCTCTTCAATTTGCTCATTTTTTTTCAAATACCTTATGACTCGTGTTGAAATTTGGTTACCGGAGAACAGGTGGTTCCCTAAGGCTTTGATCTTTGGCCTAGGGAAAAGTGTCCAAAAGAATTTACTTTTTCTCCTAAAGTGACTTTATAATTTTTTATAAAGTCAAATCTAATTTAAAAGTGACTTTAAGTGATAAAATTACTAAAATCTAATTTTAAAGTGACTTTAATAAAGTCAATGTAAAATTAGAAAGGAAAAGTGACTTTGGAAATAAATGACTAAGTGGGTCTTTATTAAAGTGGGGTGAATTAAAAAATAGAAAGTGAGATTTAAATGAGTATTTAATCTCAGCCCTAGATCTCAATCTATTTCAGCCATCGGATTTAGGGATTCCCCAAAAGTCACTTAGGGTTAGGTTAAAGGAGGAAAAGGAGGGAAAAGGTCATTCATTCTTTCATGAGCAGATTGGGAGAAGGAGAGCAAGAGAGCAAGGGAGATTTCTGGGCAGTGAGGAGAAGGAGGCAACAGCTTGGCACACTTTCCAAGGCAGGATTTCAGCAAGTCCGTACAGCTGAGTTTGGCACACATCCCAAGGTAGATTTTGGCATGATTTTCTAGAAGACCGTACAGCTGTCTTTTGGCACATTTTCCAAGAGGCCGTACAGCAGTTTGGCACAGATTTCGAGGCAGCAGAAAGCTGGTTTAGTTGGCACAAATTTCGAGGCAGGCCGTACAGCAAGTGGCTGTCCTCTTGCATGAATTTCGAGGCAAATTCCATACAGCAAGGTTTTGCTGTTCTCTTGGCACGAAAATCGAGATCCATACAGCAGCATTTATTGTTGTTTTGCACAGAAATCGAGGAGGTCGTACAGCTGCATTTATTGCAGATTTTCTGGGCACGAAAATCGAGAAGGCCATACAGCATTTATTGTTGTTCTGTTTTGCTGTTTGCACATTTTTCGAGGCGGTGGTTAAGCACGGAAAACGAGATAAGTTGTAAAGTTTATTTGCTGATTTTTGCTGAATATTTCTCTCTGTAAAAAGCATTTTCCATAAATAAGGAGCTTTCGAACTGGTTTTCCCCAAGAGTTGTAGGGGGTTTTTCCAGGGTCACCTTGACCAAAAATCATTGTGTTTAAATGTGTTGAATGACTGTTTGTATCTGCTGATATTTATTTCTGCATTTTCCAGCATTCTGTAATATTTCCAGAATTTGTGTTTTCAGCAAAATTTATTTTCCAGTTGTTGAATGTATGGATATGGGAAAGGGCATTTAACTATTCTGGAGAAACAAGGTGACACTGAAAACCGGGGTGGAAAATGAGAAAATTTCTACAACTCGCACCATAGAAATTACTTCAATAGGAGCATCCCCTGTTTCACTTAACAAGATAGCATAAGGAACTGCACTTTTAATTTTGAATTTGTTTGTAATCAAATGCTTCTGAATTTTTTCAATTTGTTTCCACTGCATCTTGGTTGTATTGTTGGCCCACAATTCACAACCATAGAGAATCACTGGAATCACTAGAAGCCCAAAAAGAGTTAGAGTGGTTTTCCAGTCCCATAGCTCTGCCTCTCTACACCTATTTTGAAGAGCCTAAAATACTTTCCAACCCCCCAAAGCTCTTTTATTTCTACAACCATCCCAACTTAAATTTCTGTTGAAGTCAATTCTAAGGTGTTTGTAGTCTACAACTTCTTCCAGAATGTTGCCCTTAAAGTAGAACTTATGCTGGTTATGCTTTCTTTTGTTAGAGAAAACCACTACTTTCGTTTTGCTAATATTGACTTGCATCCCCACCCTTCTACAAAAATGCTCAAGGGAACGTAAGTGCTCTTGCAAACCAAGAGCCGATTTAGCAATCAGTATAAGGTCATTTGCATAAAAAAGATGCCTTGTAACGAACTTGCCCAAATGGATACCGTCACCCCCTTGCGAATTTAGCCACACTTCAAGCTTGTCAATATTTAAACCAAAAAGGGTAGGAGACAATGAGCAACCTTTCTTGACCCCGATATCGCTTCTAAAGGTTTAATGCCTGTTGAAGTTCTAATTTTGACTTTCACCTCTTCATACAGCCTATGCACAGCTGCTCTCAAATGCTTGGGAACCCCAAGTTCCTCCATTCTGCGCCAAAGCTTATCCCTAGGAACCATGTCAAAGTATTTTCTGAAATCAACAAAGCAACAAAGAACTTCTTCCTTTTTTTCCCAAACTTTTTCAATGATGTGCCTTAAAGTTATACAATGATCAACTGTGGAATGTTTAGGTCTTAAACCTAGTGTGGAAAAAGTCGGCAAAAAGTCCCAAATTTTTGAAAAAGTACTGAATTTTTCCCTGAGCCGATTATATTGTCGAATTTTTCATCGCTGAAAAAGTCGCGATTTTATCCCCGAAGTCTCGATTTTTTGGCGATTCAATTGAAAAAGTCGTTTGTTCGTCAAACAGCGTGGTTAAGAGGCCGAAAAACGTTTTTTCTCTATCATATTTTCACTGGTTTGTTGCGTTTAAGGGCTGTCAAGACTCGAGGAGGTGATTGAGGCTCCAGCTTTGCCATTTGTGTTGGGATTTGGAGATTTGTCCACCGCTCAAGATTGGAGATTGAAGGTGTCGGACCGCCAGTTTGCTGCTGCCAGGTATGTATTTTCTCTCTTATTCTTTGTCAATTTGTTACATAAATGTCTTCTTAAATCATTCTATATTTCAATCCCCTTGTTTTCTAACTTATTTTTGCTTAGAATCTAAACTCTAGACTCTAGATTGAATTAAATTTTAAAACTTCAACTTTCAAGAATCAAATAAAAAAAATTCAAACCCTTGTTTAGTGATTTTGTGTGTGTTCAAGTGAGTGAGAAGAGGCATTTAAAATTTAAAATCAACAATTACATTTATGTTTGCTTCTTATGTGATGGGCAATTTTTAATTTTTTTCAAAAAAAAATTGTGCCCATGTTCAAATTCAATTATTCAAGTTCAAAGTTTCAAACAAAATGCCAAGGATTTTGGACCCTATGTGGGAATATGGTGAACCTGATCCTGTACCCGAAACTGGAGGTGTCAATAGAATGTATTTGACTTGCAAGTTGTGTGGCAAGCATATGTCAGGGGCTGTCAACAGATTAAAATTCCATTTGGGGCAAAATTCGAGGAAAAATATAGAACTTTGACACAATGCATCTGCAGAAATCATCTGATAGGCCATTAAAGCATTGATGGATAAAGAGGATGGAAAAGACACCAGGGCAGCAATAAAAAGCCAACTTGTAGGGACCTCAAGAGTGGGGGTAAGTGAGAGTGGTTCTTCAGCATCACCTTCCACTCCCAACCCCTCAGTTTTCTCATCTTTTTCTGTCCCTAGAACCACACTTGATGCACAGCCTGGCATCAAATCAACAATTAAAAAAAAGGAAAAGGCAGAAGCTGACAGGTTTGTGAGGAGATGTCTTCTATGGAGTGATGTTCCTTTCAACATTGCCAAGACAAACCCATTCTACCAACCTATGTTTGATGTTGTTACTGTTGTTGGCCCGGGGTACAAAGCCCCTATCTTTGCAGAGTTGAGAGGGCCTCTTCTTCAAGATGAAAAGAATGATTGCACTCCTAGATTAGAGGAGTTTAGGGCATCATGGGAACACACTGGATGCACAGTCATGTCAGATGGTTGGACTGACCAGAAGGGTAGGACCCTTCTTAACTTCTTGGTTAGTTGTCCCAAGGGGACAATGTTTATGAAATTTGTTGATGCATCTGCATACATTAAAGATGTGTGTTTATTATGTGAGTTGTTCGACATCTTCATTCAGGAAATAGGCCCACAAAATGTTGTCCAAGTCATAACGGACAATGCTGCAAATTATGTTACAGCTGGCAGGTTGCTTATGGAGAGGTATCCTACCCTGTTTTGGACAACTTGTGTTGCTCATTGTATTGACTTGACGTTGGAGGATATGGGTAAGATTCCTATTGTGAGGCATATTGTTGAATCATCCAAGAGCATAACAAAATTTATATATAATCATGCATCTATGCTTAGCTTGATGAGAAGATTCACCAACAACAAAAAGTTGGTGTGTCCTGCGATAACACGCTTTTCCACTACTTTCATATCTCTTCAGTCTCTGTTGAATTCTATGTGGAATGTGAAGAGCATGTTTCTTTCACAGGATTGGCATGATTTATCTATTAGTTGCAAACCAGAGGGAGAGAGCATATGCAAACTAGTTTCATATGATCATAACTTTTGGGCAGGAGTAGAGGAGGTGTATGCCATTTCAGAACCTTTGGTAAGGGTTCTTCAGTTGGTTGATGGAGAGAAGCCTGCAATGGGCTAGATGTATGAGGCCATGGATAGGGGCCAAAGAAGCCATTCGTGCTTATTATGAAGATAAGGGAGACGAGGGGTTAGAGAAACAACAGGTCATATGGAGAGTGATTGATGACCGATGGAACAATACCCTCCATCGCCCCATTCATGTTACAAGTATCTACCTCAACCCCGCA
This sequence comes from Pinus albicaulis, assembly GCA_034641835.2. NCBI lineage: Eukaryota > Viridiplantae > Streptophyta > Pinopsida > Pinales > Pinaceae > Pinus > Pinus albicaulis. The sequence continues at coordinate 4,215,965 of CM076578.1, forward strand.
TTTTCTCACTCCTGTGGTTTCAGATTTGATGCCGAGGTAATGGATGGATTCTTCACATGTGTTGAGAGGATGGTGGCATCTGAGCAAGAACCTGAAGATATTTCTAAAGAAATGGAAATATATAGGATGTCAGTGTGAAAATTCTACCGCAATATCATGGTTTATTTCTCCTACTTGATTTAAAATATTACAAGTTATTTCTAGAAATTAGATTCAGAAAATACCAAAATAAACACAAGTACAGTCTACACATGCAGATCATTTACTAAATAATACGCTCATCCAACAAAGTGACACGTGGATTTTTGGACATAAGTCCCCGGAAAAACCCAAAGCGAGAAAACCGGTGCAGCAAATATGAGGGTTTATTTTATTAAGTAGATTCTGAGTACAGTAAATCTGGGTTCCAGATATGGAAAACGCGACAGAGAATAAAAGAAATCAAATCTGGAGCTAACCTGTAGATCTAGGACCAAATATTTGACTGATCCACACCCTCAAATGGGATTTACAAGACTCAGCCTGGATCTGGCCCTAGAAACTCCAGCGCTACCCCTGAAGCCCCAGCGTCAGCCCTTCTAGCCTCAGAATGCCACTGCGCTACCCAGAGAGGGACTGCGTAACCCCTGAGAGGGTGACACAGGCCTTACGTTGGACCTAGAGACCCTCTGTGTAATTTCTGAAGCCCTCTAGAGCCTCTGCGTAGCGACTGCGCAACACCTACATAGTTGTTGTTATGCTTCTCTGCGATGTCCTTGTTGCTACTCCTCTGCCTCTTACTGACTCTTAGCTCCGGGATCAAATCATCCCCTTAGCCAATACTACCCCTCGCTACAAAAAATTCCTCCGGAAATTCTTAGCAAACCCTGCCCTAGAATTCTAGATCAATTTCTCAGCTCTGCAACTGTGTGTGTGTCCCCAACTGACCCTCAAGCCTTTCTCTTATACTTTTTAGTTGAACCCTTCAATGGTCGAGATTAAAACACTCATCAACGGCTGAGATTAAAAGACAGCTTGATCTGTGCCTTTTAGAACATTTCAGCACATGTATTAATTAATTCACTTTAATTATTTAATTTTCCTAAGTTTAGACTTAGGAAATCCATTAAAATAATTAATTATTTGAATAACTTGAACACCAGCTGACATTTCACAAAACACTTTCTGAGTTTTGAAGTTCAAGTATGTCTTAGCCCCTCCACAAAATTTCAAGGCTAGAGCACACCCGATGCTACACCAACTATACAAAATCTCCACAGTCAAGTGGCACATTTAGTTTTACCATGGCTATTAAGAATAGGACGACCAAAATGCCAGGTAAGCTTCAGTTGACAGTTTGTTTCAACCTTCAACTTTCAAATTTCATAATTCATTGTCTCTTCATAGTTTTTGCTTCTCATTTTTATTTTAACTTGTAGATGCTTGGTGGACAAGCTATGGTGATAGAGTACCCCATCTCCAAAAGCTTGCCATTCGAGTGCTCAGCCAAACATACAGTTCCAAAGAGTGAGCGCAATTGGAGTGTATTTGACAAAATACATTGCAAAAAGCGCAACAGGTAAAAAAAATTCAAATTAAATTTTTGAAATAATTTGATTATTTTTACTATTTAAATTTTCTAAGTACTACTTTATAATCTATGACCCTTTTACAGATTGGAATCCCAACGCCTCAATGACATGGTGTACGTCTACTACAATCTTCGATTGTGGAAGAAACAAATTCAGAAAACTCCTGATATGGATGCCATGTCATTGGACAATATTGATACCACCGCTGCATGGAGGTTCGAGACTAAGAGGCTGGCCATGGAATCGATCCTTGATTGGTTAGATGTGGATCTAGAGGCACTAGCGCCAAAGGAGGTAGCAGTTGCATGGGAGGAGGAGCCAGAGGTAGAGGAGGAGGAGCAGGGTCAGGAGGCAAAGCAGGAAGAGGATGTGGAGGAGGAGGTGACACCATCTAGGATGGGCAGCGGCAGCAGCAGTGGCAGAGGACAGAGGCCACCTCTGTTATTTGCTTCTAGAGGACAACTGGGTCCATTTGTATCCCCAGGGGCATGACCTTCTTCCTCTAGAGGAAAAGGCAAAGCCATTCCCTATTCCCTTAAAAGGGGCAGGGGATCTCAGTGATTGATTACTTTATGACATGGAGATGACTCATGATATACATTTATTATATTTTTTTCTAATATTTTGACTCTTGAGACTGAGATAGAGGTCAGGACTCAAGCTTCAGGACTCGATTCACTATTTTGATATGTGATGTAGCACTAGACTTCATATAAATATTATATCTTAGCTTTCTTTACATGTTTATCATTTATGTGGAAATGCATTTATTTGATGTTGTGGATACTTTAGATGCTAAAAAAAAATTTTAAAAATGAATAATTTTGTATTTTTTTAATTTTGCTGACTTTTTCAAAAAACTCCAGACTTTGCCAAGTTTTTCAACTTTTTGACCCTTGCCGATTTAATCCCAACTTCGACTTTTTCCACATTGCTAAAACCTGCTTGCCCTTTAGCACGTTTATCTCTTTCTTCTGCCCACTTGCTGATTTTCTTTTTTAACATGCTTCCAAATAACTTTGCAACCAAGGGGTTTATCATTATGGTTCTATAATTGGAGGGATTATTGACGTCACCACCCTTGAAAAGGGGTATTGCCATACTAGTTGTCCAATCTGTGGGGAACCCCTGCTGTATGATGTTGTTGAAAAAGAACACTATTATAATCTAAGTAAAAGAAGATCCTAATCTAAGAAATAAAAAGCATTCACAAACGGTTATCTAAAGAAGAGAAATCACCTAATTGCTATGCCCTAGATTTCTCAACATTACCTTGGAAAACTAGACTGCTAACTTCATACCTGGGCGTGCATTCCTTGTGCTGGGATATTACTTAAGTGCACTGAACTATATTTATATGCATATTCCTGCTGGCAGCTATTTAATACCAGGTTCCATCTTTCTCGTCTGTTCTCTGTATATTCATTTTTTTTAAATGAGAAAAGACTGCTCTATGGGTGTTATTGCCAAATATCAGTAATGTGTTAATTTCTGGGTTTGATATAAGTATAAATCTGTTTAGCAGTCTGTTGCCACATGTTGAAGCATTGTATACACTGTTATGAAAACAAAAATTATCAAAATCACCTACAGTTTGTTCTTCATCTAACTGTTCGACCAAATCTCTCAAAGAAAAACTTTCAAATACACTCAGAAATTGTTGGCATATCAGAGGTATTTTTGAAAGGGGATCTTACACTTGATTGGTGAAGGCTTTGCCCCATGGTGAAATATTATGCAGCAACAGGTCCATTTAATGAGTGGTATGGCTCACATGTGTATTTAGGCTGAAACATCAATTGCAATTGGTGCCATTGTGGTTATATGCACCTTTACTTGCTATATACACGAGAAACTTTGCATATTTGTGTATAATGATTTAAATTCATATTGTCACACATGGATATATATGATTTTTTTTCAAAATTTGAATATTCTATGTTATATTTCCTTGACCAGTTTTATGGTCCAGTTTTTTACAGGTTCCAGTTGAGTTCAGATTTCTGAGGTTGACAAGTTCAAAGGCCAATCCGGTACTGATAAAAATGTATGCTGCTATGAAGAATAATATACACAACTTCAAATTCCTAAAACATGTTACTCAATTAAACCCTTGTCCGATTTTCTTGATTCCCTAGGTCTGTTATGTCATTTTTAGCTAGAAATGAGGTAGAGCTAAAATTATGTGCAAGTGAAAAACATTTAAGGGTATACCAATTTTGGGTTTAGCATATTTTTGGTTAGAGGATAATCCTAATCATCAACTGTAAGAAATGTTAACAAAATTTTGTATTATATATTTATGTTACAGTGTAATACAAATCATCTAAGTTTTGTGTGAAAATTATCTCACCTTCTCGCGTTGTGTCCTATAAAATGATGCATGTCCAGTGATATGCACAATAATAAATAATCTTACATAATGTATTTACCATATAATAGAAGAAGAGAGAAGAATCAATGACAGCTCAAAATGCTACTCATATTAAAAACATTCTTGCTCAATAAAAAAGACAAAAGTTTAAGAATAACACCTTCAAAATGCCTATCCACAGGTAGGGCCAGCCATATGCATGGCATATAGCCATAAAAAGAGATGGTTCACCAACTAATTTTCTTTCTTCATCAACCCAATAGTTCTGTAATGCATTATGACAAGAAACAGGATCCAACTGATCGGGTAGTTGAAATAAATCATCAATGTTAAGTTGTCTCTTCAACCCAACATCCATCATTGGACCAACCCAACAAAACATTAAATAACTCCATATGTTTGAAGTCCTTGCATCCTAGAAAATGTAACAAAGGAAAGAAACAAATTAGTTTCACTAAAAGATCCACCATGTATTAGAGATGCAAAGATCACTATAAATGGGAGACCAATATCTCCTACAACAATATGGTATTTAGAAAATGAAACATTCTTATAAGAAGAAAGGTCAAAACTTAACTAGTCCTATCAAATTATGAAATCAAGTTAAGCTTTAGAAAAGTTTACTTCTCATGATGATGTTCAAACCTACTATGCATTATCCTTTTCCATTAATCAACCTTGCTTGTAAATGAACATCACTCTTGCCCGCTATTTTACCAGTAGAATAAATAAACCCTTTTTTGTATTTAATAAAATAAATCATGATCAAACAATATCGCAACTTCTAAGGCAATCATCGCAAAACCTCGTAGAATTATTAAAATAGCGGAAATGTCTCAAATCCACAATGAAACTTCAATGTCTAGACTCTAAAGTGAGGAACAAGTCAAAGTAAGTTGTATAAAAGGTTGATAACACAAGCTTATAGGAATCAAATTACTCTTCTTCACATGATATCAATTTCCATTAAATAATCTAAATATTATCTAGGAGGGCTTTCAATCTGGACAAAACAAGAGATTATGTATTTCAAATCTCAGTATCTCCAAAAAGGAACTATACATAATGACTCACAAGTACAAAGGCGTAGTTGAGGTGACTTCCTCCTACAAATTTTGGTGCTATCCTCATTGGATCTTCCCCTATCCCATCCCTAACTTTCCTTCTCCTGGATCTGTCTTGCCCTTAGTATCCACCTGTAGTATTATGATTTCATGTATGGTTTTCAAAACATAAAGCAGGCGAATTTTCAGATTGCTGACAGAGTTTGATGGCAGAACTCTGATTTGCAAGCAAAATGAAATGAAAGGATGACCATACTCTGAGGTTCACCTCCCAAGCAAGCTAGAATAGATCATGTTATGGTAAGAACTTGTAATGTCCCAATTTTTGTATTACCTTGGGATGAGATTAGGAGGAGTTTCCAGAGCTTATGTCCACCAGGTCACAACAGTTGGATTATATTATTGGTGGGCCTGGAGGATTTTGCGGAGTTTTCTAGGGGCCTACTAGGATCGCTTGCTATTTTCCATCATCGAGATCAGTTCTGCACAGTTCAATCTTGGTTCCGCTGCACTCCAACGATTTCCGTAAAACGAAGTTATCAACGAGCATATTTTAATCAATTACGCTTAAAGTGTTGTTTCGGGCTGATTACTTGGAGAAACACCTCAGTGTAATATATCGTTGGAATCGGTGTGAAAAGATCTATAGTGCAAGATGATAAAAAGGCACTCGACCATGGAGGCGAATTAAGCATTTTCCAGAGTTAAAAGTGGCTTTAATAAGTTAATAAAAGTCACTTTATTAAATAAGAAAGGAAAAGTGCTTTTATTATTTAATTGGAGGGAAAAAACTAAAATGGCAGAAACAGTCGCCACTAAGTTATAAAAAGGAAAAAGTGAGAAGTGTCTCCTCATTCTATGACTTGAATTTTGAGAAAATGAGCTCTTAGAGAGTTTTGGAAAAAATCTTAGGGTTTAAGAAACCCTAGCCACCACTGCTAGCTTCAATGTCGAAACTATACACCCTAGTTGGTTTTAAGAATGGAATCACTCAGATTTCACCATTGGGGTTCATAGCAAAAGATGATTTGCAAAAAATATTGAGAGAAAGAGGTGTTATCAATTGATTTTATCTTCTAATTTCGTGTATTCCATATATCTTCTTACAAGAGGAAAATTCAAGCCAAATTTGGAGCCAAAGTGACTACTGAGAAGAGGTCAAATTTCACCATCATTGTGTTGGTCGAATCCACTGGAATAGAACCTAAGTTTGAAAGAAGAAAGAGGGCACGAGTTTGAGACTCATGTAGCACAAGTCTCCCCTTCCAAGGAGGTCGAATCACCCACTATATTTGTTGGTTGAAATCTGTATAAAAGGGAACATAGTTGTCAGCTAAACCAAAGTCAAGTTTCCCCTTGTGACTGCATGTGACCATCTCAGCTATTGTGTCTGGAATATACCAGGGGGACCAAGTTCTAAAATTATTTTTGGGTTGCATATTCCTCTCCCAGTTATCATTCAATCATGTTCGTTGATTTGGTATTCTTTGCAGATATATATATATATATATATATATATTGTGGATGGAAAGGATGTTCCTCTTCTACAGCACTCGGTATGACTTGCTGGAGTAATTATGGGCATATATCAGACTTATATACCACTACTACAGCTATATTGAAGCTTGTACTTCTGAGTATATACATTGTGGGCCTCATTGTATTCTTGTGACTAAAATATTTGGGAGTCTACTTGCTAAACTAAATATCAGGTTCTTTAATTCCTATCATTCACAGTGTACTCTCTATTAATTATGAAATGGCTGCTCATGCTTGAATTTATTTTGATATCGACTTTGTTTCAGCAATATATATATATATATATATATATATATATATATATATATATATATATATTTATTTATTTCTGAGTATAACAAAAATCAGTCTAAGGCATTTGAATGCGTCATTATGGTGTGTGTTTGTGATATCCCCAATTGCATAAAATGATAAGTGTAGCACAATTTTGTAATTTTGGTGTTGGAGACAATTTTGGGCCTTTTGACTTAGGAAAAGTGGGTAGATGGGTCCCACACTTTAGAAAAAGGAGGAGCTATACACAAAGAGAGAAAAATCAAACTTCTAGTGGAATGTGGGGGCCACCAAAGGAGGCAATTCGAACATCTAGGAAAGGGGGACGAATTGGTGGGTTGTGTTGAGGATTTGGAGGGCTGGTGATTAATTCAAACTCTCTTCTTGATAATTACTTGTGAGCTTACTTGATTTACTTATGCCTTCTCTTCTTAGCTTATTTAGTCTTTCATCAAGTCAATTACCAAAAATACAAGAGACACAAAATTAGGCTCTTCGAGCTAGGGCAAAACCTCTCCCTCTTGGAGAGGAAAACACATAAGGAATTCTTCTTATAGATCTTCAAATGACAAGTAACATGACCAAGACTCGGACCTTTGACCTATGTATGCCTCCAAGACCTTGTCACTGCTCCTTTGACGACCTCCAACGCTGATCCTTCTTTTCTGCACCAATCTGCACTGACCTGCACCGACACTAGAGAACTCGGTCTCTAAGTTTATCTTCAAACACTACTTTTCACTGATTCAGATATTAGATACAAGATCATTCAAGATCTTATCTTTTACTTGGAATATCCTTGAATCTTCTTCACTTGAGCAACAATACCTTTCTTTTATGCACTGATTTACCTTCCTTACTTTCTCACACTTCAATTCAGAGTTTCGCTTATCATGACACTTGCACTGTGTGAAAATTTCTGAAAGTTACTTTATGCAGAAATCTACTGTTAGCTCTGGTTATACTTCTCCTACTTAAACAGGTTATTAATGCTGAAATATTCAAATTAACATCGAAGTAAACACATAACAGACTTTCACCGATTCAGATATAAAACAGAAAAGTACATGCACACAGACAAAGTGACACACAAGATTTTCTGGACAACTGTCCCCGAAAAAGCTCAATGCAGGAAAACCGGTCTTCTGGTTGTTGGAGGGTTTATATTATTAAGTAGTTTTCTGAATACAGCAAATCTGGGCACCTTACTGGTTAACCTAACATAGAAAAATATAGATCTGCAGCTAACCTGTTGTTCTGAGACCAAAACCTTGATTGATCCACATCCATCAACCGAGATTTACAAGACTCAGCCAAATTCTGGCCCTAGAAACCCTAGCGTTTCCCCTGAAGCCCCTGAAGCCCCTGTGTCAACCTAGTCAGCCTCTGCGTGCCTCTGCGCTGGCCTGGAGAGGGTTGTGTAACCCCAAAATGGGTGATGCAGACCCTACGCTGCCCTATAAGGGTCTCTGCGTAACCCTAGAGGGTCCCCTGCTGCCCAACGCGGCCCTAGAAGGGACTGCGTAGCACCTTCGTAGCTGAAGCTGCTCTCTGCGCTGCGCAACTACTGCATAATTTCTGTTGCTACCTCTGCTTCTCTACGCTGCCTTTGGATGCTGCTCTCTGCCTCTTGCTGATTCTTGGCACTGGGATCAGACCATCCCCTTTTCCAAAACTACCCCTCTCTACAGCTGAAACACTTCTGGAAATTCTTAGCAAACCATGCCCTAGAATTCCATCTTAGTCTCAGTGCTCTACCTCCGTGTGTGTGTTCTCCAACTGACCCCAAGCCTTTCCTTTATACTTTCTTGTTGGGAAACCAAAGGCCATGATCAAATCTTGAATCGATGGCTCAGATTAAAAGAAAGCTTGATCCGTGTGACTTAAGTCAATTCCATCACATGTTTTAATTAATTACCTTTAATATTTTAATTTTCCTTAGTTAGACTTAGGGTCCTTAATTAAAAATATTAATTAATTAATTATCTCCCAAACTGGATAGCATTTCTCAGAACATTTTCTGGGTCCTGGAGATTTGATGTACTCTAGTCCCTCCACAAATTTTGGGAGCTAGAGCACATCTGATGTTACCCCAACACTCAAGAAAACTCAACACTCCCTCTTAGCTAGGAATGTGCTCTAGTACAACTCTGCTTCACCCCAACGCTCTGCACTAATCTCTGATGTGGGTCTTTGCGTTGATGCTTAGCCTGCTGCCCTTCATCACTACGCTGTTGTTGCCATTCTGTATTGCTACCCATGATGCTGCCACCACCACTACGACATCTATACTACAACTCCCTCTCAATCTGCTACATCGTGTTGCCAACTGCTGCACTGCATCTTCAGTTGCTGAGAGAAGCAACTGAAACTCCTGCCCAATCTTTGACAGACAAGTCAGCTGGGTTGCATCCTCATCATTGAAGCTCCATCGGCTATTGATCTGTGCTAACATCTGGAGGATGATGCACAGTTACAGCTTTGAACTACATAAGCAGACTCCCTCTGTGTTGTTGAAGTCACATCAGCCCCTGCGTTGAAATCTCCCACAATGCTACTGCACTGTGTTGTCCCCCTGAAGCCTCTACGCTTCTGCAGCTCTGCTCTGCACTGTTGAAATCACATCAGCCCCTACGATGATGTTGTTGCATCTGCACTGTGCTGCTTCCTTCAGCCTTCAGCTCCGCCTCTGCTTCATCTATGATTCTCTGCACCAACTGCTCCACTTATCCCGCTACTGTCTTAAGGCTCCCGTAGCTCGGATGTGATCCAAGAGATGAGTTGCTCAAGTTCCCCGCCCCCACTCTGTAGCTGCTCTACAAATCCATGTCGCCCCACTTTCGTGGTTCATGAGCGCTCATCGTTGCGTCACCTTCTGACCCACCGTCCGCCACAACAGCCTTGGAAGTAGAAGCTTCCTTGTCCTTCTTCTTCTTAGGACAATTGCTAGCAAAATTTCCTAATTCGCCACACTGGAAATACTTGATCTTGGATAGATCACGCTTCTTCTTCCCATGCTACCTGTTTGATGCCAAGGTTGCATTTTCTTCCTCTTCCTTCTTCACCTTACTTGACCCCGTGTTGTACTGCCTCTTCGTGAATCAGCGAAGTTCTTTTTGACGAAGGATTGCCCACATATTGTCCCAATTGGGAAAGTCGACTCTACCCAAGGCACTTTGGACAAAGGTTTCCCACTCTTCTGTGACCGCATTGAGTGCAGTCCTTACCATCACATCATCCTCCACCTTTGCTCCAATGGTAGACAATTGATCTCTAATCGACTATAGTCTGAAAAGGAAGGGCTCTATTTCTTCTCCCTTGGTTATCATGAATAACCGCAAACTCTGAAACCGGATTTGTCTCCCAGGGTGACCGAATCCCGAATCCGGCGAATCGGATATGATTCAGCCGGATTCATACCCGATTCACGGGGTACGGCCGTATCCGTACAGGGTACGGCGAATCCCGACCGTACCCTGTATGGATACGGCCGTACCCCGTGAATCGGGTACGGCCGGACATGCCGTCTCAAAAAAGTGCGATTTTTTTTTAATAAAAGCCCCATTCCAGTCATTCTTTCTCAACGTTTTCGTTTTCTGAAGTGAGCAAGGAGCAAGGGTGAGCAAGGAGGAAGGGTTAGCAAGGAGAAAGGGAGCTCTTTCGAAGAGATTCGAGCATCCGGTAAGTGCATTGTCCCTCTATATTTTGCATTTAGTTTGTTGTTAGTGTTTTCATATGCATATGTTTTATATATTTGGTTATTTTTGTTTATTTTTTACAGTATTCATGGCTCAATCAAAGGCAGCAAGACAAGGGCAAAGAAAGGGGAAGAATGTCCCCATTGGAGATGCCCCTCCTGTCCCTGTTTCAACAAGGTCTGCAAGTATTCCATCCATTGGAAGTGGGGCTGCAACAGCAGCTTCAAATGTGCAGGGAAAACAAACTGTTGACCCCAAATACCCATTGTGGAAATATGTGACAAGAGAGGGAGGGGCAGGAAAAAAGGGAGGAAATTGTTCATGGAAATGCAATTTTTGCAACGGCCATTTCACTTACACATATTTCCATGTGAGAGCTCATTTGTTGGGTATTCCAGGTTGTGGCATTAAATGTTGTACAACAATTGAATCGGCACAGAGGAAGGAATTGGAGAAAGAGCAATATATTGGTGAGGCAAATGTGGCATCAAAATAAAAATAAAAAACAAGAATTATGACCCCCTTCCATTCTTAAGGAAAAGCAGCAACAAGTTTCCTTTTGAGACTTTAAGTAGGGGACAATCAGCAAAGAGAAAGGCAACTGCAATTGGTCCAACGTGTTGAAATTTGGTTACCGGAGGACAGGTGGTTCCCTAAGGTTTTGATCTTTGACCTACGGAAAAGTGTCCAAAAGAATTTCATTTTTCTCCTAAAGTGGCTTTATAAAGTTATAAAGTAAAATCTAATTTAAAAGTGACTTTAAGTGAAAAAGTTACTAAAGTCTAATTTTAAAGTGACTTTAATAAAGTTAATGTAAAATTAGAAAGGAAAAGTGACTTTGGAAATAAATGACTAAGTGGGTCTTTATTAAAGTGGGGTGAATTAAAAAATAGAAAGTGAGATTTAAAAGAGCATTTAATCTCAGCCCTAAATCTAAAGCTATTTCAGCCATTGGATTTGGGATAACCCAAAAGTCACTTAGAGTTCTATTAAAGGAGGAAAAGGAGAGAAAAAGTCATTCATTCATTAATTCTTTCATGAGCAGATTGAGAGAAGGAGAAGGAGAAAGCTGAAGAGAATTTTTTGAGCAGTGAGAAGAAGGATGGCAGTAGCACTAACTTTCAGCGAATCCATACAGCAGGGCAGGGCACGAAGTTCGAGGCAAGTGGGCACGAATTTCGAGAGAAAACTGCAAATTTCGAGGGAGGTCGTACAGCCATTCCAGCACTATTTTCGAGGTTGTTCGTATAGTTTTGAAGGCTATAATTTCTGCTGCAATTTTTTTGTTTTGTGGGCATGGAAACCGAGGTGGAGTTTGGCACGATTTTCGAGATAAGTTCTGTTTCGAAGTTGATGTAATTTTTTTTGCTGTGTAAATTTCTGCATCACTGTAAAAGCAATATTCAAAAAATAAAGAAAAGCTTTCGAAATGTTTTTCCCCAAGAGTTGTAGGGGGTTTTTCCAGGGTCATGTTGACCAAAAATCACTGTGTTAAAATGTTTTGTGTGGTTGTTTTAGTCTGCTGATTTTTATTTCTGCAATCTCCAGCACTGTGAAAATTTTCCAGAATTTGTGTTTTCAGAAAATATTTATTTTCCAGCGTGTTGAATGTAAGGCTATGGGAAAGGGCATTTAACTATTTGGAGAAATAAGGTGAAACTAAAAACCGGGGTGGAAAAATAGAAATTTCTACATGGTATCAGAGCTTGGGTGCTAAAAGTGCAGTTTGGGACAGCATAGAGAAAAATTATAGGTTGCTGATTTTTCACTCAGAAAATTCCAGCAAGCTGATTTTTCACACAGAAATTTTATCTTTACTACAGCAGTGCTATTTTCAGTTTTTAGGACAGCAAGGATGTCATTGGGATTGAGTGTGGAAGATAGGTTGGATGGGCATAGTAATTACAACGTTTGGAGAGAAAGAATGCGGAGCATCTTTGAGGAGGGAGAAGTCTGGGATATCATGGTTCATACCCAACAGCAGCCCGTTAATGTGCCTACTGATGTTGTTCAGTTGGCAGCATTTAATAAAAAGAATAACAAGGGAAAAAGGCTAATTCTGGATGGTATTAAAGACCATGTGATTCCTCATGTGAAAGGAAAGAGACATGCTCATGAGATGTGGTCTGCCTTGACCAATCTCTACCAGAGTACCAACGAGAATAGAAAGATGGTCTTAAGGGAGAAGCTGAAGACCATTAAGATGGGGAAGAATGATAGTGCAACTGGTTATCTCACAAAGATAACTAATGTGAGAGATGCATTGGCAGCAGTTGGAGAGGTCATTCCAAACACTAAGTTGGTGTGGATTGCAGTGAATGGCCTTCCTACTTCATGGCTGAATTTTGTTGATGGGGTTTGTGCATGTGAGACCCTTCCCACATGGGAGAAGTTTTGGGATGATTGCATTCAGAGAGAGATCAGAAAGAGTCAGCTTGGGGCAGCCAAGCCAATTGAGCAGGATGAGGATGTAGCATTGTTGGCCAGAGGCAAGAAGCATGCTTCCACAAGTGGTGGTGGGGGGCAAAGGCAAAGGTAAAGGTAAACAGGAAAACACGCAGAAGGACTACTCCAAAGTGCAGTGTTGGAGTTGTCAGAAGATGGAACACTATGCAGTTGTGTGTCCGGATAAGAAGAATAAGGGGAAGAACCAGACCAGGGTTGCGGGGAAGCTTCAAACCCCCTTCGTTCCCGTTTTCAAAACGCGCTCCGTGCGGAAGCGTTTTGGAAATGCTCGGAAACGCGCTCCCGAAAACGGTTCCTGAGGGGAGCGTTTTCGGGAGCGCGTTTCCGAACCTGTTAAAACGCTCCCTGCCTTTTCGGAAGCGTTTCAGGAAGCGCTCCCTGAGCGCTTCCGATGTTTATAAAACACTTCGGAAGCGTTTTTTAAACGCCGGAAGCGATCGAGGAGCGTTCGCTCCCGAACGCTCCCCGAAAAAAAACGCTTCCCGCCACGCGCAAATTTTTTTAAGTGAAAAAACGAATTGTTTATAAGGGAGGGGGGTTTCATTTTAGTTTTTATTGTTTGTTGAGTGTTGAGAGAGCTAGAACAAGAGACAACGAGAGCAAGGAAGGAGAGCAAGGAGCAAGGCAACAGAAGGATTGCAAGAAAGAGGTAGGCCTTCTAATCTAATTTTGTATTTTCTAGGATGAATTTGTAGGTTGTTAAATTGTTTAAAAATGAAAAACTTGAATTTTTCTTGAATGTTGCATTTTATTGAATTTAAAACTTAAAAAATGAATTGTTTTTTTCCTATGTTGCATTTCCTATTCCCATTTGGCATTTTTCCATTTGTTTTGCAGGCTAGAAACTTGAAACTTGTTTCCATCATTGGCTATATGGATTTTTCTCATGTTGGTTCCTTTCTTTGTGATAATGGTGTTGGAGAGTGCTAGAAGAAAGAGGCAAATCAGAGAAGAGGAGGATGAAGAGGAGGGTTATGGTGGATTTGAAGAAAATCCTAAAAAGGAGGAGGATTATGCTGAGGAGGAAGTGGGGAGTGGAGAACCTGAGGACACAAATTCCCCAACTAAACGAGACCAAACTCAGACACCTTTGTGGAAATATGTTCAGAAAATGGAAGGAGACAAAGGTGGTGGAACCACTAAATTTATTTGCCCCCATTGCAATAAACAATACCATGGTTCATACACCCGTGCGAGAAGGCACCTTTGTGGGATAATGCCAGGGGATGGAACTAAAAATATTGGAATCAAAGTTTGTCCTTTTGTGCCAGCACCACAGAGAGAGATATATAGGAAGGAAGAGGGGGCTTCCCTACAAAGATCATCTAAAAGATCTAGGGGTTTCGTTGATTCAAGCCCAACACGTCATGGACAAACAAGTTCAACTTCCACCCATGCCAGTGGTTTTGGACAGTGGCACTGGATTAAGGCGTAGAACCATATCCGATTACCTGGACGAAGGGTGTAGGAATGATGTGGATTCAAAAGTTTACCGGTTTCTATATGCATGTGGGGTGCCATTCAATGTTCTTCGCTCACCTTATTGGCATGAAATGGTTTCTGCCATTAATGATGCCCCCAAAGGATACAAAAGCCCTAGGTATGACAAGGCCAGAACCGTGGGTCTTGATCATGAAAGAGCTAAAATAAACAATTCTTTGGCTAGAATGACAAGTTCGTGGAATGAGCATGGGTTGTCCATTGTCTCTGATGGATGGACCAATGTAAAAGGAAAACCATTGATAAGTGTTTTGGCTGTGTCGGTTAGTGGTGCAATCTTCCTGGCAACATATGATTATTCAAACAAATTCAAAACAGGCATTAACATTGCAAAACCATTACTTGATATAATTGAAAAGACTGGGCCATACAATGTCATACAGGTCATCACTGATTATGCTGCTAACTGTAAGGCAGCAGGAGCAATTATTGAGGATAAATACCCCAACATTTTTTGGTCTGGGTGTTTGGTTCACACAATGAACCTTTTGATGCACGATATCATCAAAAACAAACAACCTCAATTCAAATGGCTTGGTGATTTGTACAAGAGAGGTAAAAAAATGATCAAATTTATTACAAATCATAGCAATACCCATGGGCTTTTCCGTACTCACTCCAAATTGAAGTTGTTGAAGATAGCAAAAACTAGATTTGCTAGCTATTACCTCACCTTCAGGCGCCTTTTGAAGGTAAGAGAGTCATTGGCTGCAATGGTATCAAGCCCACACTGGCAGCTATTAAGGGACAGGGCAGCAACAATAGTTGACAGGCAAGGTTTCGAACATGTGGAGGAGACCACCCTTGACCCTCTGTTTTGGGCACGTGTGAGGAAAATTTTGAATTTTACCAAGCCCATTTATAACATGATTCGGTTTGCAGATATTGGAGAGGTTTATGAGCAGATGGACAGCATGTTGGGGCAAATAAAAGATATTGTTAAGGATAATGATCCCAACTTGTATGCTATGATTCATGACTGTGTGTGTACACGGTGGAATAAACTCAATGTTCCACTACATGCTTTGGAATATATCCTTACGCCAAAATATTACTCTCCATCTTGGTTGGGCCAACCTGCACTGGAGGTGGGGTTAGGATGAAACCTCACACAGATCTAGAGGTACAACAGGGGTACATGAAGGCATTGGACAAGTTGGTACCCAACAGGGAAGAGTGTGCTAGATTGTGCCTTGAATTAAGCAAATACTTCAATTGCACTGCTAACTTTGGTTCTTTCCATGCAATGGAAGACAGGGACAGATTTGATGCTCTCACATGGTGGGAAGCATATGGTGGCATGGGACTTTTGCCAAAGTTGGCTAAAAAAGTTCTCTCACAGGTTGTGAACACTTCTTCTGCAAAGAGGTGTTGGAGCATCTACGGCTTTATACACAATGTGAGAAGAAACAAGTTGAATGAAAACAGAAATTTGAAAATTTGGTTTATGTGCATTATAACTTGAAGTTGTTGAGCCATTGTGATCGGGCAAATGAGGATCAATCACTCTGATGCAGGACAGCAGAGGATGATAATTTGGAGGATAGCACGTTACATACGGAAGAATTGGAAAGCAGAACTTTATAGGGATGATGATGAAGCATCGGCGGCACGCATACACACGAGGGCGAGACCCACCATCTACGTACTTGGTCACAGTGCAGTCTCGAGTGCCAATACCGGTGCCACTCCACTCAATATCATTATTGTTCCTTTGCAAATCCGGCCTCCACCTTCTAGTTATGGTCGTGGTACTCCTAAGAGTACTAGAAGACCACCATTGGCTCGTGGTTTTCACAAATTAGACATTTCTCGTGGGCGTGGCAAGGGGCCAGCCAATAGATAAAATAGATTTACAGTTTACTAGTAGTTTACAGTTTAAGAGTCTTTTATATTTTCTAGTAGCTTTTAACTTTTATAATTGTTGAGCAGTTGAAACTTGACTCTTTCATATTTATTATGATAATTTTTGTAAACAATATATGACAATTTAAGTCTAAAGCTTGAATTTGAAAGGTGAAACATTGAAGTTGGCATTTATAAGTTTATAAGTCGTTATGAATTATGAATATGATGCTTCATGAAAGTTATATAGTGATCAATGAATCAATGATGATAAATGTTATATAATATCAATGATGATAAATGTTATATATTAATTTTGAAATCAATGAATCAATGATGATAAATGTTAGATATTGAAATTTGAAATCAATGATGATAAATGTTATATATCAATGATGATAAATGTATATTGAATTTTGAAATAAATGAATCAATGATGATAAATGTTAGATATTGAAATTTGAAATCAATGATGATAAATGTTATATATTGAATTTTGAAAGCTTGAAACCTTCAGATTGATGATTTGCGAGACTCAAGAGTCAATATGTTGTATGCTTCCAACTCATGGGCGTGGTTGATGAAGATTATAACTTCAAGATGATTGATGTTATATGATTCAATCTATGTTTTAATGTTTTTTATGTTTAATTCATCATTCTACATGTTTTTGTTGACATATATGCATGAATATATAAAAAATATAAAATATATATATATATATAAACGCTCCCGAAAACGCTCCAGACCGGAAGCTTCTAAAAATGGCGCTCCCGCTCCCGCTCCCAAGTAACCTTGAACCAGACCATGGCAGCATCAGCAGATATTGAGGACTTTTCAAAGAGATTTGACTGACAGTTTGGGTTCAGTGCTTGTGAGTCCACTAGTGCAGGATCACCTGCCACGGAGGTTCAGAGGGAGCATGAATTTCCCTCGACCAGCGAAGCATCTTCGGGTATCTGGTATGTGGACAGTGGGGCTTCACGTCATATGACAGGAGTCCATGAGTACTTCTCAGAGTTTTCAAAGAGTGGCACTGATATAGAGGTAGTACTCGGTGATGACACTGTTGTTAGAGCAGTCGGTGTGGGGACACTGACATTTGATAGGGAACCCAAACCTCCCTTGAAGGTGTCAGATGTTTTATATGTGCTAGGGATGAGGAAGAACCTCATATCCGTCTCAGCATTGGAGGACAGAGGGTATGAGATATTGTTCAGGAGAGGACAGGTGCTGATATATCCCAGGGGTACTCCAGCTGAGTCAGCTAGAGTGATAGGTGTACGCCATGCAAAGGTGTACAAGTTTGCATTTCAGCCCCTTATGGCATTGAGCAGTGGCACCGACAGCAGAGCTAGCAGTTCTGAGCTGTGTGAAATTTGGCACCGCAGGATGGGAGCCTTGAGGACATTGGGGGAGATCACTACAGGTGTGCCAGATTTCAGTATTGATCACATTGATACATGCAGAGGATGTGCGATGGACAAGTTTGCCAAATCCCCTTTTCCCAGCAGTGACAACAAAGCGACTGGGATACTTGATTTGATTCATTCTAATGTGAGCGGTCGGATGTCTCATGTTTCCTTGAGTGGATATGAGTATTATGTGTTATTCATTGATGATCACTCCAGGAGGACCTGGATTTATTTCTTGAAGACCAAGAGTGAGGTCTTCAAGCGATTTCAGGAGTTTAGAGCTCTTGTGGAGACACAAACAGGTCGGAAGATCAAGTCCCTAAGGTCGGACAATGGAGGTGAGTACACCCTTGGAGAGTTTGTTGAGTATTGTGCGGAGGCAGGCATTAGGAGGCGTTGGTGTCCCGTGTTTTGATGGTTTGGCAAATCAAAAGACAAGGCAACATCAGAACCAATCTTTAGAGTCCCAGGATCTAGTCCTCCTGTTCTCAGAGAGGGATCTCTCGAATATTTGTTTGCAAAGGTTTATCTTGTGTGCTTTGAGTATTGGTTTTAGACTAGTTATTAAGTGCATGTGTTTGTTTGTTTGTTTGGTTGGAATGAATTGATACAGTAGAACATGAAAGGTCTAAGAAAGATACACAGAATGGAGAAACATGTGATTCATTGGGCAATGGAGTCAAAAAGAGGTCATAACATACTCATCAATGGATATGGGATATCAAAGGGCAAATCTAACTTGGCCACAGGATCCTTTTGTTTTTGGAATGAGATGAACATTAATGATTTGGAAAGAGAGGTTTAATTCTCAACAAAGGGAATTTGAAAACATAATTTGAACAATAAAGAGCTCTTTGATAGACAGGGTTAACCATAAATTCTACAAATCACACCTTTAAGCAAATAATGATTTCAAAACAACTTTTGAAATGAAATCTAAGATTCGGGGAACACCCTATTTCCTCAAAGATTTTGATTTCAAATGACTTAGAAAACATAAAAGTTTCACTGATAATTGCAGTCATAGAAGAGGGAACACCTAAATACATCTATGATTACAACTATAAAGACCTTCAAAACAAATGTTCAAACAATGACAAAGGGCAAGATCGAAACAGACCTCCTTGACTAACTTAAAACAATGGTACTTCAAAGGGAGACTTCAATAAGAGCTTTCAAGTGATAGCAGACAAGCAGGGAGAACCATAAATCATGCTGAAATCAACTATTTGAGCTATTATAGAAATAAACAAGCATGAGGACTAAAGAGAGAGATTGAAGACTCTAAAATACCTCAGCAAAAGAAAACATAAAACAGTGAAGGATGAACAGGTCTAAGGTGCTTCCAAGAGTCATTTCTTAGCCTAAAACTTTCAACCTACTGTAGTAAGAAGTTATGGAACATAATGAAAACAGGGGAAAAACATTAAACAGTTCAGAATACTTCACCAACAGCCAAGCTCATGGATCCAATGATAGAGCCTTCTCAGGGACAAATATGCAACAACATCATCAGGGCTTCCAAGACTTCAATTTGTTCTTCAACTTCAACAGACTATATATTATTGAAAGAGTTTCAAAATTACAACTTGTAATCAACAACAACCAACCAACAGTTTCTCATCTTCTCTTGAGGTATTTATAGAAGAATGAGGAGGTGAAATCTAACAAAAGATCTCTTAAGGCAATTAATACAGATTCAAGACTTCTTGGCCTTTTGAGGGGCTCGATGAAGAAGTTTACAAGTGGTTCTCTGTATTAACTGTTTTACATTTATGAATTAAGCTCTGTGGGAGCTTTATTTGACTTTGAGGCTCTGTGTTCTATGTGGAATAACTCAGCAGATATTTTATTCATTAGGTTTCTTTGCAGAAGTAACTCCCTGGCTGCGCTGGAGGTGAATATCTGATTTTCTTCAATAACTTCGGCCTCTGTTTGAAAGGTTTGAGGCAACAGGTGGCTCTTATGGTAGTTGAGGAATCAATTCCCCTCAATTGAAGCGGTGGAAGCCTTTCTGTCAATTAAACCCTTATGGTTTCCCTTTAATTGTGTTTAATTTGGGGGGGATCAGGCTTTTGATAATCTTTCTTAGCCGTGATCCCCGCCATTCTGTCTTCAATCTTCATCTGTTGTGCTTTATCTTCAAACTTATACTCTTTAACTGTTCTTTTGAATAAAACAATGTCTTGTCGATGTGCAGGGCCGCGCAAGGCTTTTTATGGTATCGGCGCCCATGGAGCATCGATAAAACGTTGAATCCAACCCTGCGAATGGTTCTCTTCATAGACTAAAGACACGAGAATTGTCATTCCCGGCCCCTGGCCTTTCCTCAATATAACAGCGGAAACCATTTAAAACCTGCATAAACACAAAATAATTATAAAATCCTGCGTATGTGGGTTTATTGCTGCAGAGGATATGTGGAGGAAGCGTGGCCGTTGGATGGCATCATCCAACGGTCAGGGTTAATCGGGAGAGATCGTCGAACGAGCGGAATAAGATTAAATCTGGGCCATCGATTGCGCAGAGATCGACAGTCGGGAGTGGAGGTTGAAAGTCAAATGGAGGAAATAGGGTGATGGAATGTGGGCCGTCGATCTGCACATCAGATCGACGGCGGAAATTGTTTGAACGCCGCGCCGTAGCCCATTTAAACATCGAGTATCTTCGGCGAGCGATAGCCGTCGAATGGCTTGCTCCAAACCAGACGACTGTGGCCAATATCGCTAGGCATCCTCGTCCGAACTTTAATGCGCGATGGACGGCGGTTTTGCAAATAGTACCTAGGACACGTGGCGGCAAGTGTATGGAATCGCTGCCGATTGGTAAAAAACCGCCCTCGCCCAAAGGCGGTGCGATAAATACCGCGCGGTTTCTGGAGTGGTGAACAATTGGCGGGGACCACCGGGTAGACGAACTCCGCACTGTCCGATTTATGGATAAGATCAACGGTGTAGATTTATTGAGAAAACGCTCCGGCAGAGAATTTTATAAAATAAAATAAAACCCAAAGTTTACAAATAACAAAGGTTTTTTATGTTTTGGACGGGATATATAATAGGGTCAGGCGCCTGATTGCGGGGCCATTGGGCGCATGGAGAATGATATGACCGGGGGATTAAAAGGGAAGGGGCTTATCGCATATCGGAACTTCAAGCCCGGGCTTTTCAATAGACCCATTGTATTTTCTGCGATTGCGATTGCGCGATCGGCTCTTTTCAATCAACCCATTTTTAAATATTGCGATGCGATAAGCGCTCCGGCCTTCGCGCTTGGGTTTTGCAAAGAAAACAAAGGATCGGGGTTATAACACAGGGACTTAATCGCATCGCAAAATTTTGATGCGGTCTTTTTGATCTACCCATTTGATTTCTACGATTGCGATTGCGCGATCGGTCTTTCAATCTACCCATTTATATTCAACACGTGGTTATGGTTTTTTAGTTTAAACTTTGGATAAATGGGTTTTTGGGTTTTACAAAGGAAAAAGCGGATCGGGAATGGATTTTTCAATGGTTTTAAGCGTCGGAGGCGGGCTTATGGTTATATGAAAATGACAATGCGATCGGGGTTTTAAACACAAAAAGGCTAATCGCATCGGAACTTTTGGACGATGGCAAAGACTTGCGCACTTTCAATTTGTGCGATGCGATAAGCGCCAGGAATTTCAAACGCTTGGTTTTAATACGTGGGCATGTGGGGGGAAGTGGTTAGGACTTAGCCCAAGGGGGCTTAGGTCCATAGTAAAAAAAAACTTTGTTTTTTGTGAAATTTTTCAAAGTTTTAAATGGATTTGGGGGTTTCGGTATAGTTTAAAAAAGGATTTTTAAACCATGGAAAAGTGATTTTCATAAATGGAAGAAAAGGATTTATGAAAACAAGGGAGTTTTTATGGAGAAAAAAGGGAGCAAATGAAGGTTTGAGAAGGGAGAAAATGAAGGTCTTGCAGCAGTCTTTCACTTGGAATTAGCAGAATTTTCTGAGTATAAAATGGAAATAATAAATGAAGATTTTGGACAGAGGCATGAGGCCTTCAAGGAGCCTTCAAGAGCCAACAATTTTTAGTGATAAACTTTGTTCCTTGAAGGCTCAAAAAGTCTTAGCCACCTTTTGGTATAACAAATTTTATAGGTGGCTAACAGTGGCTCCACTTGGGGATGATGCCTTCTTGAAGGCATCAAGAACCTCAAACTTGCATTCTCTGGGAGGCTGACCTGTGCCTGATCCATTGGGCTGCCCTTCCTTTGGTGGGATGATCTTCTCTAAAAACATATTAGCAGCCATGGAAAATAATGGACTTCATCAATACAACTTTCTACCTACCCAACCCTACAGATCTAACATTTTTTCTTCATAAGAGTGCACTCGGATTGGCAAACTCTTTTCACAATATTTTATTCTTTTGAAAGCAGGAAATCTAATCTATTTTTACTCCTTATTTCTCCCTGAACTCAGTTTAAACAGTTGAGTTCAGATGCTTCTCTACTTAACCTACTATCTGTTGGGATTAAACTGTCCAACAGATTTTATTCTCTAATTTCTACAACAGAAATTTAAAAGCATCCAAGTCAGGATTAAACAGTCTAACTTGATGCTAGTCTATGGCATAAAAACAAGCTGCACATAGACATTTATTTTACAGAAAAATTAAATCAAAATGGAAGGCTTAAGATCTGAAAGTTTTTCATCATGGCCTCCTCTTTTTACAGCTCGGTTTTGACTCTTTTTTGAGCTGTTTCTTCCTTGTTTTCTGGTTCAAATTTTGAGTTGATTTGAATCAGATTTACATCTTTTTTGACTCAAAAAAATAAAACAGATTTGAGTCATCTCTCTTTGGAAACTTAGGTTCAAATTTTGAACATGTTTGAACCTTTAATTTCTATCCTAAACTATCTACTGATAAGCCAAAATTAAACAGTTTGGCAAATCAAATTCACTACCCTATCAATAGAAAATTTAAAACTAATTAGTTAAGGTTAGGCTGTTTGACTAACTAGAAGTGTGGTTTTCAGGAGTGGCATTTAAGTTTGCACACTTTCATATTTGTGTTTCTCTTTTTTGGTATGGGGCTATACCTTTCTTGTTTTCATAATCTGCCCTCTTTTCTCTTTTTCATTGTTTTTGTATTTTTTATTTTTCTAACTTTGAATGCAATGGTTAGACTATGATATTTACAATGAACAATAAAATGCTTTGAAACTTAAGATTCTTGGCAGAAGTAATGCTTGAGCATCCTGCCATTGACAGGACCTCCATATAGATCTTCTCCATTCAATTATTTCAAGAAAAATGCATTGTGACCCCTCTCAGCATCAATAATATAGGGCCCTTTCCACAAGTTCTCAAACTTGCCATGTTTTCCCTTCTCTTCTCTTCTTGAATCCCATTTAAGAACAACATTTCCAATTTGGAAATTGTTTGCCTTGGTCCTTTTATCAAATAGTTTCTTCATATTTTCTTGGACTAACTGTGCTCTTTCATAGACTTCCTCTCTGGTCTGTTGTAAATGGATTGTTTGGTTGATTCTTCTCTGCATATCATTTTCTTTAATCTACACTTCTTGAAGGAGTTTCATGACTGGAACTCCCAATGAGGTAGGAAAAACTGCATCCATGCCATAAACTAACTAATAGGGGGACATATTTATTGATTTCTTTGTAGTTAATCTATCAGCCCATAAGGCATGAACCAGCGTACTGTGCCATGATTTTTTATTCTGTTCCAACAGTTTTTTGATTATATTGATCAGACTCTTGTTGGAAGATTCAGCTAATCCATTTCCTTGGGGATAGTAAGCAGTGGAATGGCCCAAGTTTATGTGGTATTTGTAACAGAAATCAACCATCTTCTTAGATTTAAAAGCAGCAGCATTGTCTGTTATGATTTTTCTAGGACAACCAAATCTGGATAGGATATTGGTTTCGAGAAACTTGATAATGACAGAGTCATTAGCATTCCTGGAAGGTATAGCTTCTATCCATTTGGTAAAGAAGTCAGTGGCTGTGAGGATCCACTTATGTTGAGCTGAGGAGGATGGATGAATTTCCCCAATGAAGTCCAGCCCCCATTGTTGAAAAGGTGCCTCAACTCTAATAGGATGTAAAGGTAAAGGAAGGAGTTTTCTCTTGCCATCAAAGATTTGACACTTATGACAAGACATGACTAACTTTTGAGTGTCTGGGAAAAGGGTAGGCCAATAGTAACATGATCTAAGAATTTTGTTTGATGTGGTCTTCCAGTAGAGATGTCCTCCACATTCTCCTTCATGAAACTCATGCATAATCTTTCCTGCATCATTTTCAAGTAAACATTTAAGCACAATTCCAACAGCATTTTTCCAATATAACACCCCATCTAATATGCAAAAACTTAAAGCCTTTTGTTTCAAAAATCTAGCCTTAGTTTTAGACAAAGAAGGAGGGGCATTTAAATATAAAAGCACATAAATAATGTCAGCATACCAAGGAGAATTTTGAAATATTTTTTTCAATAAAAGGGGCATCAGATTCTTCTATTTCTTCCAACACATCTACCATGTTGATGTCTAGTGCTTGGAAGTTAGACTCAACCATAAGTTTTGCTAATCCTTGCCCTTTAACTAGTTTGGTGGGCCTAATTTCTAAGTCATATTCAAGAATAGTTGCAATCCATTTTCCCCTTTTACCATCAGAGTCTTGACTTAGAATATCCTTGACAACAGTATGTGGAACAAAAGCAATTATGTGAGTGTAAAATATAGACCCTAAAGTCTTTTAATGCTTTCACTAATGCTAAGGCTTGTTTCTCCATGATATTATATTTGAGAGGAGCACCTCTTAAGGCCCTACTAAAGAAAGATATTGGTTATTCTTGTCCCAAATCATTCTTTTGAAGTAAAACTGCAGCTATTGTATGGTCAGATGCAAAAGAAAAGATGTAAAAATCTTTGGTGAAATCTGGGCTAATCAGGTTTGGTGTTTGGGTAAGAGCTTGTTTGACCAGTTCGAATGATTGTTTAGCTGGTAAAGTCCATTTTACACCCACATCTTTCTTAAGCATGTTTGTAATGTTTTTTAATAGCTCAGCAAGGTTAGGGATAAACCTTCTCAAAAACTTAATCTTTCCGATGAAAGATTGCAACTCTTTGAGGCTTCTTGGATGACTGATTTGTAATATGCCATCTATCCTTGTAGGGTCTATTCTGATTCCCTCTTCCGAAATTATATGTCCAAGAAGTTTACCTTTTTGGAGACCAAAAAGTGTCTTCTTGGGATTCAATGACAAACCAAATTTCCTACACTTCTCAAAAACTTTTCTTAAGTGAGTCAAATGTTCTTCATCAGTTTTTGAAAAAACAGTTATGTCATCAAGGTAAATAATTATGAAATAGCCAATATCTTCAGAAAAGGCTATGTCCATGGCCCTTTGGAAGGTGGCCCCTGCATTCATTAACCCGAAAGGCATTTTGACATACATGAAGGTGCCCCAAGGTGTTGTAAAAGCAGTTTTGATTTGATCACTTGGGAACACTAACACCTGGTTGTAACCCGAGAACCCATCTAAGAGTGATATCCTTTTAGACCCAACTACCCTCTGAAGTATATGGTCCATCTTGGGCAAAGGGTAGTTGTCTTTTAGGGATGCTCTGTTTAAGTTTCTGAAGTCGATACAGAGTCTGATCTCCCCTGTCTTTTTCCTAACAGAAACTAAGTTTGATACCCATTCTGAAAATCTAACTGGCACTATAATGCCAGCATCATGCATCTTTTCAATTTCGGCTTTGACTAAAGGTAATAAAAGTGGGTTTATTCTCCTTAGTTTTTGTTTGAAGGGCTTTTGATTTTCCTTCAGGGGAATCTTGTGCTCAATGATGCTGGTATCATAAGATTTCAGATCTGTGTATGCCCAGGTAAAAACATCTTTAAACTCCTTAAATAGATCAATGTATCAAGATTTCATATGAGTTGAAAGAGTGCTGGACAATTTAATCATCTTGGGTTCTGTTAGGGAGCCTATGTTGTGTTCTTCTACGTTTGTTTCTACAGGCTCCATTTTTGGTTCTTTGGCTACATCATTAAAGTCGAAAAGGTGTTCCAAAGGTGAGAGACCTCTTGGAATTGAAACGTTCTTACATTCAAAAACTTCCAAGTCTTTTTGGTCCACGTTGTCAATTAACTTTGCTTCAAACGGATTCTCATAATGATTTATTTCAACAGACTGCGTTATTTCAACTTCTGGGATTTCTTCGATATATGGACAGCTTTCATTATGGCTAGATTCTGATGTTGGTAAGGTGAAATCGTTTTCTGACTTTAAGAAATCGTCTATGTGTTGGTCAGAATCAAATACTTGCCAGTGATCTTCGTTATCAGGCACAGCAGGCCTGTGTTTTACCTTCACACTGAGTTGTTCGTTTATATCGGGTATTTGACAGTTACTGGCATTGAAAGTGAGTTCATTTGCCAAATGATTAAACGTTCTAGGAATGAAAACAAGTTCGTATTTTTCAAAGGTTTTCAATAAATCGAGGGCAGCGTTCCAATATTCCCTAAGTCTTGGATTTTTAGTATTCTCCTTTGATTTGTCTTATGATAAGTTCAGAATCTCCTAAGATTAATATCCTCTGGGCTTCTAACTGTTTAAGCAGTTGTAAGCCTAGGAGAAGTGCTTCATACTCAGCAATATTGTTAGTGCATGGGAAATCCAGTTTATATGAAAAACTCTGATTTGTATTTTGAATCCACACACCTACTCCTGCACTTGTTTTATTACAAGATCCATCAAAATTTAATGTCCAAAGTGTGCCATCCCTATTCTCATTCTCTTGTTGCTGTTGATTGTCCATGTTTTGAATTTGATTGAAGGGCAGGATTGATTGTTCTGGCGAACTGATTGGGTCTATGTTTTCCTTATCTTGCTGAGTGATTTCATCTTCGTTACATAAGATAAAGGAATCTAAACTTGACTGAATAGAATAGATTGGAGAGTTGTTCGGTTTGTGGAGTGTAAAAACTCTGGTAAACTTGATAATTATATATTATTATTGATGAAGATGAAAGATGATTACAATGAGGGATCGCCTAGGCTTTAAATATAGCCTCAAGGTGTCCCTTGGCGAAGAGGCATGATCTTTGATCATGCCCTTCCACATTAATAACCTAAGATAACTAAATCTAATTAACAATTAATAAAATTTACATAACATTGCCCCTCTCTTAAAGATGATTTGTCCTCAAAGCATATGTAACGATGGACAATGTTGACGAACGCCTGGGTTTCTTGCGCGGCGGGCTCTTGCTTCCCACATTTTAAAATGATCGTGGAGCATATTCTCGAGTTCAATCTTTTGTTGATCTGGATAGTGAAAATATCTGATATCGACAGGGTCGGATCCTGTCTTGACTTCTGGTGACTCTTCGTGGCTCCCTTTTGAAGATAACATTTCTAACTGATGACATTGTACTGTAGATGTTGGCGCTCCTATTTGAATCATCTTCGTCATTAGAGAGGAAGATACGACTTGATTTTCTGGGGCTTGGAATCCATACAACTTGTGTTTCTGCCCTTTCCACTTAAAACTTATAAACTGCTTCTGATGGTTGGCAGAATAAGTACCTAGAGTTTGTAGCCATTGAATTCCTAAGACCACATCTACTCCTCATAATGGAACTGTGTAGAATGGAGATTCTAAATGAAAGTCTTTAATCTGCAATTTGACTTTATGGCATTTTCCTACTTGTTCAATCTTCTTACCATCAGCCACCATTACCTTCATATTAGGCATGGGAAAGGTAAAGAGGTTGAGTCTTTTGGCCATGGTTGAATCTAGAAAATTGTGCGTGCTGCCTGTGTCTATGAGAACCATTACGTTGTTTTTCTTTATATGTCCTCTTAACCTTAAGGTTTGAGGTTGTGATATGCCTGTCATAGCTGATAATGACACTTGCGGAATAGTTTCGCCATCCACTTCTGGAGAGAACTCTAAGTTGTCTTCTAATCCTTCTATACACGAATCGGTACTGTTAGCGTCGTTAGTTGCTTCACAACTGTATAGATTTTTCGCTTTTCCATTAGCACATCTGTGCTTAGGGTCCCAGTTTTCACCGCAACGTTTGCACTTGCCCTCTCGCATTCTTTGTTTTTCCATACTAGATTTTTCTTCTTCACGAAGATGGGCAGGGACATATTTTGTGTCGTCTATATTTTCAGATTGAGGAAACTGTCGTCTCGAATATACTTTTTCTGGTTTTGATAATATTTTAAATTTCTTTTCAGCAGCTTTTGCTTTTTGCCTTGCTACTTCTACGGACGTAATTTCATGTAGTTCTAGCTCTTCCTGTATGTGGATTTTAAGTCCTGAGATGTAAGACTGGATTAGATGAGATTCCAACAATCCGGGTACTCGTGTTGCCAAGGTCTCCCATTCTCGCGTGTACTCATCCACATCTCCTTTTTGGCGTAATTTGATAAACGTTGAAAAGAACTTTTCTTCTTTTATGCCTTGAAACCTTTTGAAGAATGCATCTTTAAATTTCATCCAACTGATAGCGAGCGTCGTCTTTTTCCACCACATATACCAATTATATGCTTCTCCTTCCATTTTCATGGAAGCATGTTTAATTTTTTCATCATCACTAGTAATGTCATAAATCTCAAAATATTCTTCTGCTTTATTAAGCCATGCAATGTTATTTTTTTCATTACCATCAAATTTGGGTAGGTCGATCTTGGCTTTGCGCTGATATGCTAATGGTGGAACAAGAAGGGGATGTTGATAAGCGAATGCATTCCAGAGCTGCTTATTTTGAAAATCTGCATTACTATCTTCTTGATGATGTGGGGAATCGGTTTTTTCCTGATGCTCTTCTGAGTTCCCTGAATCTGCGGAATTGTTTTGTTGATTTTGTTCCTTGTTAGGAGATATTGGAGATTGTGTCTGACTTAATTTATCTAGCTTATCATTTAGCTTATTGAAGAGTTCGTTTTGCTTTTCTGTGGCCTCGTGATGATTTAGCCAAATTTGTCTTTCTATTCGATTTGTTGTATCATGAACCTTTTTGATGTCATTGGAATGCCCTGCAACTGTACCTTCAAGGTCAACTAATCTTTTTCCGAATTCTTCGGAATTATTAGTGATCTGTTTCTCGAGATCCACCAATTTTTTCTGGAATTCAGCCATTGACATTGACGACGACATCGAACGCGTATGAGGTGGGGAATATTTTTCTGCCAGTTTCTCTTTTTCTTTCTTTAAAATTAATTAATTAATTAATATTTAATTAATTAATTAATTTTTTTAAATTAATTAATTAATATTTAATTAATTAATTAATTAAATTAATAATAATAATAATAATTTTCTTTTTAAAATTATATAATTATATATATATATAATTATTAATTGAAAATTATATAATATAAATAAATTATATAATTATAAATATATATATAATTATCAATTGAAAACTATATAATATATAAATAAGTATATAATTACAATATATATTTATATAATTACCAATTGAAAACTATATGATATATGATTTATATAATTTCAAAAAAAAAAAAAAAATTTATATAAGCGTGGTCAACGGGCAAGGGTCACGATTTAATCTAACCCTTCGATTTATTTTTCTAAATCGACTTTAATTTTTGAGTGGGCACACCCTCGGACACAATGGTTCACGTCCAAACCAAAGAATTTAAAAAACGTGCTTTTTTCTCTGTTTGCGGTTGTGGGTCAGCCGAAAGCCTTGTCTGCGGCTACGGGACGGGAAGACGTGGACGGCTTGTCTGCGGCTACGGGATGGGAAGACGTGGACGGCGGGGAATGGACAGCAGTCGGGTGATAGCAGTCAAAGGCGGAAGCGGGGGTGGACAACGGGTGGGAGATTATTGTGCGGAGTGTGAACGATAGCAGCGGAATATAGAAGAAGAAGTACCCAATGTGAATTTTGAATTTTTGATTACAATGAGGGATCGCCTAGGCTTTAAATATAGCCTCAAGATGTCCCTTGGCGAAGAGGCATGATCTTTGATCATGCCCTTCCACATTAATAACCTAAGATAACTAAATCTAATTAACAATTAATAAAATTTACATAACAGTTTGTCTATATTGCTCACCATGTACTTCATGTGGGATTCCCTGTATAGTCTTCTTTTTTGATTGAAAACGGGGATTGTGGCGTAAGACATGTCCATTTGAAGGGCTCCCTGAAGTTTGGCTCCCCAAGATCTTGATAAGAGCATGCCATACTTAGGGGGAATGTCAGCTACAACTATATCCATTACTAGACTCTTAGCAGGGATTTGAGCTAAATTAACACATAAATCTTTGACTAAACCCAAACATTTGACTCTGCTTGAGTCAAAGGAATACAAATCTTTATATGGCTTAGTAATTTCTAAGCCTAAGCTTTCCATCACTACTTTGGGCATTAGATTGTGTGAAGCTCCTGAGTCTAACATAGCATTGTGTAAAATTTTCTCATGTATGTTCAAGCTAACATAGAAGGGAGGGAGTCGGGACAGTCCCTTCTTGATATCTTCCTTCAACTTCTGGACCAAACAACAACTCAGGTTTGTCATCTGTCAAGTTTAAGGTGTCAGTATCACTTGCTAGGTTCAAAGCTTTCAAAACTTGGTTTTTGTACACCTCTTGGGTTACTAGTTCAGCTAGGGGGATGGCAATTTTTATCTTAGCAATTTCTCCCTCAAGACTGAAAGGAACAATTGACTTGTTCATATTTACATCCGTCTTTTCAATTGTATTCTTTTCAGCACTTTTGATGTGCTGAACCTTGTTTGGACTGGTAATTGGGATGGTTTTATTAGGACCACTAGCTGAAGTGCTAGGGGTACTCTGTTCAACATCTTGCTGGACACCTTTGTCTTTGTTTAGGTTTGGTTTCTTGGTCAAAATGTTGGTTTTCTCTGCTGTCTTTTTGGGATGAGTTTCTGTGTTTTTCTTGACAGCAGTATTAGTGTTTTTGTCATTTGAATTATCTACATTCCCCTTGCTCCTAAGATCATATTGTTTGTGCACCTCCATGATTGCATTTTCAAACCCCAATCTATAGTCATCAGAATCTTCATAGGTATTTGTACTCTGGTCCCTCCACAAATTTTGGGAGCTAGAGCACATTCGAAGCTACCGCAACAATCCATAAATCTCAACACTCCCTCTTAGCGAGGAAGGTACTCTAGCACAATATTGCTTCAACCCGAAGCTCTACACTGATCTCTGGTGTGGGTCTCTACGCTGATGTTGGACCTACTGCCCTTCATCACTGTGTTCTTGTTGCCATTCTGCACTGCTGCCCATGACATTGCCACATTTGTACTGCAGCTCCCTCTTAATCTGTTGCACCGCGCTGCCAACCACTGCACTGCAATTCAGTTGCTGAGAGAAACAACTGAAAACTCATGCCCAATCTTTGACAGACAAGTCAGTTGGGTTGCATCCTCATCACTAAAGCTCCATACGCTGTTGCTCTACGTTGTCCTCCTGAAGCCACTGCGCTGCTGCGGCTCTGCTCTACGTAAGCCAACCTTCAATGCATTGGTGAAGTCACATCAACCCCCTCTGTGTTGCGCTGCCATGCTGCTGCTGCATCTGCACTGCGCTGCTTCCTATCAACATCTACCTCTGCTTCTGCTCCATCCGTGATCAACTGCTCCACTTGTCTCACTACTGTCTTAAGGCTCCCGTAGCACGGATGTGATCCAAGAGTTGGGCTACTCAAGGATCCCGCCACCACTCTATCGCTGCTCTACAGATCCATGTCGCCCCACCTCTTCTCTAGAGGTACATGAGCGCTCATGGCTATGTCATCTTCGGAGCCATCGTCCACCACAACAGCCTTGGGGGTAGAAGCTTCCTTGTCCTTCTTCTGAGGACAATTACTGACGAAATGTCCTAGTTCGCCGCACTGGAAACACTTGATCTTGGATAGATCACGCTTCTTCCTCCCTTGCTGCCTCTTTGATGCCAAGGCTGCATCTTCTTCCTCTTCCTTCTTCACCTTACTAGATCCGATGATGTGTTGTCTCTTGCTGAATCGACGCAGTTCTTCTTGACGGAGGATCGCCCACATACTATCCCAGTTGGGAAGATCCGCTCTGCCCAAGATACTTTGGACAAAAGTTTCCCAGTCCTCTATGACCGCATTAAGTGAAGTCCTCACCATCACATCATCCTCCACTTTCACTCCCATGGCAGTCAATTGATCCCTGATCGCCTGTAATCTGAAAAGGAAGGACTCAATTTCTTCTCCCTTGACCATCATGAATAACCGCATCTGGTTCTCCAGAATCATTCTCCTCTGGACAGATCTACCCTCATATAGAGCGGTTAAGGCTTTCCACATCTCATTAGTCGTTTTCGTATCGGCTATATGTGGTACAACATGATCCTTAACCCCGTCCATGATGAAGCGCTTGGCATGTGCCACTGCTTCATTATGCTTCGCTAGGAGAAGAGTACCGGTTGGCGTGGCTAAGACTTTTTCTGCATGCTCCCTCAGACTGTATGCCTCCATGACCACCAGGATTCTGGCTTTCCAGAGTGCAAAGTTGGACAGACCATCCAACCTATCCTGATCACGTAGTCCTTGAGGTGCCATCTGCTCAACTCTACTCTGTCGGAACAGATTCTTCCTCTCCCTGCTTCTCAACTAAAGCTCGGATCTAGGGTCCTTGGCAAAAAGGCACCCTCTTCTCCCTCTGAAAACTGATTTCCTCCTTGGAAATCTACCAAACATAACGAATCAACTCTCTTTGATCCTTTGATCGATCTGCAGATTTCTTTGGCTGGAAATCCTCAGAGAAGTTGTTCTCCTCCAGCTTTTTGTCAACTAGTGCTTAGGTTCATTTCTGCACCTTCAGAAATTTAACCCCACCAGCAACTACTGAAGCTCTGTAGCACTACTCCGACACTCTAAATCAGCCACGGCCTCAAGACTGCGTCACCCTGGTTGGCCTCTACGTGAACAGACAGTCCAAGCGTTGTCTCTGCACAGTAAGTACGTGGGCCTGTGTGGATACTGCGTGGGGACTGTGTCACTCTGGCCTCTGCGTGGCTCTGCTTCCCTCTTCTGCTGCGCTCTCCTCTCT
Organism: Pinus albicaulis; assembly: GCA_034641835.2. Taxonomy (NCBI): domain Eukaryota; kingdom Viridiplantae; phylum Streptophyta; class Pinopsida; order Pinales; family Pinaceae; genus Pinus; species Pinus albicaulis. Next base: position 4,248,806 of record CM076578.1, read on the forward strand.
GGTCCGGCTTTTTGCGGCTGTTGCTGCTTTCTCTGTTGCTTCCTACAGTAAAGATTCTTCAGTCTTCTTGTTGATGATTCAGCTAGATCTGCAGTCGCTCTGATACCATGTGAAAATTAGGAATTTTGCTTCTGTGATCCATGAATTGTTTCTAAGAAATTTTCGGAGAAATCACATAAAAGAAATTTTTGTCCTGATGATGAACCACACTGGTTGGTTCGAAACGCGTCGACAAAAATTTCTTTTATGTGATTTCTCCGAAAATTTCTTAGAAACCATGTGAAAATTTCTGAATATTACTTATGCAGAAACCTTACTGTTAAATCTGGTTATACTTCTCCTACTTAATCAAGTTATTAATCTGAAATTTCAGTATTAACGTCAAACTAAACACATTAACAGTACTCACTGATACAGATCTAAAAATTGAATACATGCACATAGACAAAGTGACACACAAGATTTTTCCCACCACTATCCCCGGAAAAACCCAATGCGGGAAAACCGGTCTTCTAGCTGCTGGAGGGTTTATATTATTATGTAGAATCTAAGTACAGCAAATTTGGGCACCTCATTGGTTAACCCGACAGAGAAATATAAGATCTGTAGCAATACTTGTTGTTCCGGAGACGGAAAACTGGACTAATTCACACCCTCAAAAGGGATTTACAGAACTCGGCCCCTTTCTTCCTCTAGAAACCCCAGCGCTGCTCTGAAGCCCTCTGCGTCAGCCCTACTAGCCTGTTGATGCCCCTGCATTGTTCAGGAGAGAGCTGCGTAACCCCAGACTAGGTGACGCAGTCCTTACGTTGCCCTGGCTGGCCCTGCGTAAGCCTAGATGGCCTCTTGCTACCTCTGCGCTACCCTTTCTAGGCCTGCACAGCACCTGCGTAGCGGCTGAAACCCTTTGCGCTGCGTAGCCTCTGCTTCTCTGCATTGCTCCTGGTTGTTGCTTCTCTGCCTCTTGCTGATTCTTGGCTCTGGGATCAGACCATCCCCTTAGCCAATACTACCCCTCGCTACAGCTGAAACACTTCTGGAAATTCTTAGCAAACCTGCCGTAGAATTCCAGCTTTGTCTCAGTGCTCTGCCTCCGTGTGTGTGTTCTCCAACTGACCCCAAGCCTTTCCTTTATACTTTTCTTGTTGGGAAACCAACGGCCATGATCAAATCTTGAATCGATGGCTAAGATTAAAAGAAAGTTTGATCCGTATGACTAAAGTCATTTCCATCATATGTTTAAATTAATTACCTTTAATATTTTAATTTTCCTAAGTTAGACTCAGGGTCCTTAATTAAAAATATTAATTAATTAATTATCTCCCAAACTAGATGGAATTTCTCAAATCCCTTTCTGGGTCTTGGAAATCTCATGTACTCTAGTCCCTCAACAAATTTTGGGAGCTAAAGCACATCCGAAGCTGCCCCAACAATCCATAAATCTCAACAATTTGAAGGGCCAAGGGCTTAAGGGACTTGGATTTCAAGAGGTAATTCCTCAATGCAGCAAACGAGATCTCTTCAGTCGAGGATTTGGGGCATTTCAGGAGTAGTGTTTCCCAGCAGTGCATACAACTGGCCAAAGAGCCACTTGCACCACTTGGTGGGCTCTTTCTTCACCCAGAATCAACCCAAACGATTTCCGGGTTTTTTTGGGTTTTAGGAGAGGAGTCTAGGGCTAAAGTTTCAGGGCATTAAGAGCAATACTCAAAGCAAGATCTTCAGTTCCAATTGGCAACCAGCAGTAGAATTTATGGGTAGAGTGTATTTCCAATTTGGGGCCATTTCCACATCTGGGTCTGAGATATTCCACCCAAGTTTTGCATAGCTTTCATAGCAAGCCCATGTTCTATCATTCCTACTCATATATGTACCCAGATTCTTATCATTAATAAAATGGCTAACTTATTCTAGTAGATTTCTTAGTGTTTTGATTTGTGCACATGGTTTTTAATTTATCTTGTTGTTCCTAGTTCATTGTTCTAATATTTACTGTTAATTTCCACTTAGGAATATTACAGTGGTATCTAAGCATGTTCTTGGCTAGTTGCGGGCGCAGGAACTGGTGATGCCGCCTCGTTTTGGGGGTGTTGTCTTTCACAGAGGCAGGGGTCGAGGCAGTGTTGGAAAATCTGGAGACTTGAAACTTATAAATGATTTTCCTTATCTTGACAATTTCTTGCAATATTAATTGGTATTTAATTACTTCTCTAATTTTGTTCATCAAGCAATTATTGAAACAATAAAGATCACAAGGGACAGAGAACACAAGATATAGGCTCCAAGCTAGGGAAAAACTCCTCCAAGGGGAAAACCCAAAAAATGCTTCTCTTATTCTTTAGAATATGCTTACAAAAGAGACTCCAAAGACCCAAAGACCAAAGCCAACATGCCCTTGACCCTGAAGCCAGACCCCAGCAAGATCTTCCTTGAGACAACTTCCAAAACTTTGATACTGCTTCTTTGACTTGCAGATAATCTGAAGTCGGAAAAGGAAGGGATCTATCTCCTCACCCTTCTGCATCTAGAACAACCTCATCTGATTCTCTAGAAGCATTTTTCTTTGAACAGAGCTTTCCTAATACATCGTCTCCACAGCAGTAAACATTTCATTTGCTGTCTTCTTCCCGGCAATATGTGGCACGACGTCATCTTTTACTCCATCCATGATCAAACGCTTAGCCCGCGCTTGATTTTCATTGAATTTCTTCAGAGGATTTGGATCGGTAGGCACAGCTAGGATATTCTCCGCATGGTTCTCAATGTTGTACTCATCTAGGACTGTCATTATCCTGGCTCTCCAGATGACAAAGTTGGATACATCTTCCAAACTGTCCTAATCTCTCAGTCTATGAGAGGCCATCTAGCTTAAATCTGACGGAACAGTACTCTTCTTCCTCTTTCTGCTACAAAACTCAACAAAAATGTTGGATCTGGGTTTCTTGGCGATCAGAAACCCTTTATGTTAGCTTCTCCCTCTGTCAACTAATTTCCCTCCAGAAATCTTTAGCCAAAAACAATTGAACAGTTCTCTACGATCACCCTCCTGATCGAATCTCAGATCTGTTTGGCGCAGATCTGCTGAGTAATTGTCTTCCTACCGCTCTTTGTCATCTTAGCTACGCAATTCTGCACCGACAAAAATCTCCACCACCCCAGCAATTGCTGAAGATCTGAAACTATAATTCTGGATCTTGGCAATACTTCATAGCAACAGAAAAGAAAACTGGACTGCGTCCCTCTGGCTGGTCTCTGCCTGAGCAGACTGGCCCAGCGCAGCGTGCCTCAACGTCCTTCTAGAAGGTACTACATTGTCTCTGCGTCACCTAGATGGGACTGCGTCAACCCCTGCGTGGCCTTTTCTTGGACAGTGTCCTCTTGCTGCTGAGCTGCCCTCTCCAGATCTCTGCTGCTTCAGCTGCTACCCTGCAACAAATATGTCTTCAGTTGATTTGCTGGAGATTCACCTTGATCTGCAATCGCTCTAATACCATGTGAAAATTTCTACATACAATAATACAGAAATCCTATTGCAGTATCTTGTTTTACTTCTCCTACTTGTGATTTAATTATACAAGTTATTTTCAAAAATATTCAAAAAATATCGAAGTAAACACAACTAGCAGCCTACACACATACAGATCATTTACTAAATATTACGCTCATTCACAAAGTGACATGGATTTTTTAGACAAATGTCTCCAGAAAAACCCAATGCGGGAAAACCGGTGCAGCAGATATGAGCGTTTATTATTATTAAGTAGAATCTGAGTACAACAAATCTGGGCACCTTACTGGTTGACCCAACAGAGAAAAAAAATAGATTTGCAGCAATACATATTGTTCTGAAGACTGAAAATTGGATTGATTCACACCCTCAAACGGGATTTACAAAACTCAACCCCCTTCTACCTCTAGAAACGCCAGCGCTGCTCTGAAGTTGCCTGCATTAGCCCTGCTAGCCTCTGCATGCCCCTGCGCTGCTCAGAAGGGGACTGCACAACCCCAGACTGGGTGAAACAGTCCTTACGCTACCCTGGATGGCCTCTACGTAACCTTGATGGCCTCCTGAAGCCTTCAGCGCTGCACTTTCTGGGCCTGCATAGCGGCTAAAGCCCTTTGCGCTGCGCAGCGGCAGCATAGCTGCTGCGTAGCCTTTGATTCCTCTGCGCTGCTCCTGTTTGCTACTCCTCTGCCTCTTGCTGACTCTTGGCTCCGAGATCATATCATCCCCTTAGCCAATACTACCCCTCACTACAGCTGAAACTCTTCTGGAAATTCTTAGCAAACCCACCCTAGAATTCCAGCTTAATCTCAGTTCTCTGCCTCCATGTATGTATCTCCAACTGACCCCAAGTCTTTCTCTTATACTTTTTCGTTGACACATCAACGGTCGTGATTTAATCTCTTATCGACGATCGAGATTAAAAGACTGCTTGATCCGCGTAACTTAGAACATTTCATCACGTGTTTAATTAATTCACTTTAATTTTTCTAATTCCCGTTAGACTTAGGGTCCTCATTAAAAGAAATTAATTATTTTAATATCTCACACATTAGATGAAATTTCTCCAAACACTTTCTGGGTTTTGGAGGTCTTGTGTGTCTTAGCCCCTCCACAAAATTTCAGGGCTAGAGCACACCCAATGCTACCCCAACACTCAAAATCTCAACATTTTGGAATACATGTGTCTAAGCCTCCCTGCAAAATTTGAGACTTAGAGCACATCCAATGCTACCAAAAATCAACAGGCCCCTTGTTCTCGTAGTAGACCTATGGTGCTCCCAGTGGATGTTGGGGCACACAAATGACCCCATGGATCTCCATATGAATTGGAGATGCATGTAGATCCTCTGCAAGCGCTTGAGTAATGGAATGAACGCTGCCATGACATTGTACACGTCCTAGGACACCTGCTAAGAGTGTGGGGCTCCTGTGGGGCCTGTTGGGCATAGTGTACCAAGCACATCACCATCATCCCAAACGTGTATTGCTAGTAGTCCCTGAACATTAATGAGGATCCATGGAGTGTTGTCTGTTGATGTGGAGGCCCATGGCTCTCTACGCACACCCTATGTGTGCCAATGTAGCTCTCTGGGGTTAGGATCCCGTATAGGGAGACCAAACCCAAATGGAAACCACCTGCAATCTTGTATAAGATCCAATGTGTCCCCTAGGTTTCCAGTACAACTAGTCATTAGAATAATTGTGTAAAAGAGCTTACAAATCTTGGATAACAATGTGGACACTTCACAATGGCATGCCCTTCCGTAGTGGTCTTTAGCATGTGCTACTCTCTCCATACTCCAAAGTGGGTTAGCCATGTACCTTATTAAGTGGTTTCAACCCTTGAAGGGGATAATCGGTCCAAGGTACATCCTTTGAATGGGGGTGGCAAGTGATAAAAAATTGAAACGAAGTAGGGAATGAGAGGGGCAATCCTGGGCCACATATTGGGGCATAGGGTAAGCCAGATAAGGGGAAGCCCACACTGGGGTATTTAGTGTGTAGGAGGAAGCAATCATGGTACATGAGGTGTCCCGGCCTTGATTTTTCCACCCTTCTTTATATGCCTTTTTCCTTTTATGAATTTCCTTTAATTAACTGCTCGGGGCTAAGGGATAAGAGCATGAAGTGTCAGATATAGCAATGATCACCCCTTTTAAGGTAGGGCAGTTCATTGCCCTCCAGGAGGTTGGAGCAATCATGGGTTCCTGTATGACAAAGGAGGCTCATCTAGGGCCTATGGAACCAGGGTGATGGCCATGGGTAAGGGGTAGAGCTCATGCATTGGCTTTTGCCCATGTGCTAATTATGTTTGTCCCAACCATATTTTTCATTTTGAGGTATAATTTCCTGTTAAGTGTGGCCAATTATGCTTTTTCTTTTTCTTTTAGATGCTTCAACCTCCAGGGCATCATTCCAGGCCTGACCCAAGGCGGGGCAAGGGGATAGGGAGGCTGACCCTATGTCGACCCAGTTGGGATATGATGAATGGGAGTATAATGAGTGAAGGGGAGTAATGCATGCAGATAAAGGAGCAGAACCACCCACCGAAAGTCGGGGTTTCCCAAGTAGTACCACCCTAGAACCAAATGGTCAATAAAGTGTAGAAATTTTACTCCCCACTCTGATTTTCAGTTTCTCCTTATTTCTCCCATACAGTTAAATGCCCATTCCCATAACCATATATTCAACAAGCTAGAAAAATAAATATTTTCTAAAAACACAAATTCTGAAAATTTCACTGTGCTGAAAATGCATAAATAAAAACTCAGAAAAATAAATCAGCCACACACAGAGAAAATGACACGTTGATTTTTGGTCAATGTGATCCTGGAAAAACCCCCTACAACTCCTGGGGAAAACCAGTTCGAAGGCTCCTCTTTATTTCTGAATATAGCTTTTACAGTTAGACAGAAATTACAGCAAAAATTCTAGCAACTTAACAAATGTACTTATCTCGATTTCCGTGTTTATGCCCTGCCTTGGAAAACGTGCCGAACTGTAAACTAACAAAACAAAAATTTTACAGCATTAATTACAGAATTAAATGCTGACTGTACTTCTCGATTTCTGTGCCCAGTTGTACGGTCGTACAACGGTACGCACTGTACGAAAGGTACAGCAATACCTCCTCGATTTTTGTGCCTCTTTCTGCCTCGAAAAATGCATTGTTGCTGCTATACGGAAAACCAGTATGGATGACAGCAGACAGACAGTCAGGAGTTCAAGGAGTTCAAGCTCCTGATGATGAGGAGGAGGAGTTTCATTCTCCTGTGGGAGAAGTGTGCTCAAGGAAGAGGAAGCCCAAGTGGCTTCAGGATACCTTGAGAGAGGCCACATCTGTTGCTGGGCCTAAGAAGCCGGTCAGAGAGAGAAGACCACCTGAGAGGTTTTATAGCTACATGGCAATGGCTGCCAACATCTTAGACTCTGAGCCTTCTAGTTATGAGGAGGCAGCTAGTCAACAGGTCTGAACAGAGGCCATGCAGGAGGAGTATTCTTCTATCATGAAGAATGATGTTTGGGAGGTGGTGCCGAGGCCTGAGGGCAAATCCGTGGTTACTTCCAGATGGCTTTCCAAGGTAAAGCATGCTGCAGATAGCAGCATTGAGAAATTCAAAGCAAGGTTTGTGGCTAGAGGGTTCTCCCAAGTAGAGGGAGTTGATTATGAGGAAACCTTCACTCCCGTGGCTTGATATACTTCAATCCGCTCCATTATATCGATAGCAGCAGAGATGGGTTGGAAGATCCACCAAATGGATGTGAAGACCGCATTTCTCAATGGCTTCATACAGGAGGAGGTGTACATTGAGCAACCACAGGGCTTTGAGGTGCATGGGAAGGAGTCCCATGTGTGCAGATTGAAGAAGGCCCTTTATGGCCTGAAGCAAGCTCCCAGAGCTTAGTACTCTAGGATAGATACATACTTGCAGGAGATGGGTTTCACAAAGAGTGAGGCAAATCCGAACCTTTACTATATTGTGATAGGTTAGGAGCCTCTCATTCTGGTGTTGTATGTGGACGACGTGATCATTACGGGTGCAGAGAGACTCATAGAGCACTGCAAGAGAGATCTTGCGGCAAAGTTTGAGATGAAGGACATTGGCTTGATGCACTACTTTTTGGGTTTGGAGGTGTGGCAAGAGGAGGGGAATTTCTTCCTGGGGCAGGGGAAGTATATTGTGGACATCCTTGGCAGATTCCACATGGAGGATTGTAGACCCATGTCGACACCGATGATCACCAACTGGAAGAAGCTTCACGCTTCGGATTCTGAGTTGGTGGATCCCACATTGTATAGACAGTTGATTGGTTCCTTGATGTATTTGGTCAACACCAGACCAGATATATGTTTTGTAGTCAACACGATGAGCTAGTTCATGTGTGATCCCAGGAGGGTTCACTGGGTAGCTGCAAAACACATTTTGCAGTACTTGCAGGGGACAGTGGATTATGGTCTGGATTATAGGCAGGGGGATGGAGTGAGATTGGCAGGTTACACTGATTTTTATTGGGCAGGATGTGCTTCTGATAGGAAGAGCACTTCAGGGTGCTGTTTTGGGTTGGGTTCGGCAGTAGTATCATGGTTCAGCCGGAAGCAACAGTCAGTAGCATTGAGATCAGCGGAAGCAGAGTATATGACAGCTAGTCTAGCTAGTTGTGAGGCCATCTGGCTTCGCAAGATGTTGTTTGGCTTATTTGGTCAGCCGTTGAGACCTTCAATGATTTACTGTGATAATCAGAGTTGCATTAAACTCACGGAGAATCCAATATTTCATGATAGGTCAAAGCATATCGGGATCAAATGTCATTTCATCAGAGACTATGTTCAGAAGGGAGCTGTGAAGCTTGAGTATATTCCCACTGATGAGCAGGTTGCAGATATTCTTACCAAAGCCTTACCACAGGGCAAGCATGTCTACTTCAGAGACAAGATGGGTGTGGTGAGGAACACCTTCCTCGATAAGAGGGAGTGTTGAAATTTGGTTACCGGAGGACGGTGGTTCCCTAAGGCTTTGATCTTTGGCCTAGGGAAAAGAGTCCAAAAGAATTTAATTTTTTCTCCTAAAGTTACTTTATAAAGTTATAAAGTCAAATTTAATTTAAAAGTGACTTTAACTAATAAAGTTACTAAAGTCTAATTTTAAAGTGACTTTACTAAAGTCAATGTAAAATTACAAAGGAAAAGTGACTTTGGAAATAAATGACTAAGTGGGTCTTTATTAAAGTGGGGTGAATTAAAAAATAGAAGGTGAGATTTAAATGAGCATTTAATCTCAGCCCTAGATCTAAAGCTATATCAGCCATTGGATTTAGGGATTCCCCAAAAGTCACTTAGGGTTAGATTAAAGGAGGAAAAGGAGAGAAAATGTCATTGATAGCAGATTGGGAGCGAAGGAGAGCAAAGGAGATTTCAGGACAGTGAAGAGGAGGACAGAACTTGGCACACAAACCGAGGCAGCATTTTAGCAAGTCCATACAGCAAGGAAAGGCATAGATTTTGAGGCAGTGGGCACAAGTTTCAAGGCAGACCGTACAGCAGATTTGGCACGCATTCCAAGGAGGTCGTCAGCAGGGTTTGGCACAGATTTTGAGGAGCTGAGTTGCTAATTTTCTGGCACAGTTTTCAAGGCAAGTCGTATAGCAAGTGGCTGTCCTTTTGCACGGAAAACGAGGAAGAAATCCGTACAACAGCTTTGTTGTTTTTCTGCACGAAAATCGAGAAATCCGTACAACATCATTTAATGATGTTTGCACAAAAATCGAGACAGTCCATACAGCAGCATTTAATGTTGTAAATCTGGGCATGAAAATCGAGGTGGCCATACAACATTTATTTCTGTTATGTTTTGCTGTGTACACGTTTTTCGAGGTGGTGGTTAAGCACGGAAAACGAGATAAGTTGTGTTTATTACTCGCTGATTTTTTCTGAATATTTCTCTCACTGTAAAAGGCATTTTTCCAGAAATAAGAAGAAGCTTTCGAACTGGTTTTCCCCAAGAGTTGTAGGGGGTTTTTCCAGGGTCACATTGACCAAAAATCAGCGTGTCTATTTTTCTGTGTGGCTGATTTATTTTGCTGAGTTTTATTTCTGCATTTCCAGCATTGTGAAAATTTCCAGAATTTGTGTTTTCAAAAATATTTACTTTTTCAGCTTGTTAAATGTAAGGCTATGGGAATGGGCATTTAACTATATGGAGAAATAAGGTGAAACTGAAAACCTGGGTGAGAAATAGAAATTTCTACACGGATTTCCTCGAAATTTGTGCCACCAAACAGCAGTACCTCTCCTCGATTTTCATGCCCAGATTCTGCCCAGAAAATTGTGTTGAAGCTGCTATACAGATTCCTAGAAAATTGTGCCTCCTTCCTTGAAAAATGTGCCACACTCCTGTTGTACGGATTTCTGCCTTGGGAATTGTGCCTCTTCGCTGCTGTACGGATTTGCTAAAATCTCTAGCTGCTGCCCTCCTTCTCCTCACTGCTCAGAAAAATCTCCCTTGCTTTCTCTTCTCTTCTCTCAATCTGCTCATGAAAGAATCAATGACCTTTTCCTCTCTTTTCCTCCATTAACCTAACCCTAAGTGACTTTTGGGGAATCCCTAAATCCAATGGCTGACATACCTTTAGATCTAGGGTTGAGATTAAATGTGCATTTAATTCTCACTTTCTATTTTTTAATTCACCCCACTTTAATAAAGACCCTCTTAGTCATTTATTTCCAAAGTCACTTTTCACTTTCTAATTTCACATTGACTTTATTAAAGTCACTTTAAAATTAGACTTAGTAACTTTATAACTTATAACTTATAAAGTCACTTTAGGAGAAAAAGTGAAATACATTTGGACACTTTCCCCTAGGCCAAAGATCAAAGCCTTAGGGAACCATCTGTCCTCCGGTAACCAGATTTCAACATAAAGGAGATCCCACGGGACAAAGATGAGGTTCAATCTTGTCAAAGAGGAGATTTGATTTCAAAAAAATGAACTATTTACCCACCCACCCCAATCCCCGTATTTATTGCTTGTCCGAAGGGAGGGCAAGGAACCCTTCCCGAAACCTAGTTACTTCCATTCAATACACTAAAACCACAGTTGAAACAAAAAGAATTCGTCAAGAACCCACTTCCCATTCCGCTCATGTCTCCCGTCAATCATCTCTTACTGATTTGCCAGAGGAACATCTTGATGAGGGATCTAGTCAGTTCACTTTTCACATATATAGTCTGGAGAGGTAACACCCAAAAGAGATCAAGGGGATAGGAGCACAGACGAAGCCCACTCTTTCCACCAAATCCCCCCATCAATCCATGCCCAGAAGCATCCATGATAAGTAAACCCAATACTCAATTACCAAATGACAAGACATACCTTTATATTTGGGAGGCCCACCTTCAAACATACGATCAATACAGATGGGTGAAGGACCACATGTTTGGCTTAGGTGGCAGAGAAATGGCACAACAAGCTAGTAGGGGGCTGCAAGGGGTTGTTGGTTGTCGGTTGAGGTCCATCATGGAGAAAAATTTCTCCTAGGGATATCACCCACGAAGTAGTGGGTAACATGCCCCTTGTTTTCCAAGAGAGAACCTGTGGTGCTCCCAAGTCGGTGTGGGGGCACAAGGACAACCTCATGGGTCTCCAAATGGATAAAATATGCCTCTAGACCATCCATCTGCAGTGATGACATATACCATCCATCTGCAATGGGTGTATCATGGAGCATCTGCCAAGTCTATGGTGCAATTGTGGAGCCAATTGGGCATGGTGGACCGGGTGCATCATCCTCACCCAAAAGGTGGAACACGAGCAATCAATGAACACTGTTGGGGATCCATGAAGTGTTGTCTACTATGGTGGAGGCCCATGGCTCTCAACGCTCACCCTACAAGTGCCAATGTGGCCCTCTGGAGGACTAGGACCCCGTATATGTAGACCAAGCTCTAAATGAAGACCCACTTGCAATGCTGCATAAGATCCAATTTGTCGCCTTGCCCTCCAATACAACAAATCATTAGAATAATCAAGTAATAATGCTTACAAGTTATGGGATCAATGGGGCACTTCATGGTGGCATGCCCTTCCATAGTGGTCTTTGCCAAGTACAAGTGTCTCCAACCTCAAAACGGGGTTAACTAAGGACCCTATTAGGTGGTTTCAACCTCTAAAGGGGATATCATGTCCATAGTACATCATTTAAGAGGTAGGTGGCAAATGATATAATGATAGAATGGAGTGGGGATCAGGGGAAACATCCAGACCACATGCCAAGGTACATTGGGTAGCCATAACAAGGGAACCCCACACATGGGTATATGAATGTAGGAGGGAGAAAATCGTGGTACATGAGTTACCTGAGCCTTTGGTTTTTTCACCCTTCTTCATATGCCTTTTGCATTTCATTGATTTTTCTTCTTCATAACTGCTCGGGGCTCCAGGGGATGGAGAGCATGATGTGTAATATGTAGCAATGGATGCCCCCTTGAGGTGGGACAGTTCATCGCCCTCCACGGGTTAGGACAATCATGGGTTCCTCAATGATGAAGGGGGCTCATCTAGGGCCCATAGGAACCAAGGTGATGGCCATGAATAAGGGATAGAGCTCATGTTTGGCTTTTGCCCATGTGCCAAATTTGTATGTCCCGACCATATTTTGCATTTTGTGGTACATTTCTTGTTGAGAGTGGCCAAATTATGCTTTTTACTTTCTTTTTAGCTGCATCAACCTCTGGGGCATTATTCCTAGCCCAACCCAAGGTGTGGATAAGGGGAGGGGCAGGCTAACCCTATGTGAACCCAATGGACACATGTGGACCCGGATGGGAAAAGATGAATGGGGCTCAAATAAGTGGAAAGGGAGTAATGTAGGTGGTATCGGGAAGTGGGACCACGCAACCAAAGTCGGGATTTCCCATGTAGCACCAATCCTAAAGCTAATGGCCAGTAAAGGAGATCCCACGGGACTAGGATACAAGGGTAACCACGAAATCGGGCAATGGAGACAAGAGTACAAACCTAACCCACTCTTTCCGCTGAATCCCTTACCAATTCATGCCCAAAAGTGTCCATGACAAGTAAGGAAAACTACTCAAACTATAACAATGAAAATTCATACCTTCAAGGTCGGAAAGCCCACCTTCAAACATGCATTCATAAAAGATGGGCGAAGGACCACATGGCTGCCTCAAGTGGTGGAGAAAATGGCACATTGAGCTATTTGGGAGCTGCAAGGGTTTGCTGGCTGCCGGCTGAGGACCATCTAGGAGAAAACTTTTCTCCTATATATACTACCCACAGGTGGTGGGTAACAGGGCCTTTGACCAGCGTTGACGTTTGGGATTTTGAGCATGGTTCGACTTGGTTTGACTTTGGAATTTGGATCTGTTTGGAAGGCCGAGTTGACTGGCTGCTGGCACATTGACCAAGATTTTCTGGGCTGTTTGACCAGCATTGACTGTAGAATTTCGGCTAGGACTTCTGCAGGTCAGAGTTTGACCTTGACCAAAAATTGTATGGGCATATTTTGACTGCTTTTTACCAGGTTTTACTAAAGGAAGGAGGCCACATTTTTTGAAAGTTTGACCGAGCTCATTGGAGGCTGATTTGGCCATTGACCATTGACTGATTAGGGCTGCTGTTGACTTTAACCAGAAATTGCAGATTTGACTACATTGCTCATTTTGGATTGGATATTGGATAGTTGACTTGGTTGGTCAAGAGCTTGACCCTTTGACTCATTGTTGATGTACTTGGACATTGTATCTCTCTGCTGAACATTTAATGGCAATCTAATAGAAGAAGAAATTGGAAAGGGTTTTCCCCCTTGTGGGGTTTTTCTCTGGTCTTTGACCAAATCTTGTGTCTCTATTGTTCTTGACTGTCTTCTATTGTGCATTTGACTTACTGTTCTATCTACAATTGCATATTGTTGCTGGAAGATTGAATTATATTGGAAATTGATTGATAATTGAAGAAGTTTTGGTATAAGTAATTGTGTTAAGCATAGAACAGTAGAAAATTAACACCATGTGACTTAGGTTCTTGTGAATATTTCTGATGAGGGTTTAGCACTTTCCCATACTTCATAGCTGCTAGTATCTCTGGATTTTGTTTCAACTACAAATTCTTAGCACACTGGTAAATCTCTACTTTTTGGCCATTTCTCTAAATCGTTGTACACTGCAGATCTCTTTGACACTCCTTGGATATATTACACACAATGTAAATTGTCAATCCTGTTCATAACTTACAATCACTTGTGAACAAAGCAATATATTTATTTTTTAATGAATAAATCTATTACACAATTAAAAACCTTAACTTCCTCTATCTGTGATTTATATAGGAACCCATAAAGAATTGAAGAAGCCAAACTGCCAATGCCTCAATATAATTGTTTCTTCAATAAAACTTTCAAAAAAATAAATCGCTTTGGCAACATATCTCCCACAGACACACATGACAATATAATTATTCATCACATAAAGATTAAAATATTATCTGAACTTTCTTTTCTATGGAGTTGATAATAGAGCCTAGCAGTTTAAAACTTTATGGCACCAAATATCTTAAACTATGCAAAAAAAACCTATAAAAAGAAGACACTTCTTGTCAATATTCTTTGATACATACATGAGAACTGAACTTTGAATCCTCTCCTTTGGAAAGTATAAGAGGATGTTTTAAGAAATTTAATTCCCTGCAAGAAAAACAAATGTGAATGATCAATAATGCTTTGCTCAAATGCAAAGTACCTTCCCTTGTGTCAGGAATAGTGTCATTTGTTGAAAAAACAACCTCTTTCATTATTATTTCCAAATTTAAGACCTGAAAAGTTAACACAGTGTTTGACACTTTAAAATAGATGAAAAGAGCTACAACAATGCACTAACCAATCAAAACTAATTTACAGCTTGGTTAACACGAGAGTGAACATTGCAAGATTAGGGCCTACATACCTAAAATGCATGAAAGCAGGAGAGTAAGCATTGTAAGATTAGCACAGATACATGCCTACACAATCACTATAGATATTTGAGGATCAGTCTGATATTTATTCAAAATGAGAAGTCCTGTCTTTCAGGAAATGTTACATAGGCAACCAAAGCTGCCTTGGAAACCCTCCATGGATGTGTAGCACCATATAATCATAGAAAACCACCACAAAACATAACCTAAAGTCCATGGCTTTCATATGATTCTGTTCCTTCACCATACAGGATGCACCATAAGACTTCACCCTTGTGATTAGGACCATATTATGATAAAAAAATCAATATGGTAGCACAACTCTGCCACTCGTTGTTTTTTTGTTACTTTCACATGTACCACGGATAGGTATGACAATAATACAGGAAATAATCCATCTTAGATTGTAAGGAAAGAATCATCTGCAAATGTGATTAGTGACTTCACCCAATAGGTTTCATGGAACCAGATTGGCTCATGATAACCCATTATGTCTTATAATATGTCCAACTCAAGCCAACATTGTACAATACTTCCCACAATAACTTATCATGACTTCTGACATGTATGTAGAAATAGGCCACATGCAACCATGAAGTAGCCCCATGAAAATGCCCAATATCATAATCCCATAATCAAACCACGAGGAAAATGAAAATATGCAGAGCCAGAAAGGCAATAATTCTTGCCCATAATAGCAACCCCAGGTTAAAGATAAATAAGCAAACTCCCACCTATAATGTCAAACCTACTTAAAGTGGAATCAAAATCACCAAAATAACAACCAATTGCAACTTGGTGCCCCTGTAGTGGACAAATTTATGAATGTAGTTGTAATAATTTAAATAAAATTACTTAGTCTCAGACAAGTGAATCACAAATCAATATTTTTTCCTAGAGGAAAAGTCAACTAGCCGTTATCTAGTGGTTAGAAAAGTTTTATGAAAGGCTAGCCTCTCCTTTAGAGAATTTGTTGTTTTCTTATGAGATAAGTGCCACCAATAAAGAAATTTCATTTGCAAAGTTGTGTTCATTTTTGTACATTGTGTGGCTTGGTTTTTACTATCAGTTTGTTTCTTGATTAACTGTTGTATTCATGTTTTAATCTAATAATTTACCTAACAATTAGGATTACAGTAAAGCTAATGGATTGAGCCATTAAAGGGCCACATAGTCACATCGAGGAGGCAAAATAGGGTGAAATCCCACTATGCCTTTTTTTTCTTGCAGGTGGATCATTCCAAGAAGGGTTGGACCATTCCAGCAAAAAGCTTCAACCGGGAAGACAGCTTGTAATCAATCCATCTCACACTCAAACCGAAGGCCGGAGAAGACCACGCTTGGGGTCACCCCTAGGCAGGTCCAAAACGTTGAGGAATTATTAAGTCACAAGTATGACAAATTTCTCCTGTAGACCAAGCCCATTTCAAAAAAGTGCAATATCAACTAAGGAAGTGAGTGTTTCACAACCCAGCAAGTGAGGTACATTTATTTTGTTACCTGGTATGTGTTACCCACCAAAAGTGGGTGAACCCACCTAGATATTTCTTCATCCAGCAACCAAGAGGCCCTGATAGCCACCAGTGTAGCCAATACATTGTGCCATTTGATCTCTACTCCCTACATCAGTCATATGTCCCTTCGCCCATCTATCAAGAGCATATGTTTGAAGGTGGGCAATCTAATCCTAAAGGTATGTTTTTCATTCTCCAATTGGGTGCTTATGCTTGTTTTTCCTTAGGCATCTTGGGCATTGATTATGTGAAAATTCCGCTATCTAAAATCCTACTGCAGTAGCTGACTAGATTTCTTCTATTCGTTTAATTGAACAAATTATTTATCGTGTGCTACTGTAAATATTGAAATAAAATACACAGCAGTCTTCACAATAACATTTTGCGAAAATTAAAAGCAAGCAAAAATACTTGCACAAGTATAGACACATTAACACAGTTATTTTTGGACAATTGTCCCCGGAAAAACCCAATGTGGGAAAACTGGTGCAGCAACTAAGTGTTTGTATATTATGTAGTAATTTTCTGAGTACAAATCTATGATTGTCGAGACTGACAAATCATACAGAGAAAAACTAACAAATAAAATCTCGTGATAAGATCTCACTCTGCCACAGGAATCTGGCACTGACCTTAGCTTGAGATGCGCTGCTCTACGTTGCCTCTGCGCAGTAACTACGTCACCCTGCGCAGTCTTTGCGTCACAACTAAAGCTGCCCTCTCTCTCTGTGCTGGATCTCTCTGCTGACTGGAAACGAGGCCCTTCTGGCCTCCAGAAACTCCCTCCGGTGACTGGCATTGAACCCCGACTGTTTCCTCAACAGAAAATCAAACTCCCTTTGAATCTCGGTGTAGCCTCTGGACTGCTCTCTATGGTCTTTACTGCCTTCTTTGCTTTGTGTTCTTCGGATCAGGAAACTCTTCCAACCGGAAATTATCTTTGCCCCTCTCTGCGACAATCTTCTTCGTCGATCTTCTCCATGAACACTGCTCACTAAAGAATTTCAATCTCTTGATTCTTTCAATGCCTTCGTGTGTCTTCCAAATGCCCCATCAAGTCCTTATAATCTTCTCGTTGAGACTTCAACGGTTGAGATTAAATCGCTAATCAATGGCTAAGATTAACTTGACTTGATCTTCATCTTCTCTAGAAGATTCACACTTTGTTTTAATTAATATCCTTTAATTATTTTAATTTCCTAAGTTTACACTTAGGGTGTCATTAAAAATAATTAATTATTTTCATAAAACAAAATCTGAGTAGAATTTCCCAAAATGCTTTCTGGGTTCTTTGGAATACATGTGCCTAAGCCTCCCTGCAAATTTTGAGACTTAGAGCACATCAGATGCTACCACAAATCAACACTCCCTCTTAGCAAGAAATGTGTTCTAGCAATACATCTAGTTGAAGTACTGCTCTGATTCTACAACATCTCCCTCTGCGTTGCTGATGTCTGACACTACTGCCCACCAACACAGCGTTGTTGCATTTGTGTTATTGCTGACCCTGCGTACTGCTGCCAATTGCTACTGCACTTCAACTACTGTTGTTGTAACTGAATACCCATCTGCTACTGAAACGGGTTCTCAACCATACCCATCTGCTCCCTGAATTGAAAGAACTTAGCTCTTCCTGGAGCCTTTGTGAGTACGTCTCCTACCTAATCTCCTGTGGGGACATACTGCAGCTATACTGCCCCACGTTGAACACAGTCTCTGATAAAATGATATCTGATATCTATATGTTTTGACCAATCATGAAATACTGGATTCTCAGAGAGCTTGATACAACTCTGATTATCACAGTAAACATTTGTCGGTTCTATCATTTTCCTTAACAAGCTCACGAGAAACTTCCTATGCCATATGGCTTCGCACGTTGTTGTGCTAGCTGCCATATATTCTGCTTCGGTTGAGCTCAGTGCTACCAACTTCTGCTTCCTGCTACACCAAGAATGTATTTCAACCCATATCCGACTATTCTATGCACATATCTGAGAATGTGCCTAGCTATTGCCCATTGTACCCTTTTCGATTCCACCATGAACTGACTAAGGGTGTTGACAACAACAAAAAATGTTTGCCCTGGTGTTGACCAAATACATGGGTGACCTAATGAGTTGTCTGTACAAGGTGGTGTCCACTTCCTTGTCCCCTGATGCATCTATTTTCTTCCAGTTGGTGATCATAGACGTTGCCATGGAACGGCAATCTTGCATTCTGAACCTTTTCAGAATTTTCGCAGCATATCTTCCTTGTCCTAGGAAGATCTCTCCATTCCTCTGCCACACTTACAACCCTAGAAAATAATGCATCAACCCCATATCCTTCATGTTGAATTATGCTTCAAGATTCTTCTTGCAGTCTTTTATAAGCCTAGATGACCTTGTAAGAAACAGATCATCTACATATAATACGAGAATTAGTGATTTTTTCTCCACCATTAAATAGTAGAGATTGGGATCTGCATCACTCTTGACAAGTCCCAACTGCTGCAAGTAGCTATCAATCTGACCATACCAAGCTTTGGGTGCCTACTTGAGTCCATACAGGGCTTTCTTCAATCTACATACATGAGTTCTCTTCTCATGGGTTTCGAGGCCTTAAGGTTGTTCTATGTACACCTCCTCTTCTATCACCCCATTCAAGAATGTTGTCTTGACATCCATCTGATGAATCTTCCATCCCATCTGAGTTGCTAGAGATATAACAGACCTGATGGAGGTGTATCTACCTGCAGGGGCGAAGGTCTCCTCATAGTCAATTCCTTCCTTCTGCACATACCCCTTTGCCACGAACCTGACCTTGTACTTCTCCACGCTACCATCTGCAACGTACTTGATCCTACAACTGATCCATCCTCCGGTCTAGGTACAACTTCCCAGACATCATTCGTCTTGATAGAACTGTACCCTTCTACCATGGCATTGACCCATACTTGGTGTTGTACGGCTTCCTAAAACTGGAGGGTTCTTCTACCTGTGCTACCAATGCTTGGTACCTGTCAGGGTCTCTACGCTGCCTCTTCTCGGTTCTGGCAGCTCCAATGAACTCCTCTGCGTCCCTCAGTGTCTGACGTGCCTCCCTACTAGTTCTGCCACTGGTGATAGGAGGTTCTCTCAATTCTTCCTCTTGTTCTTGTTGTTCCATCTACTAAGAACTACCAGAATCTTCTCCTCCTGTGGACATGTTGGTATCGGTCATTGTACTCGATCCCGGTGTTTGCCCTCCTGTCTGTCCTCCTTGTTGCCCTTGCTACTGTTGGACTAAAGAAACTTTTGCTGATTGATCCTCTGCTGGCATCTCACGAAATTTCCTGAAAGCTCTATCTTCCATGAACTTAGCATCTCGCCTTGCTACAATTTTCCTTCCGCTAGGAATGTAGATTTTGTATGCTTTTCAAGTCTTGTTATATCCAACGAGATACCCCTTTTCTGCAGTCTGATCCAGTTTACTATGCTTCTCATCTAGTACATGACAATATGCCAAACTTTCGAATATCCGAAGGTGACTCACTTCCGGCTTCCTCCCGGTGAAAACTCCTTCAAGGGTTTTCTTCCTCAATGCTCTGTGAGGGGTTCTATTCTTAATATACACAGTTGTGTTACATGCCTCTGCCCATGAGAATCTAGGCAAGTCTAGGTCATATAACATAGCTTTTGCTTCCCCAACAATAGTTATGTTCTTCCGCTCCGCTAACCCATTCTGCTATGGATTGTATGGAGTTGTCCACTCTCTCTTGATGCCCTCCTTTGCGCAGAATTCTATAAAGTCCTTGTCCGTGTATTCTCCACTGTTATCTGAGCGCAATACCTTTACTTTCTTCCCTGTCAATTTCTCCACGAGAGCTTTAAACTCTCTGAATCGATCAAAGACCTCATCCTTGGTCTTTAGGAAGTAGATCCAAGTTTTTTTGGAGTAATCATCAATGAAGGTGACAAAGTATTTGCCACCGTTGAGAGCTCTAGTGGACATTGGGCCAAAAATGTCTGAGTGTAGCAATCCTAATACGCCTTCTGCTTGGTTATCACTTCTGAGAAGTGCTACCTCAGCGTACTTTCCTAGTATGCATCCTCTCCATACGTCATCATGTTCTGTACTAAGTATTGGTACTCCAGTGACAGTCTCTCTGATCATCCATGATGCAAATGTCTCATTCACCTATGCGATAGTTCATTTAGATTTCTTTCGCCATCAAGATTGTTGCCTATCAATGCCATTGGAGACTCGAGCCGCAATCTGTATAGTCTATTGCTTTGAGCTCCAATTTGCCTCTTCTTCTCAGCTCGGATATTTGACGTATACCTTCTTTCCAATGAAGTATACATTGTATCCCTTGTTGTAAAGTTTTGTAGATGTTCTATGCTAGGAGCAATTTTACTTTTCTCACAGCAATCATACAAATAGTTAAGCAAAATGCAGATAGAACATAAGAGTAGATCTTACAGAAGACAAATCAGAAACAGGAAAAATGTGTGTGTTCGTTTCGGTGGTCAACAGGATGCTTCAACCAGCAAAGTCTCCTTGGTCAGCCAGCCCAGTATGTGGTCACAACAGCCCTCCAATCAGTAGATGAGTCAACCCAAGTCAACTCTACAAAAGTCAACGTTGTCCTGAAAAAGTCAACGCAGGGGCAGCAAGCTGAAAGTCAACGCAGCAGCAAAACGGTCAACCCTTTGACCTCGATTTTTGTGCCAGGTAGTACGGCCTTCAAAAATCGAACCTTCCACAAGTTTTCAGCTTGATTGGACCATGCGTTGACCAAAGTCAACGCTGGTCAAACTTACAGCGAAACCCTAGCAGCAGAAAATCGTACTGCAGCTCAGCTGTACGGTCTGTCCTCTTCGTCCTTCACACGTGTGGATTAAACTCGTCCTTCTTGGTAGCTCGTACTCCTGGATGAGAGAGGAAGATGTTGAGTTGATGTTGATGATGAAAATCTCTCCAACTTTTCCTGTATATATATCCATCAATGAGGGTGTGTGACACATATGTTGGGCATGTGAGCCTACATTACAAAACTGGCCGACCTTGCACATATAATTTATTAAAAATAATAAATTCAAAATATAAGTTCTGCTCATCGGATTAAGACATATTTTATATGGATTTTACACCTCTCAGAAAGAGGAATCCAGCAAAAATATTAGCCTCTTAATCTGAGCATCTTAATATGGAGTTTGGACCTAGTTGTCCAAATTTAACACTCCCTCTCAACTAGGGAGAACTCCATCTATTAGTGCAATCAACATCTTGCGTCATCCCGCCGAAACTTGCTTTGCTGGCTTCTTTATTTCAGAATAGAAGTGGGTCAGTCACAAAGACATCATCCCCCGACTGACATAGTCAGTCCAGAGGTCCCAGACCTCACAAATCTTGATCCCAGATCAAGTGGTTGGACCGTGCCATCCTAGATAGAGAGTACGGCAATCTCTGATGCGTACATCAGTCTTTGCTAATAGTCTCTAGCTTTTCCCACCTCATTGGCCAAATGAGAGGTACTTCCCATGAGCCCTGAACTCAATGGGTAGGATGCATACGGGGCACGGATAAATGAGAGGCGAACCAGCTCAATAATCACAAGGGTGGGGCAGAAGCATTATGAGTGCTTATAGCTCCGAGAAGCTATCCCCAAAGCCCCCCAGAGCTCCCAGAGCTCATCGTCCAACAGGACCCACATCATAGGGTCTTTCCACAACACCAAGACTCACGGAAGGTTAGGAACTTGACCTTCCCCAGGGGCTTAGTGAGAATATCCGCGACCTGCTCATCAGTTCCTATATGATCGAGCCTTACGGCGCCTCGCTGTACCATATCCCGGATAAAGTGGTACCTGATATCAATATGCTTGAATCGGTCGTGGAACACAGGATTCTCAGTCATACGAATCCCACTCTGATTATCACAGAGTATCACAGTGGTATCTAGCACATGTCCAAACAGCTCACTAAAGAGCTTCCGCAACCAAACTGCTTCACAACAGGCCATACTAGCAGCAATGTATTCGGCCTCCGCGGTGCTCAAAGCCACCGACTTCTGCTTCCTGCTCATCCATGAGATCGAGGCAGAACCAAGATTGAAGCAGCATCCCGATGTGCTCTTACGATCCACCACACTGCCAGCCCAATCGACATCAGTATATCCACGGAGTGTCACACTCCCGGCAGTGTATCTCAGCCCATGGTTTATCGTGCCCCGAAGATATCTCAAAAGATTCTTGGCACCAACCCAGTGAAAATGATGAGGCTCAACCATCTGTTGACTCAAAGTGTTCACTGCAAAACATATATCTGGTCGGGTGTTCACTAAGAACATCAAAGCTCCTATGAGTTGACGATACTCAGTATGATTGGCCAAGATAGGCCCAGCAGCGCTGCCACTCAACTTCTTAAAGTTGAGTTCCATCGATGTCGACACGGACTTACAGTCCACCATCCCAAATCTTTCCAGAAGCTTCACAATATATTTTCCTTGAGAAAGGAAAATCTCTCCAGGTCTCTGCCAGACCTCCAGGCCTAGGAAATAGTGCATTAGTCCTAGGTCCTTCATTTCGAACTCAGCAGCGAGCTCCCTCTTACATTGATGAATGAGAGGGTCATCACCTGTCAGGAAGAGGTCGTCCACATACAGCACTAGAATGAGAGGCTTCCCTTCCACAACCTTGAAGTAAAGGTTTGGATCAGCATTGCTTCGAGTGAAGCCCAGCTTCATTAAGTAACTATTCATCCTCTCGTACCAAGCTCTGGGTGCTTGCTTTAACCCATAGAGGGCTTTCTTCAACCTGCAGACATAAGTGTCTCGATCTTGAACTTCAAATCCCAGAGGTTGTTCTACATACACCTCTTCCTTTATTGCACCATGCGGAAAAGCGGTCTTGACATCCATCTGATGAAGACTCCATCCTTGCGTAGCAGCAAGGGCTATGATTGATCGGATGGTGGTATATCGTGCCACAGGTGCAAATATGTCGTCATAGTCAATTCCTTCCTTTTGAGAGAAGCCACGGGCAACAAACCTTGCCTTAAACTTTTCAGCACTCCCATCAGATCCATGTTTGATCTTGTAGAGCCATTTAGCGGTGACAACAGATTTGTCCTTTGGTCTCGGGACCACATCCCAGACATCATTCTTCATAATAGACTCATATTCTTCATGCATAGCATCCTTCCAGACTTGATGCTTGATGGCTTACTCAAAAGATCCAGGTTCAGATTGTACAATAGTACTCATGGCAGCTAGATACCCTTGGTATCTACACGGCTTCTTGCTTTCTCGAAATGTCCCCCTTGGGGTAGCATGACCCTCAGCATCTTCGAGGGTGTCCCTGAGCCATGATGGTCTCTTTCCTAGTGAAGGGGTTGGATCAATAGGGTCCATTTGCCCTTCAATATCAGGCATAGTCTCATCCTGGGGTCCTTCCAGATTTCCAGGCCTTTCTTCATGAATTTCTTCAGATCTAGGAAGATCTACTACTTTCTTCAGGGAAGCATCTTCGTCAAAAGTGACATCATGGCTTATCTCTACTTCCCTTTGACCAGGTACATAGACTCTATATGCCTTAGAAGTCTCACTGTAGCCCACAAACATTCCTTTCTTCCCAGGAGCATCCAGCTTACTTCTCTTTTCTTTCGGCACATGAAAATAGACAGGACATCCAAAAATTCTAAAATGTGAGACATCAGGTTTCTTACCAGAGAAAACCTCTTCGGGAGTTTTGGAGTCCAAAGCGGAATGAGGGCATCGGTTTTGAATGTACACAGCAGTATTTGCAGCTTCTCCCCACAGAAACTTTGGTAGACCCTGGTCACATAGCATAGCACGGGCAGCTTCCACAATAGTCCTATTCTTGCGTTCAGCAACACCATTCTGCTCAGGAGTATATGCAGTGGTAGTCTCCCTCTTAATGCCAGCTTCTCTGCAAAAGTCTTTGAACTCATTTGACTCATATTCAGTGCCATTGTCAGTCCTCAAAATCTTGATCTTCTTTCGGTCATATTTTCCACCAAGGCTTTGAACGTACGGAACCACATGAAAGCCTCATCCTTCTTCTTCAAGAAGTATATCCAGGTTTTGCGAGAGAAGTCATCAGTAAATGTCATATAGTAAGAACATCCCCCCAGGGATGTTACGGGCAACATACCAGAAAGATCAGAATGGACCAGTTGCAATATCTCAGATGTCTTTGTGACACTTGAGGGGAAAGGTCCCCTTGTATGTTTTCCTTCAGCACAGCCCTTACATACACCTTCATGATTGTTTCCAAATTCAGGCATCCCAGTCACCACCTTCCTTGCTTCGGGAAGGGCTTTGTAATGAAGGTGTCCAAATCTTCGGTGCCATAGTTCGGTTTGACGGATAGTATCACAAGTCATAGCTCCCAACGGACTCCCTCCAACCTGGTAGAGTGTACCAACTCTAAAGCCAATTGAGATAGCTTTCTTGAAGCTCTCTTTCCACATGAGCACCTTTCCATCAGAGAAAGTTACATTGAATCCTTTGTCTTCCATGGCAGATACAGACACAAGGTTCTTCTTCAATTTAGGTACATAGAGTACATCTTGCAAACGGAGGACTTGTCCTTGAGACAAGTGGAGGGTCACAGTCCCGGTCCCTTTCATAGGATAAGTGGCATTATCCCCAAGGATAATTTCTAGATTAGTATCCCTTTCAACCATGTCAGAAAGTGCTTCCTTGAATCCGGTGATGTGTCTTGAGGCACCACTATCGATTAGCCAGACATCCATAGTGTCGGGCGGAGATGCAGCTGAGAGAGCAGATACCAGAATATACTCATTTCTTTTATCAACAACATTAGACTCCTCATACCTAGTATTTCTGGACCTTTTAGAAGGTTGATTGTTTCCTCCAAAGTGAGCTTTTCTCTTTCCTTTGGATTTGTCATTTCTTCGATTCCCATTCCTTCGGTTGTTGTTGTTATCGTCACCATCGGGAGAATCCTTCTTGAAGGGGCATTCTCTAGCATAGTGTCCAGGCCTATGGCAGGTGAAACATTTACCCTTCTTCTCTTGAGTCTTAGTCCTTCCTTTGTCCTTAGAACCACCAGAGTTCTTCTTTCGGGAATGAGCACCATAGGCAGCATTTCTTTCATTATCAAATTCCTTCATCCTTGTTTCTTCTTGCATACATCTAGACAGAAGCTCATCAAAGTTAGGAATGGTATTGTTGTTGAGAATGGTAGTTGTGAATACTTGCCATTCATATGGAAGTCCTCCAAGTGTGGTGAGAACCATCTCACGATCAGCTATTGTCTCCCCAATAGCTAGCAGATTGTTCCTGGTTTCGGTCAACTTCATAAAGAAAGTTTGAATAGACTCGTCTCGGCCCTTCTTCATATTCTTCAACTTGTTCTTGAGGAATATTACTTGGTTCACATTGTTTACTTGGAACATAAGTATCAATTTGTCATACATCTCCTTGGATGTACCTAGTTCAGATATGTAGGCAACCAGACTCTTATTTATGGATTCCCTGATCAGCAGCTTTGCTCTGATTTCACTCTTCTTATACTTGTTTCTAACAGCAGCAGAGGCATTGGATGGAGGTTCTAGAATCTTCCCTGTCACATGATCCAGGAGATCATGATCTTCCAATTTAAGGTCTAATATCATCTTCCAGGCATGGAAGTCATCACTTCCAGTCAGCTTGTCATTCTCCTGGAATTCAAGACTAGTGGAACCCATTTCTTCGGTGATGATTGCTAAAGATAGAGTTTGTTCCTCTACCTCACCGATACCATGGTAAGTTTGTAGATGGGGCTAGAAGTTAGGAGCAATTTTATTATGTTAATCATATAAATAGTTACAAAATGTAGAATATAAGAGTAGATCTTACGTAAGACAATCAAAACAGTGAAAAAATGTAAAATTGTTGCATGTCAACAGATGCTTCAACCAGCAAAGTCTCCTTGGTCAGCCAGCCCAGCATGTGTCACAACAGTCCTCCAATCAGCAAATGAGTCAACCCAAGTCAACTCTACAAAAGTCAACGTTGTCCTGAGAAAGTCAACGCAGGGCAGCAAACTAAAAGTCAACGCAGCAGCAAAACGGTCAACCCTTTGACCTCGATTTCTGTGCCAAGTAGTACGGCCTTCCAAAATCGAACCTTCCACAAGTTTTCAGCTTGATTGGACCATGCATTGACCAAAGTCAACGCTGGTCAAACTTTCTGCGAAACCCTAGCAGCAGAAAAGTCGTACTTCAGCTCAGCCGTACGGTCTATCCTCTCTCTTCTCCACACGTGTGGCTGAAATTCGTCCTCCAGGTAACTCGTACTATTTCAGATGAGTGAGGAAGATGTGAGTTGTGTTGTGATGAAATTCTCTCCAACTTTTCCTGTATTTATATCCATCAATGAGGGTGTGTGACACATCTATTAGGTGCGATTTCACATTATAAAACCGGCCGACTTGCACATATAATTTATTAAGAATAATAAATTCAAAATATAAGTTCTGCTCATCGGATTAAGACATATTTTATATGGATTTTACACCTCTCAGAAAGAGGAATCCAACAAAAATATTAGCCTCTTAATCTGAGCATCATAACATGGAGTTTGGACCTAGTTGTCCAAATTTAACACTTGTCCTGTAATTGGGACACTGAAATCAAATTCATTCCTAGCCCTGGCACATGCAGCACATTAGTGGCTTTGATGTTGGTTCTTGCCTCCGTCTGAAAAGTTATGGTGCCCCTCCCTGCTGGAGTGCATTTTGTTATGTTTTCCATAGTGATCTGGAAGTCCATCTGCTCTTCCTGATAGCTCGATAAATATTCTCGTACACCAGTCATGTGAGTTGAAGCCCTGCTATCAATGTACCAAACACCTACAAATGCTAAACTTGAGACACATGCGAAGTCTTCTTCCAATCTGGAAGATAATTCAAAGACATCTAATTTTTCCATACTTATCTGTGCTATTTCCTTCGATTTCTGACGCTTTTGCGGTCCACAAAAAAAATTGTGTCCCTCCTGAAGACTGCTCTGCACTGAACCTGTTGCTCAGCTCCCTCTGTCACTGGAAAATTTTGATCCGGAAATCTTTCTCTCTCTCGACTCACTCAGAGAGAGATTTTCCAAGAAAATTTGTCCTCCTGAACTTGACTGTGCCATCCTTTAGGGAATTTGATTCACTGCCTGCGCAGTCCCCTGATCTCCCTCTTCTGTTCAGCGCTGGCTCTTCTGGATCTATAGCTCTGAAACCATGTGAAAATTCCGCTATCCGGAATCCTACTGCAGTAGTTGATTAGATTTCTTCTATTTGTTTAACTGAACAAATTATTTATCGTGTGCTACAATAAATATCGAAATAAAATACATTGCAGTCTTCACAATAACATTATGGGGAAAGTAAATGCAAGGAAAAATACTAGCACAAGTATAGACACATTAACACAGTTATTTTTGGACAATTGTCCCCAGAAAAACCCAATGTGTGAAAACTGGTGCAGTCGTTGAGGGTTTGTATATTATGCAGTACTTTTCTGAGTACAAGTCTATGATTGTCGGGACTGACAAAACATACAGAGAAAAACTGATAAATAAAACCTCGTGAGAAGATCTCACTCTGCCACGGAAATCTGGCACTGACCTTAGCTTGAGATAAGCTGCTCTGCAATGCCTCTGCACAGTCACTGCATCACCTTGCGCAATCTCTGCGTCACAACTGAAGTTGCCCTCTCTCTCTCTCTCTGTGCTAGATCTCTCTGCTGACTGGAAACGAGGCCCTTCTGGCTCCCGAAAACTCCCTCTGGTGACAGGCACTGAACCCCAACTATTTCCTCAACAGAAAATCGAACTCCCTCTTAATCTCTGTGTAGTCCCTGCGTAGCCTCTGCGTGGCTGCCTCTGCACTGCTCTCTGTGGCCTTTACTGCCTTCTCTGCTTTGTGCTCTTTGGATTAGGAAACTCTTCCAACCGGAAATTATCTCTGCCCCTCACAACGAGAATCTTCTTGATCGATCTTCTCCCTAAGCATTGCCCACTAAAGAATTTCAATCTCTCGATTCTTTCACTGTCTTCGTGTGTCTTCCAAATGCTTCATCAAGTCCTTCTTATAATCTTCTTGTTGAGACTTCAACGGCCGAGATTAAATCGTTAGTCAATGGCTAAGATTAACTTGACTTGATCTTCGTCTTCTCTAGAAGATTCACACTCTATTTTAATTAATATCCTTTAATTATTTTAATTTCCTAACTTTAGATTTAGGGTCTCATTAAAAATAATTAATTATTTTCATAAAACATGATCTGAGTAGAATTTCCCAAAACTTTTTTCGGGTTCTTTGGAATACATCTGCCTAAGCCTCCCTGCAAATTTTGAGAGTTAGAGCACATTCGATTCTACCACAAATCAACAGATTATTGGGTGACTTGGAAGAAGGAAGGGTTTTGACCGTAGGTTGTTCCTGCACCTTAGATGGGGGGTTAATCCTCAATTCTAGTCCTATGGGATCTCCCCTATTGGCCTATGTCTTTAGGAAGGGCACTACTTGGGAAACACCCAATTTTGGTAGCGCGGTCCCATTTTCTCGTTCCATATTTTTCGCTCCCCTCCGCACATTACAAGCCCTGTTTCATAATTTTCATTCTCTGGGTCCTGTTACACACCACTTCGTGGCTGATATCCTTAAGAGAAAAAAGTTCTCGATGATCGATCCAGCCGGCAACCAACAGTACCTTGCAGCCTCTTACTAGTTCGTTGTGTCATTTCGCTGCTACGTAAGCCAGCCATGTGGTCCCTCACCCATCTGTATTGATTGTGTGTTTGAAGGTGGGTCTCCCAAAGCCAAAGGTATGTCTTGTCATTTGGTAATTGAGTATTGGGTTTACTTATCATGGATACTTATGGGCATGGATCGATGGGGGCACTTGGCGGAAAGAGTGGGCTTAGTCTGTGCTTCTGTCTCCTTGATCTCTTTTGGGTGTTACCCTTGCATCTTAGTCTCATGGGATCTCCTTTATTGACCATTTGTTTATAGGGTGGTACTACTTAGGAAACCCCGACTTTGGGTGTGTGGTCCCGCTCCTTTATCTGTATATATTACTCCCCTTCCACTCATTATACTCCCATACATCATTTCTCCCACCTCGATCCACATGGGGTGAGCTTCCTTATCCCCTTTCCCCCACCTTGGGTCAGGCCTGGAATGATGCCCCAGAGGTTGAAACTGTTGAGATTTTGTGTATTTGGGGTAGCATCAGTTGTGCTCTAGGGCCCAAATTTTGAGGAAGGACTAGAGTTCACCTGATCTACAAGACCCAGAAATGGATTTGGGAAATCTCATCTGGCTTAGGAGATATTAAATTAATTAATTATTTTAATGTATTTCCTAAGTTAAAACTTAAGAAAATAAAATAATTAAAGTGAATTTAATTAAACATGTGATGAAATTGTCTTAAGTCACACAGATCAAGCTTTATTTTAATCTTAGCCATTGATTAAAGATTTAATCTTGGTCATTGATGTTATGTACATCTTATTAATTATTATTTAATGTAATTATCCTAGGTTGTCTTAGGTTTATTTAAGTAAAAGGGCATGATCAAAGATCATGCCCCTTCACCAAGGGAGGCCATAAGGCTGTATTTAAAGCCTTGGCCTCTCCCAATTGTAACCATCTCATCTTCTTATCAATAATAAATATACTTATTTCAAACAAATTATACAAGCAAACAACCCGATTTTCTTTTTCCTTTTTCTTAATTTTTTTGGAATAGTCGTGTCCTTGGGCATGGCCGTGACGATTCAATTAAAATTCGTTTTTTTTTTTTTAAATATATATATATATATATATATATATATATATATATATATATATATATAATGTAATTTAATTCAATTTTTATATAAACTTTAATTTAAAATTAATTTTTATATAAAACTTAGTTAAACAAAAAAAATAAAAAAATAAAAAAACTAGCAGATAAATATTCACCACCTCATACACGCTCGATGTCTTCATCAATGTCGATGGCTGAATTCCAAAAAAAATTAACTAATCTTGAGAGTAAGATCAATAATAATTCCGATGACTTCTCCAAAAGATTAGTCGATCTCGAGGGTAAAGTTACGGGCATTCCAACAACATCAAAAAGCTTCATGATACGACAAATCAGATAGAAAGACAAATTTGGCTAAACCATAGCGAGTCCATAGAAAATCATAACCAAGCAATGCAAAAGCTAACCGACATTTGCGACAAGATAAATCAGACGCAAGGACCAATATTCCCGAATATTGAACATAATCAACAGAACAATTTAGCAAATTCAGGGAATTCAGAAGATCATCATGAAAAACCGACTCCACACACCATCACGAAGATAGTAATGCAAATTCTCAAAATAAGCAGCTCTGGAATGCATTCGCTAATCAATACTCCTTTTTCACTCCATCGTTAGCAACATATCAGCAAAGAGCAAAAATCGACCTACCCAAGTTCGACGGTAATGAAAAAAATAGTGTTGCATGGCTTAATAAGGCCAAAGAATATTTTGCGATTTACAACATTGACTCTGATGAAGAAAAAATTAAGCATGCTTCGATGAAAATGGAAGGAGAAGCATATAACTGGTATATGTGGTGGAAAAAGACGACGCCTGCTATTAGTTGGAGAAAATTTAAGGATGCGTTCTTTAAAAGATTCCAAGGTATCAAGGAAGAAGAGTTCATCTCAACATTCATCAAATTGCGCCAAAAAGGAGATGTGGATGAGTACACTCGAAAATGGGAGACCTTAGCAACACGAGTACCTGGATTGTCAGAATCTCGTCTAGTCCAATCTTTCATTTCGGGACTTAAAACCCATATAAAATTAGAGCTCGAACTTCACGACATTACGACAATAGAACTAGCAAGACAGAAAGCAAAAGCTGCTGAAAAGAAATTCAAAAAGTTATTTTGGTCAAAACCAGAAAGAGTATATTCGAGACGAAGATTTCCTCAATCTGAAAATATAGATAACACAAAATATGTCCCACCCCATCTTCATGAAGAAGAAAAATCTAACGTGGAAATACAAAGGATGAGAGAGGGCAAGTGCAAACATTGCAGTGAAAAGTGGGACCCTAAGCATAGGTGCGCTAAAGGAAACAAGACAAAGAATCAGTATAACTGTGAAGCAACTAATGACTCTAACAATGATGAATCAGATGCAGACGCCCCGAAGTTCCCTCCAGAACTAGATGATGAAAGCATTCCGCAAGTGTCATTATCAGCTATGACAGGTATATCACAACCTCAGACACTAAAACTAAAAGGACATATTAAGAAGAACAACGTAATGGTTCTCCTCGACACCGGCAGCACCCACAATTTTTTAGATTCAACCATGGCCAAAAGACTCAACATCTTTACATTTCCCATGCCCAATATGAAGGTAATGGTGGTCGATGGTAAGAAAATTGAGAAGGTAGGGAAATGCCTTAAGGTCAAATTGCAGATTCAAAACTTTAGTTTAGAATCTCCATTCTACACCGTACCATTACGAGGAGTAGATGTGGGCTTAGGAATCCAATGGCTACAAACCTTAGGTACTTATTCTGCCAACCATCAAAAGCAGTTTATAAGCTTTAAGTGGGAAAGGTGGAAGCACAAGTTATATGGATTCCAAGCACCAGAAAATCAAATCGTATCATCATCCCAAATGATGAAGATGATTCGAAAAGTAGCGCCAGCCTATATAGTACAATGTCATCAGTTAGAAATGTTATCTACAAAAATGATCAACGAAGGTTCACTAGAAGTACAAAGGCTAGTTCAGAAATGCGACAAAGTAGTCCAAGACCTACCCATGAAAATGCCTCCTAATAGGGAAATTGAACATACAATAGAAGTCAAAGCAGGATCAGACCATGTCAACCTCAAGCCATATTGCTATCCGCATCACCAAAAGATTGAACTTGAGAAGATGCTCCAAGATCTTTTAAAATGTGGGGTTGTCTCAAAAAGCAAGAGCCCGCCTCTCGGAAAGCCAAAGCATTTTGTCAACAACGTCCATCGTTACATATGCTTTGAGGATAAAGCATCTTTTGAGAGAGAGGCAATGTTATGTACATCTTATTAATTATTATTTAATGTAATTATCCTAGGTTGTCTTAGGTTTATTTAAGTAAAAGGGGATGATCAAAAATCATGCCCCTTCACCAAGAGACGCCATAAGGCTGTATTTAAAGCCTTGGCCTCTCCCAATTGTAACCATCTCATCTTCTTATCAATAATACATATACTTATTCCAGTTTATCTGAGTTTTTATACTCTAGTTGATTTGTCAAAAAGAAAAGTATAAAGGAAAGGCTTGGGGTCATTTGTAACATACACAGAGGCAGAGCACTGAAGCTAAGCTGAGATTCTAGGGCGGGGTTGCTAAGAATTCTCAGAAGTGTTTCAGTTGCAGAGAGGGGAACTTAGACCAAGGGTATTATATGATCCCAGGGTCTAGAATACACAAGAAGCAGAGAAGAGATCAGCAAGGACAGCACAGAGGAAGGCAGCAGCAGCAAGGACAACGTGATTTTTAGGAAGCCCTTCAGGGGTTACGCAAAGACCCTTATGGGTAGCGTAGTGACTGCATCACACAGTCTGGGGTAACGCAATCCCTTCCAGAGGCAGCACTGAGGGTTTGGAGGCCATCCAAGGCTGACGCAGAGCCCAGCAGGGGCTTCAGAGGCTGACGCAATGTCTTTCAGGGGCAGCGTTGGGGTTTCTAGGCCTAGATCTGGCTGAGTTCTGTAAATCCTGTTTGAGGGTGTGGATCCTTCAGTATTTTTGGTCTTAGATCAGCCAGGAGTTGTAGATCTAGAGTTTTCTCTGTAGGGTTTTCCAAATCTGGAACCCAAAGTTGTGTATTCAGAAATATTCTTAATAATAGAGCCCTCCAGCAGCCAGAGACCGGTTTTCCCACCTTGGGTTTTTCCGGGGACAGTTTGTCCAGAAATTACTGTGTCACTTTGTCTATGTGTGCATGTGCTTATTCTATATCTAAATTGGTAGAGATATGTTATGTGTTTTGCTTTGATGTTAACTTGTATAAGTAGGAGAAGCTTAACCGGATTAACAGTAATAATTTCTGCATAAGAATTACGATTCAGAAATTTCTACAAAAGCAACTAAAAGAAAAAGAAAAAGCATAATTGGCCACACTTAACAGGAAATTGTACCACAAAATGCAAAAGATGGTCGGGACAAAAATAATTAACACGTGGGAAAAAGCCAAAGCATGAGCTCTGCCCCTTACCCATGGCCATCACCCTGGTTCCATAGGCCCTAAATGAGCCTCCTTTATCATACAGGAACCCATGATTGTCCCAACCCCCCTAGAGGGCAATGAACTACCCTACCTTAAAGAGGTAATCACTATTATATCTTCCACATCGTGCTCTTATCCTTGAGCCCCGAGCAGTTAATTAAACAAAATTCATAAAATGAAAAAGGCATATAAAGAAGGGTGGAAAAATCAAGGTTAGGACACCTCATGTACCACGACTACTCCCTCCTACACATTATATACCCTGGTGTGGACTTCCCCTTATATGGCTGCCCATATGCCCCGATATATGGCCCGGGATTGCCCCTCTCTTTCCCTACTCTGTTTCACTTATTTGTCACTTGCCACCCCCAATCAAAGGATGTACCTTGGACCTACTATCCCCTTTAAGGGTTGAGACCACTTAATAAGGCACATGGCTAACCCCCTTTAGAGTAAGGAGACACTAGCACATGCCAAACCCCACTACGAAATGGCATGCCATTGTGAAGTGTCCACTTTGTTATCCATGATTTGTAAGCCCTTTACATGCTTATTCTAATGATTGGTTGTACTGGAAGCCTAGGGGACACATTGGATCTCATGCAGGATTATAGGTGGTTTCCATTTGGGTTTGGTCTTCATATATGGGATCCTAACCCAGAGGGCTACATTGGCAGATATAGGGTGTGCATAGAGAGCCATGGGCCTCCACAACAACATACAGCACTCCACAGATCTCATCGACCTTCAGAGACTACTAGCAATCCACTTTTGGGGTGATGGTGATGTGTTTGGTACACTGTGCCCAGCAAGCCACACAGGAGCCCCACACTCTTGGCAGTTATCCTAGGACTTGTACGATGTCATGGCAGCGTTCATTCCATCACTCGAGCCCTTGCAGAGGATTGACAGGCATCTTCGATTCATATGGAGACCCATGGGGTCATTTGTGTGCCCCCACACCGACTAGGAGCACCACAGGTTTACTACTTGGAGAACAAGGGGCCACCCTCGTGTCCATCATATTCCGAGGAATTTATTCCTCATTATGGCACTTCAGGACATTATTAGGCCTTTGGAGGGCCCCACGACATGTGTATATTATTATTTGGCCCCCTCTGAGTCTTATTTTTTCCATTTTGAGCTAGTTTGGTGGGCTTGTCACCAATAGGGGTTTTATTTGCACATTATTTTATCATTAGGGGCTAATGTAGGCCCATAGGCTAATTCAAACTCCTTAGGAGTCTATATCTTGATGTTAGATACATTCATTTGTATCATCACTTGAATTGGGATCTCTCTAATCATAGAGAACTTCACATTGTTTTCCTTGGAGGACTTTTTTGGAGATGGATGAATTTTGATGTATGGACTTGGGCTATTTCTCTTGTCTTGGAGCTTTGTCTTGCAACGAAATGTTGGTTGGATATACTCTATAACATTGTGAGTAAATTTTTATGTCGTTATTCTTGTTGCTGCATATTGCTAAAATTAGGGCTAGTTGGTGCATGATTAAAGTGTGCAATTGAGCATGTTTTAGCTAATTGAATGTATGGGCCAATGTTATATGAATAAAATGTCCTAGAGATTATTTATCTCGATAAGCTTGTGTAAATTTTTGTAGATGTTCTATGCTTGATGTAATTTTACTTTTATAACAGCAATCACATAAATAGTTAAGTAAAATGATGATAGAACATACCAGTGGATCTATAGAAGACAAACCAGAAACAGGAGAATGTGTTGGTGCGTTACGGCGATCAGCAGGATGCTTCAACCAGCGAAGTCTTCTTGGTCGGCCAACCCAAAATGTGTCACAACAGTCCTCAAATCAATTATCTAGTCAACTCAAAGTCAACCCCAGGAAAAAGTCAACGCAGTCCAGAAAAAGTCAATGCAAGGCAGCAACAAGAAAGTCAACGCAGCTCCAACTTCGATCAACTGTTTGACCTTGATTTTTGTGCCAATGAGTACGGCCTACAAAAATCGAACTCTCCACAAAATTTCAGCTCAAACGGACCATGCGTTGACCAAAGTCAACGCTGGTCAAACTTGCCCAGAAACCCTAACTGCAGAAAATTGCTGCGGTGGATTTCGTCCTTCAGCTGTAGTGGATTTCGTCCTTCTTCTCACGTGGGAGATGAAACTGCTTCTCAATTGCTTGTAGATAATTAGAGAAGAAGATGTGTGATGAGATGAGTGAAAAGCTCTCCAACGTTGACTGTATTTATATCCATCATTGAGGTGTGTGACACATCTGTTGGGGGTGTAAAACCTTAAGGCCGACTTGCACTTAAATTTATTATAAATAATAAATTCAAAATAAATGTCTCCCGTTTAATGTATTTTGTAAAAACGACTTTATATTCATTTTCCTACACTCCTCCGAAGAGGAATCCAATACAAATATTGGAATCTTCATCGGAAGAACACAAGATGGAGTTTGGACCCAGTTGTCCAAATTTAATACCCTTCTCAACTAGGGAGAACTCCATCCTTCCAAAGGTGAACGAAACATCGTGCGTCATCCCGCCGTGAATTGCTTTGCTGGCTTTCTTTATTTCGTAATGTATGGGGTCGTCCACAAAGACATCATCCTCGGTCGACAAATTCAGCCCCAGAGTTCAAACTTGTATCGTACTACAAGAGCCCCAACTTTCAACCCGAAGTTGGTTCATCTCGAATTCGAATAAAGCAGTCCAGACTCAACAGATTCTGACCTGCATTAAGTGGTCGGGACTGCGTCATCCTAGATAGAGAGTACGCAATTCGATGCGTCCATCGCCTTACAATGGCTCTAGCTTTTCCCATCCCATTGGCCAAATGAGAGGTACTTCCCATGAGCCCTGAACTCAATGGGTAGGATGCATACGGGGCACTGATAATGAGAGGTGAACCAACTCAATAATCACAACGATGGGGTCCAAGCACACCAACAAGGTTTGGCAAGCCTAGCCTTGTGGTTGCTCATAGCTCCGAGAAGCTGTCCCCAAAGCCCCCCAGAGCTCCTCGAGCTCATCGTCCAACAAGACCCACATAAGAGGGTCGTTCCACGATACCAAGTCTCTCACGGAAGGTTAGGAACTTGACCTTCCCCAGGGGCTTAGTGAGAATATCCACGACCTGCTCATCAGTTCCTATATGATCGAGCCTTACGGCGCCTCGCTGTACCATATCCCGAATGAAATGGTACCTGATATCAATATGCTTGGATCGGTCGTGGAACACAGGATTTTCGGTCAAGCGAATCCCACTATGGTTATCACAGAGTATCACAGTGGTATCTAGCACATGTCCAAACAGCTCACTAAAGAGATTTCGCAACCAAACTGCTTCACAACAGGCCATACTTGCTGCAATGTATTCGGCCTCTGTGGTGCTCGAAGCCACCGACTTCTGCTTCCTGCTCATCCATGAAATCGAAGCAGAACCAAGATTGAAGCAGCATCTCGATGTGCTCTTACGATCCACCACACTGCCAGCCCAATCGGCATCAATATATCCACGGAGTATCACGCTCCCAAGAAGTATCCTAAATTTCATGGTTTAATGTGTGTGTTCCCAAGGTATCTCGTAGATCTCACCAACCTTAGAAAGTGATGAAGAGGTTTCCGTCCAGTCCGTTGACTCAAAAGTTCATCAGAAAACATATATCTGGATTCGGGACTACTAAGAACATCGTGTGGCCCCTACGAGTTGACGATACCATGAAGGATTTGCTAATACGGGGCCAAAGAAGGTCACACCAACTCTTGAAGTTGAGTTCCATTAGTGTTGACACGGACTATGTTTGTTTTTTACCAAATCTTCCGTGTTTCTATGTATTTTTCCTTGGAGAACGAAACTTTAATATAAACTGTACCTCTGTGCCTTAGGAAGTAGTGCATCGCCCCCAGGTCCTTCATCTCGAACTCGCAACAGCCTCTCGCATTTCATGAATGAGAGGCCGCCTATCGTGAAGAGGTCGTCCAAGACACAGCGCACTGTATCGAGAGGTTTCCGGACAACCTTAAAGTAAAGGTTCGGATCAGCATTACTTCGAGTGAAGCCCAGCTTCATCAAGTAACTATCCATCCTCTCGTACCAAGCTCTGGGTGCTTGCTTTAACCCATAGAGGGCTTTCTTCAACCTGCAGACATGAGTGTCCCGATCCTGAACTTCAAATCCCAGAGGTTGTTCCACATACACCTCTTCCTTTATTGCACCATGCAGAAAAGCGGTCTTGACATCCATCTGATGAAGACTCCATCCTTGCGTAGCAGCAAGGGCTATGATTGATCGGATGGTGGTATATCGTGCCACAGGTGCAAATATGTCATCATAGTCTATTCTTTCCTTTTGAGAGAAGCCACGGGCAACAAATCTTCCCTTGAACTTTTCAGCACTCCCATCAGATCCATGTTTGATCTTGTAGAGCCATTTTGCGGTGACAACTGATTTGTCCTTCGGTCTCGGGACCACATCCCATACATCATTCTTCATTATGGACTCATATTCTTCGTGCATAGCATCCTTCCAGACTTGATGCTTTACGGCTTCCTCAAAAGATCCAGGTTCAGATTGTACAATAGTACTCATGGCAGCTAGATACCCTTGGTATCTACACGGCTTTTTGCTTTCTCGGAATGTCCCCCTTGGGGCAGCATGACCCTCAGCATCTTCGAGGGTGTCCCTGAGCCATGATGGTCTCTTTCCCAGTGAAGGAGATGGATCAATAGGGTCCATTGGTCCTTCAATATCAGGGATTGTCTCATCCTGCGGTTCTTCTTGATTTCCAGGCCTTTCTTCATGATTTTCTTCAGATCTTGGAAGATCTACTACTTTCTTCAGGGAAGCATCTTCGTCAAAAGTGACATCATGGCATATCTCTACTTCCCTTTGACCAGGTACATAGACTCTATAGGCCTTAGAGGTTTCGCTGTAGCCCACAAACATTCCAGTGAAAACCTCTTCGGGAGTTTTGGAGTCCAGGGCGGAATGAGGGCATCGGTTTTGAATGTATACAGCAGTATTCGCAGCTTCTCCCCATAGAAACTTCGGTAGACCCTGGTCACATAGCATGGCACGGGCAGCTTCCACAATGGTCATGTTCTTTCGTTCAGCAACGCATTCTGCTCAGGAGTATAGGCAGTAGTAGTCTCCCTCTTAATGCCAGCTTCTCTGCAAAAATCCTTGAACTCATTTGACTCATATTCAGTGCCATTGTCGGTCCTCAAAATCTTGATCTTCTTCCCTGTCATATTTTCCACCAAGGCTTTGAAGGTACGGAACCACATGAAAGCCTCATCCTTCTTCTTCAAGAAGTATACCCAAGTTTTGCGGGAGAAGTCATCAGTGAATGTCATATAGTAAGAACATCCTCCCAGGGATGTCACGGGTAGCATACTAGATAGATCAGAATGGACTAGTTGCAAAATATCAGATGTCTTTGTGACACTTGAGGGGAAAGGTCCCCTTGTATGCTTTCCTTCGACACAACCCTTACATACACCTTCATGATTATTTCCAAAATCGGGCATCCCTGTCACCACCTTCCTTGCTTCGGGAAGGGCCTTGTAATGAAGGTGTCCAAACCTCCGGTGCCATAGTTCAATTTGTCGGATAGTATCACATGTCATAGCTCCCAGTGGACTTCCTTCAACCTAGTAGAGTGTTCCAACTCTAAAACCAATCACAATAGCTTCCTTGAGATTCTTTTTCCACATGCGCACCTTTCCATCAAAGAATGCCACATTGAAACCTTTGTCTTCCATGGCTGATATGGACACAAGGTTCTTCTTCAATTTTGGTACATAGAGTACATCCTGCAAATGTAGAACTTGTCCTTGAGACAAGTGGAGGGTCACAGCCCCTATCCCTTTCACGGGATATGTGGCATTATCTCCAAGGATAATTTCTAGATTAGTATCCTTCTCAACCATGTCAGAGAGTGCTTCCTTGAACCCAGTGATGTGTATTGAAGCACCACTATCTATTAGCCAGACATCCATAGTGTCGGGCGGGGATGCAGCAGAGAGGGCAGATACAAGAATGTATTCATTTCTTTTATCAACAACATTTGACTCCTCATACCTGGAGTTTCTAGACCTTTTGAAAGGTTGATTGTTTCCGCCAGAGGGAGCCTTCCTCTTTCCTTTGGACCTGTCGTTTCTTTGATTTCCATTTCTCCGGTTGTTGTTGTTGTCGTCACTATCGGGAGAATCCTTCTTGAAAGGACATTCTCTAGCATACTGACCAGGCCTATGACAAGTGAAACACTTGCCCTTCTTTCCTTTGTTCTTAGGACCACCAGAGTTCTTCTTTCTAGAATGAGCAGCGTAGGCAGCATTTCTGTCATTTTCGTATTCCTTCATTCTTGTCTCTTCTTGCATGCATCTTGACAGTAGCTCGTCAAAGTTAGGAATTGTACTATTATTGAGAATGGTAGTGTTGAATACTTGCCATTCATATGGGAGCCCTCCAAGTGCAATGAGTATCATCTCACGATCGGCTATTGTCTCCCCAATAGCCAGCAGATTGTTCCTGATCTCAGTCAATTTCAGAAAGTATGTTTGGACAGACTCATCCCTGCCTTTCTTCAGATTCTTCAATTGATTCTTGAAGAATAGCACTTAGTTTGCATTGTTTACTTTGAACATTTGTATCAACTTATCATACATCTCCTTGGATGTGCCTAG
The DNA here is from genome assembly GCA_034641835.2 of Pinus albicaulis. NCBI lineage: Eukaryota > Viridiplantae > Streptophyta > Pinopsida > Pinales > Pinaceae > Pinus > Pinus albicaulis. Next base: position 4,288,741 of record CM076578.1, read on the forward strand.
CTCAGATATGTAGGCAACCAGACTTTTATGTATGGATTCCCTGATCATTAGCTTTGCTTTGATCTCCCCCTTCTTATACTTGGTTTTAGCAGCAACAGTAGCAGTGGATGGAGGTTCTTGTATCTTACCTAGTACATAGTCCATGAGATCATGGTCTTCCAATTTGAGATCTAATATCATCTTCCAAGCATGGAAGTCATCCCTTCCAATCAGCTTGTCATCCTCCTTGAAGCCATAACTTGTGGAACTCATTTTTCTCATATGGTGATTGCTATAAGTTAGGTCTTGTCTTCACCTCCCGTCTGATACCATGTAAATTTTTGTAGATGTTCTATACTTGATGCAATTTTACTTTTGTAACAGCAATCACATAAATAGTTAAGTAAAACGCTGATAGAACATACCAGTGGATCTATAGAAGACAAACCAGAAACAGGAGAATGTGTTGGTGCGTTACGGCGATCAGCAGGATGCTTCAACCAGCAAAGTCTTCTTGGTCGGCCAACCCAAAATGTGTCACAACAGTGCTCAAATCAATTATCCAGTCAACTCAAAGTCAACTCCAGAAAAAGTCAACGCAGTCCAAAAAAAAGTCAACGCAGGGCAGCAACAAGAAAGTCAATGCAGCTCCAACTTTGGTCAACTGTTTGACCTCGATTTTTGTGCCAATGAGTACGGCCTACAAAAATCGAACTCTCCACAAAATTTCAGCTCAAACGGACCATGCGTTGACCAAAGTCAACGCTGGTCAAACTTGCCCAGAAACCCTAACTGCATAAAATTGCTGCGGTAAATTTCGTCCTTCAGCTGCAGTAGATTTCATCCTTCTTCTCACGTGGGAGATGAAACTATTTCTCAATTGCTTGTAGATAATTAGGGAAGAAGATGTGTGATGAGATGAGTGAAAAGCTCTCCAACGTTGACTGTATTTATATCCATCATTGAGGTGTGTGACACATCTGTTGGGGGTGTAAAAACCTTAAGGTCGACCTGCACTTAAATTTATTCTAAATAATAAATTCAAAATAAATGTTCTGCTCATCAGATTAAAATCAATTTTATATCGATTTTACACCTCTCCGAAAGAGGAATCCAATACAAATATTGGAATCTTCATCTAAGCATCACAAGATGGAGTTTGGACCTAGTTGTCCAAATTTAACAGCTTGCATCATTTGCTTGGAAGTATAAATGCTTGAAAGTCACTTTTCTCTTCTTTCTCACAACATTGGATGAGACTGACTTTCTGGGCATCCTTGATCAAGAAACCAAGTTCTTACTCATCATCACCCTTGACTCCATATCCCCAAGTGGATTAGGCACTGATCCTTAAAATGGTGGTCATCCTGTCAGCTTTTTTACCCTTTTCACCCTTTTTCCAGGTCTAGCCCTCAAAGGTCACCTAGGGCATCAATTTCCCAAGAATTGACCCAAGGAAAAATTTTGATCTCCTACAGGTTACTGCGCTGGAGGGTCCCCTCCCTCTCCTCCGAATTTGAGGCCATTCTAATGGTGTAATCTCAAGAATCTCAAGCCCTAGCTCTAAGATTGAATTTTTCCTAGGCATCCCCAAGTCTAGACCTCAACAGGATCAATTTAACCTTTTGAAGTAAATATTCTTGTTTGGTCCTTTCCTCTCACCTCATCCAAGATAGGAAGCATCATTGGTTGCTATATTCAATCCCCGAACTTGGACTATGTCCACTTGGCCTCGTTTGGTCCCACTTCTCATCAAATATTATTTGTCGAGGACCATTTGGGAATCCAAGTTTCCCAAGGATTATAGGATTGAGAACCTCGTTTGTGAGTCTATTCCTTCCACCTCAACCCTCCAATCCTCATCCATTACCCCTCGTGGACCAATCCCTTGCTTGAAGAGCAAGCAAGCTCCATTCTTCAATCCATCTTAGGTTAAGGATTATCAGGGTCACTTTCCACCTATGCATTGACATATACTTTACAAGTGATTCCTACACTACCGGGACTCCTCCCATCGGTGAAAGTCCGTAAAGAACACGGAGTCTTAGCCGTGGTGACAGTGGGCTAAGCCTCCGTCGTTGCCCTTGGTCTAGCAGTTGCCCAATTAGGAACCCCTTTAGGTCCCCTGCTAGTTTGAGCGGTAACAAGTCCACATGACCACTGGGTCCACAAAGCACTGGTACACCCCACTTCCCTTGTCCACATGTCTGGGTCGGGCTTGAAAATGTTGCCCCAGAAGTTGGTGTAGCGTAAAGAACGTGAAAAGCATATCATGGCCACAAGCAAGAAACAAAAGAAAAGAATATTATAAAATGCAAAAGATGGTTGGGGTATTAAAATAGCACGTGGGCAAAAGCCAAACATGAGCTCTACCCCTTATCATTATGGCCATCACCATGGTTCCTAGTGCCCCGTGAATGCTCCAACATCATCAAGGAACCCACGCACCTTCCAACCCCTAGTGAGCGTTGAACCGTCGCACTTTAATGGGGTAATAATTACTTACATTATACACAGCATGTTCTCGTTTCCCTTAAGCCTCGAGCAATAATACAAAGAAAAATCAAGAAAAGGGAAAAGGCTAAGGAAGAAGGGTGGAAAAACAAAGGTCGGGGTAACTCATGTATCCACGAATGTTCTCGAGTCCCTGCATCTATACACCCAAATATGTGGACATCCCTCATCATTAATATCCTTAAACCCACAGCATTTGGCCTTGAGATCCCTGTGTCCCCATCCATTCACCAACATTCACATGACACATATCAATTGAAGGATGTACCAAGTACATGTGTTTCCCCTTAGGGGCTGGGAACACCTAATAGGGTTGTTATTAGACATTCCTACCTAGGGAGGTAACACTATTATGAGCTTAAAGCCCCATAATTAGAAGAAAATCCCACTATGAAGTCTCACTGTGCCCTTGATTAACAAGCTTGGTTCACTTAGATGCACTAATGAATTTTTATACCTGATGGTGAGGAAGCACATTGGATCTTATATGTAATTGGCATGTGGTTTCATAATGGGTTGGGCAATTTAAATGGGGCATGTTACCCACCACCTATGGGTAATATACATTGGAGAAAAAATTCCTCCTAAATGGTCCTCAGCGGGCAACTAGCGGCCCCTTACAGCCACCAAATAGCTCGATATTTCACCACTCCGCCACCTAAGCCATCCATTATGCTCCCTCGCCCATATGTTGTGATCGTATGTTTGAGGGTGCGCCTTCCAACCCCGAAGGTATGGCTTTTCATTATGTAGTTGGGTATTTTTGCTTACTTTCATGGACACTTTTGGGCATGGATTAGTGGGGGGATTTGGCGGAAAGAATGGGCTTGGTTTGTACTCTTGTGTCCTCTACCCAATTTGGTGGTTAACCTTGTATCCTAGAACTGTGGGATCTCCTTTATTGGCTACTAGCTTTAGGAGTGCCACTACATGGGAAACCCTTATTTTGGTTGCATGGCCCCACTTCCCGACATCACATACATCATTCCCCTCTACTCATTATAACCCCTTTTCACATATTTCCCATCCGGGTGCACATTTGTCCATTGGGTCCATAAGGAGTTAGCCTCCCCCTCCCCTTGTCCACACTTTGGGTAGGGCCTGGAATGATGCCCCAGAGGTTGATGCAACTAAAAAGAAAGTAAAAAAGCATAATTTGGCCACTCTCAACAGGAAATGCACCATAAGATGCAAAAGATGACCGAGAACTACAAATTTAGTACATGGGGAAAATCCATCATGAGCTCTACCCCCATCATTATGGCCATCACCCTAGTTCCTAGGGCCTCCCATATTGGCCCCCTGCATCATTAAGGAACCCATGATTGTCCCAACCCTTTGTGGGGGATGAACTGCCCAGCCTTAAGGGGGTATTCACTACTACATCATTCACATCATGCTCTCATCCCCTAGAGCCCCGAGCAGTTAAAAAGAAAAATCAATAAAAGGCAAAAGGCATATGAAGAAGGGTGGAAAAACAAAGGTCGATGTAACTAATGTACCATGTTTGCTCCCTCCTACATTCATACACCCAAGTGTGGGCTTTCCTCATCATGGCTACCCTTGTACTGTGGCATGTGGCTTGGAGCCTTCCCCTAATTCCCCACTCCATTCAATCATTATATCACATGCCACCTGCCAATTGATGGATGTACCATGGATTTGCCACTCCCTTAGAGGTTGAAACCACCTAACAGGGTCCTTGGTTAACCTCCTTGAACTTGGAGACACTTGTACACTCTAAAGCCCATTATGGAAGGGCATGCCACCAAGAAGCATCCACTTGGTTCCATGGTTTGTAAGCTCATTTACTCAATTACGCTGATGATTTGATACAGGCTTGTTAGATCCACTTGGGGGCCCATGAGGATGTTTTTGTGCCCCCACAACCGCTTGGGAGCACCACAGGTCATTTTCTTGGAGATCAAGGGGGCATCCCCTTTATCACTATATTAGGAGCCCTTCCATTCATTTTGGCACAGGTTGGACTTCATCTGACCTTTCAACGGCCCTCCTAACTACTTGTTTATCATTTCGACCTTCCTGAGAGGCTTTTTCTTCTTGTTATGGAGCTATCTTGGTGGGCTTGTAACCAAGAAATGTTATTTTGCACATTATTTTACTATTAGGGGCATCATTAGACCTAATTAGGCAAATTGAACCCTTGGAGGATGATATAAATTGATGAGAGTCTCATTCACTTCTCATCATCACTTGGATTTGTATCTCTTTCTCTTGAGAATTTCAGACTTGCTAGTTTGGATGAATTGGAGATCATTCGATGCATTTCGATGTTTTGAGAATTGTTATTTGTCTTGAAGCTTCATTCTTTTGCAAATGTGATGGATGGATATTCCTTTTCTACCATGTAAGTTTCTCTTTTATGCGAAATTTTCATCATATGTCTAATGTATGGAATACTGCATCATGATGTTGTATGTGCTCTAAAATTATGCGAAAATCTTGAATCACTTCGGAATCTTGATCTATTGCATGCATTATTCATTGGGCAGTAAAAATTGAATGGTGCTAGGGGTAGATTATGAAACCTTAAACCTTGAAACTCCATTAATTTGCAAGTCAAAGTATAAATCCTTGTTGTGACCTTGAAGTTGCTCCTCTAGGGCATGCAAAGTTGCAATAGGGCTCCTTGAAGAAGTAAAAAAATCCTACGTCGAGTGCACTTTGAATCCATTCTCCAAAATATGGTAGGCACTGTTCTACAAGTCCTTGCTGATCACCTCAACGAAAACCTTTCCACCTCCTATTCTCCTTTCTAAGCTCTAACCCTAGGGGTCTCCTAGGGCATCACACGAAATTGATTGCAGCCATACATTTTAAGAGCGAGTTGGGCTACAACTGTGCTAGGTGTCTTCTAGGCCCTCACAAATTTTGAAAATTTTCTCGTGGCTTGTAATATTCCAAGTAGAAATAAACAGCAATATAAAGCAACATAAACATGAAACTACAGCAAATAGAGAGACATCACACATAGAAAGCAAAACATGGAGAACGTTGAGCCATTTTATTATATAACTGAAAGTGATAATGAGTACAAAAGGTGATCAGAATGATAGCACCTTGGCTTGCACAAGGCAAGCTAGAGATACTCCCAAAAATACTCGGAATGGTTGCTCTATCAATGACTGAGTTATTTTCAAGATGTTGTTGCTGCTACTGGAATAAGCTGACTCTTGGGGTTGTTCCCCTGCTCAGAAAAATATGGGACTTTGGGAATGGGCTCCTCACCCAATACCTAGAAAAGCCCAGAAAGGGTTTCCGGAATGGATGACCCCGGAAAATCACCTCCCTAGAGAAATCACGTCGTCCCAGTGGAATACACTAGCCCTGAATGTGTCTCTGAAAATGGTGGCCTCCTCCTCTGCCAAAAGTAATGGAATAGCTAAGGGTTGATCCCTTCTCACTATCACGGGTTGAGTCCCCTGATAAATATCCGCTCACGGCACTACCTCCTCCAAGAACTGCGTGGTCTCTCCTCAAGACTGCGCTGCCCAAGCAAGTGCGTAATCCCTGTTGAAGATGATATAGCTCCCACCTGAAAAATCAACTGATAGAACTCCTCACCCGAGCAGGCACTCGAAGTCCCCCGGGGCTGAGGTTGGGATCTCCGCTCGGAGACACTCGTGTGCTAAACAACACTTGCAGACTTTGCTAAACAGCAAAAGCGTGCTCAATGTCAATAGACAAAACAAAGATGCATAATCAAATGAGCAAATGAAGAGCCTCTCCCTCTCTTTATGCTTGGAGAGCCTTTCTCTCCCCTAGGCCCCACCTAAACTGCGTTGACCCTCTTGGCCACGCTGTCCATCCCTCTCTACGCTGCCATGGGCCCACGCTGCCCACGCTGCCACTGTCCCCACACTATCACTTCGACCCCTGGGCCCCACGCTGTCAATTAAATGTGCTCAAGTGACTTTAGGAAGTGTTTTATTTCCAAAGTGTAGGTTGAGTGTCCTCTAACCCACTTTATTAACTGAATTTAACTTTATAAAGTAAACTGGCCAAAAATTAATATTACCAATTAGCTGCTGCTAATTGGGAATATTACAATCCTCCCCGCCAAAACGTTGCTTGTCCTAAAGCAACTGCAATGATGGATGCTGAAATATCTTCTCACTCTCCCAAGTGGCATCCTCATCCGACAAGTACCTCCACCTCACCAATGTTGGAAACACTGAGAGGGGGGTGAATCAGTATTTCTTTTCAATTATTAATTTTTGCCAGTTAGATTCTTCACAATTAAAGACAGAGAGGTGTATAATAATAACATTATTATTAAGGATTAATAAGAATTTCAATCCTTTTTCAAATAATTGAGTACAATAGATGTGTGAGGGCACCAACCCTTCAATGAATCAGGCACCAACTTGTTGCCAAGCACCAACTTGAACTTTGATGAGGCTCCGACCTCTAGGGCTTCGAACCTATCTTCTCAAGGCACCAACCTTGTGTTTAGGAGCTCCTACTCCAAGGACACCAATCCTGCTTTGCTTCTTTATTAGATGATTGATTCAAAGATGCTCCATTGCACCAATCTTCACCATAGTGCACCAGCTATTCTGCATCAACTTCTTTTTCAAATCTGCTCCAAAGTATTGTACCAATACTTCTGCACCCCACTAAGATTTCAACACCAGACTGTTCGAAGACTACTGCATCACAGCTATACCAAAACTTCAGGAGTGCACTTGCTCTAGGTTATGATGATTCTTCTGCACCATAGATTTACCAAAGTTCTGCACCACACAGCACAAATAGTTCTCCACTATCTAGAGCTTCTTTTACCAAGGCACAGGTCTGAATTCTGAAGGAATGCCACAGGTCCGAAGTCAACAGTTCGATGTACCCACACTTCTATAACACAGATCCGAAGTTTCTAAATTATGGGTTTGGTCTAAGTCTACCAACAACAAATATACCGAGCTCCTGAGACTGTAATGTATGTTTGAAACTCTGTTTTTACAATTCCAAAGTCCTGTAGGTGTCCTGAGTTATTAGTCCTCCAGCAACCATACTTTTCACGCATCCAAGGGTTTGTATTAGACTTTCGAGTCCCCTGTCCAAACCAACAGACTTTGATTTTACTGTTTTAAAGTCCTGTAAGTGTATTCTACCCCTTAACAAGAGATTTGAGCCTTAAAATAATTCAGTCTTGAGCATATATATAACTGTAAATCTTTGGTCCTAGTTAGGACTTTTAGTCAACCCTTAACTCGTGCTTCAAAAACAGCTATATTCTTCCTCTGGTATTACTGATCCGAGGGCACAATTTCAATTATAGTCTTTTTAACCCGAAACAAATTTTGATCCGCTGCCTCCTTCAGTTCACGAGTTGTGAACTTGTCTTCACCGTTCTGTATTTTCTTGACCGAATTGCTTTAGTAGAAAACAAGGTCTTATGGTCTTATTAATAGGCATCATGTTGTGAAAAATGAAGAGACGTGTGTAGAAATTTCCTGTTTTTCCCAACCCCGGTTTCAGTATCACTTATTTCTCCTTTTGGTTAAATGCCCTTTCCCATATCCTTACATTCAACACTCAGAAAAAATAATTTTTATTTGCTGAAACAGCAATCACTTTGCTGAAACAGAAATCACTTTGCTGAAACACAAGTTACTTTGCTAAAACACAAATTACTTTGCTGAAACACAAATTCTGGAAAACTTTTACAGAATGCTGAAACTGCAGAAATAAAACAAAACACACAGCAAGCTGAAACAGTCATTCAACACATTTGAACACTGAGATTTTTGGTCAAGGTGACCCTGGAAAAACCCCTTACAACTCTTGGGGAAAACCAGTTTGAGAGCTCCTTATTTCTGAAAAATGCTTTTACAGAGAGGCAGAAATTACAGCAAAAATTTCAGCAACTAAACAACAGTACTTATCTCGATTTCCGTGCATTCACTCTGCCTTGGAAAACGTGCAAAATAGTAAAAACCCAAAACAGAAATTTTACAGCATTTATGACAGCATTAAATGCCGAAATGAGCTTCTCGATTTTTGTGCCCAGCTGTATGACCGTACTGCTGTACGGACTGTACGGAAAATCTCAGCAACTTCTTCTCCTCAAAATCTGTGCTCCTTTTCCTCGAAATCTGTGCCGAAACTGACTGTACGGCTGCTGTACGGATTTCCAGAAATCTGTACCACCGAGCAGCAGTCTCTCTCCTCAATATTCGTGCCCAGAATCTGCCCAGAATTAAATGTTGAAGCTGCTGTACGGTTCTCCTTGAAAACTGTGCCTCCCTCGAAAAATGTGCCCAACACTTGCTGTACGGATTTCTGCCTTGGAACCCGTGCCTCCTTGCTGCTGTACGGACTTTGCTGAAGTTTCTATCAGCTGCTCTCTTTCTCCTCTCTGCTCAGAAATCTCCCTTGCTCTCCTTCTCCTCCTCTCTCAATCTGCTCATGAAAGAATGAATGACCTTTTCCTCCTTTTTCTCCTTTAACCTAACCCTAAGTGACTTTTTGGGGAATCTCTAAATCCAATGGCTGAAACAGATTTAGATCTAGGGCTGAGATTAAATGCTCATTTAAATATCACTTTCTATTTTTTAATTCACCCCACTTTAATAAAGACCCACTTAGTCATTTATTTCCAAAGTCACTTTTTCCTTTCTAATTTTACATTGACTTTATTAAAGTCACTTTAAAATTAGACTTTAGTAACTTTATCACTTAAAGTAACTTTTAAATTAGATTTGACTTTATAAAAATTATAAAGTCACTTTAGGAGAAAAATTAAATTCTTTTGGACACTTTTCCCTAGGCCAAAGATCAAAGCCTTAGGGAACCACCTGTCCTCAGGTACCAAATTTCAACACTCCCTCTTACCGAGGAAGGTGTTCCTCACCACACCCATCTTGTCTCTGAAGTAGACATGCTTGCCCCGTGGTAAGGCTTTGGTAAGAATATCTGCAACCTGCTCATCGGTGGGAATATACTCAAGCTTCACAGCTCCTTTCTGAACATAGTCTCTGATGAAATGATATTTGATCCCGATATGCTTTGACACATCCTTGAAATACGGATGCATTAGAAGTTTGTCTGACTCGTAATCACGGTAAATCATGAAGGTCTCGACGGCCCGACCAAATAAGCCAAACAACATCTTATAATGACAGGATATGGCCCTCACAACAAATGACCCAGTTTGCCATATGCACTTAAAGCCCGAACTCAATGCTACGAGAAGCTATTGCTGGTGGGAACAGCTTCTTCTTGAACCCAACCCAAAACGACACCACAGAGCCCAGAGTCGCAAAGTAGACATCAGGCCGACCACCCAATGAACCTTCCTAGGCTCACACATAAACTGACTCATCGTGTTGACTGCAAAACAAATATCTGGTCTAGTGTTGACCAAATACATCAAGGAACCAATCAGCTGTCTGTACAATGTGGGATCCACCAGCTCGGAATCCGAAGCATGAAGCTTCTTCCAGTTGGTGATCATCGGTGTCGACATGGGTCTACAATCCTCCATGTGGAATCTGCCAAGGATGTCCACAATATACTTCCCCTGTCCCCGGAAGAAATGCCCCTCCTCCTGCCACACCTCCAAACCCAAAAAGTAATGCATCAAGCCGATGTCCTTCATCTCAAACTCCGCCGCAAGATCTCTCTTGCAGTGCTTTATGAGTCTCTCTGCACCTGTAATGACTAAGTCATCCACATACAGCACCAAAATGAGAGGCTCCTCACCTATCACAATATAGTAAAGGTTCGGATCTGCCTCACTCTTTGTGAAACTCATCTTCTGCAAGTAAGTATCTATCCTGGAGTACCAAGCTCTGGGAGCTTGCTTCAGGCCATAAAGGGCCTTCTTCAGTCTGCACACATGGGACTCCTTCCCATGCACCTCAAAGCCCTGTGGTTGCTCAATGTACACCTCCTCCTGTATGAAGCCATTGAGAAATGCGGTCTTCACATCCATCTGGTGGATCTTCCAAGCCATCTCTGCTGCTATCGATATAATGGAGCGGATCGAAGTATATCGAGCCACGGGAGCGAAGGTCTCCTCATAATCGACTCCCTCTACCTAGGAGAACCCTCTAGCCACAAACCTCGCTTTGAATTTCTCAATGCTGCCATCTGCAGCATGCTTTACCTTGTAAAGCCATCTGGAAGTAACCACGGATTGGCCCTCAGGCCTCGGCACCACCTCCCAAACATCATTCTTCATGATAGAAGAATACTCCTCCTGCATGGCCTCTCTCCAGACCTGCTGGCTAGCTGCCTCCTCATAGCTAGAAGGCTCAGAGTCAAGGATGTTGGTAGCCATTGCCATATAGCTACAAAACCTCTCGGGTGGTCTGCTCTCTCTGACCGGCCTCTTAGGCTCAGCGATAGATGTGGCATCTCTCAAGGTGTCCTGAAGCCACTTGGGCTTCCTCTTCCCTGAGCATGCTTCTCCCATTGGAGAATGAAACTCCTCCTCCTCATCATCGGGAGCCACAACTCCCACATTTGTGTCTGTTATCCTCTGCACACTTTTTGAACACTGTAGATCTTTGAGGTGCAGGTGTGAGCTGTCCATCGGTGGACTACCCGGTGAAGCGCCTCGGCCAGGCCCTGCACGTGCGCCCTTAGCACCATCCCTCTAACTCTGCAGACCACCCATTCCAGCCCAGGCCTGACATCGTCATAGATGTACCTCCGGATCCTCCTGATCCCTGCCCACTGGATCCCTGTGACTGACTCAGCTGCTGCTAAGGGTCTGGCTGATCCAGATACTCTAACTCCCGTGACCTCCTAAAGGCCCTATCCTCCTCGAACTTCACATCCCGCCTGACAACAACTTTCCTCTGTGCAGGAATGTAAATCCGAAGGGCCTTTGAGGTCTCACTGTAGCCCAAAAAGATACCCTTCTCTGCAGTGGGCTCTAGTTTGGTCCTCTTCTCCTTGGGTATGTAGGAGTATGTGATACACCCAAAGATACGAAGATGACCAATATCGGGCTTCTTCCCAGAAAAAGCCTCCTCCGGAGTCATGTGCCCCAAGGCACGATGCAGACTCCTATTCTGCAAATAAACAGCTGTGTTGCAGGCCTCTGCCCACAAAAACAATGGCAACCCCTGATCATGTAACATGGCTTTGGCAACCCCTCCGATGGATCTGTTCTTCCTCTCCGCAACCCCGTTCTGCTGGGGGTTGTAAGGAACAGTGAGCTCCCTCCTAATGCCTACCTCCGCACAATAGTCAACAAACTCTCCAAGGGTGTACTCTCCTCCATTGTCCGACCTCAGGGACTTGATCTTCCGACCTGTCTGTGTCTCCACAAGAGCTCTGAACTCCTGAAACCGCTTGAAGACCTCACTCTTGGTCTTCAAGAAATAAATCCAGGTCCTCCTGGGGTGATCATCAATGAATAAAACATAGTACTCATATCCACTCAAGGAAACATGAGACATCCGACCGCTCACATCGGAATGAATCAAATCAAGTATCCCAGTCGCTCTGCTGTCACTGCTGGGAAAAGGGGATTTGGTAAACTTGCCCATCGCACATCCTCTGCAAGTATCAAAGTGATCAGTACTGAAATCTGGCACACCTGTAGTGATCTCCCGCAAAGTCCTCAAGGCTCCATGATACATGTGCCCCATCCTGCGGTGCCAAATCTCACACAACTCGGAACTGCTAGATCTGCTGTCGGTACTACTGCTCAATGCCAAAAGGGACTGAAATGCAAACTTGTACACCTTTGCATGGCGTACACCTATCACTCTAGCTGAATCAGCTGGAGTGCCCCTGGGATACATCAACACTTGTCCTCCCCTGAACAGTACCTCATATCCTCTATCCTCCAAAGCTGAGACGGATATGAGGTTCTTCCTCATCCCTGGCACATAAAGAACATCTGACACCTTCAAGGGAGGTTTGGACTCCCTCTGAAATGTCAGTGTCCCCACACCGACTGCTCTAACAACTCTGTCATCACCGAGTACTACCTCTATGTCAGTGCCACTCTCTGAAAGCTCTGAGAAGTACTCACGGACTCCTGTCATATGACGTGAAGCCCCACTGTCAACATACCAGATACCCGAAGATGCTCTGCTAATCGAGGGAAATGATGCTCCCTCTGAACCTCTATAATGAGATAATCCCTTTCAGAGGTGGTACCATAATGAACTAAACTCTAGGTCAAACGATGTTGCAAAGTCCTAACTTACCTTCTTTGGTATATCCTCAGTTCTTCCCCTTCTTCTTCTTCTTCTCCGGACACACAACTGCATAGTGTCTCATCTTCTGACAATTCCAACACTTCACTTTGGAATAGTCCTTCTGTGTGTTATCCTGTTTACCTTTACCTTTGCCTTTACCCCCACCATTGCTTGTGAAAGCCTGCTCCTTCCCTTTGCCTTTCTTGTGTCCTGCCAACAATGCTACATCCTCATCCTGCTCAACTGGCTTGGCTGCCCCAAGCTGACCTTTCCTGATCTCTGTCTGAATGCAATCATCCCAAAACCTCTCCCATGTGGGAAGGGTCTCACGTGCACAAACTCCATCAGCAAAGTTCATCCATGAACGGTGGAGGCCATTCACTGCAATCCGCACCAACTCAGTGGGTGGAATGGCCTCTCCAATCGCTGCCAACTCATCTCTCACATTAGTAATCTTTGTGAGATATCCAGCTGCACTATCATTACCCATCTTAATGGTCTTCAGCTTCTCCTTCAGTACCATTTTCCGGTTCTCATTGGTACTCTGGTAGAGATTGGACAATGTTGTCCACATCTCATGAGCATTTCTCTTTCCTCTCACATGAGGAATGCAATGGTCTTTGATTCCTTCTAGAATCAGTCTCTTACCCTTGTTGTTCTTTTTATTATATGCTGCCAACTGAGTAGCATCAGTAGGCACATTCACAGGGTTCTGTGTGGTATGCACCATAATGTCCCAGACTTCTGCGTCCTCAAAGATACTCTGCATTCTCTCCTTCCAAATGCTGTAATTGGAATGCCCATCCAACCTATCCTCCACCCTCAGTGCCAAAGACATCCTGCTGTCCTAAAATTGAAAAATAGCACTGCTGTAGTAAAGATAAAACTACTGTTAGTGAAAAATCAGCTTGCTGGAATTTTTTGAGTGAAAAATCAGCTCGCTGGAATTTTCCTCCTTGCTGTCCCAAACTGCCCTTCAGCACTCAAGCTCTGATACCATGTAAAAATTTCCTGTTTTTCCCAACCCCGGTTTCAGTATCACTTATTTCTCCTTTTGGTTAAATGCACTTTCCCATATCCTTACATTCAACACTCAGAAAAAATAATTTTTATTTGCTGAAACAGCAATCACTTTGCTGAAACAGAAATCACTTTGCTGAAACACAAATTACTTTGCTGAAACACAAATTCTGGAAAACTTTTACAGAATGCTGAAACTACAGAAATAAAACAAAACACACAGCAAGCTGAAACAGTGATTCAACACATTTGAACACTGAGATTTTTGGTCAACTTGACCCTGGAAAAACCCCCTACAACTCTTGGGGAAAACCAGTCTTGAGAGCTCCTTCTTATTTCTGAAAATACTTTTACAGAGAGGCAGAAATTATAGCAAAAATTTCAGCAACTAAACAACAGTACTTATCTCGATTTCCGTGCATTCACTCCGCCTTGGAAAACGTGCAAAACAGTAAAAACCCAAAACAGAAATTTTACAGCATTTATGACAGCATTAAATGTTGAAATGAGCTTCTCGATTTTTGTGCCCAGCTGTATGGCCGTACTGCTGTATGGACTGTACGGAAAATCTCAGCAACTTCTTCTCCTCAAAATCTGTGCTCCTTTGCCTCGAAATCTGTGCCGAAACTAACTGTATGGCTGCTGTACGGATTTCCAGAAATCTGTACCACCAAGCAACAGTCTCTCTCCTCGATATTCGTGCCCAGAATCTGCCCAGAATTAAATGCTGAAGCTGCTGTACGGTTCTCCTTGAAAACTGTGCCTCTCTCCCTCGAAAAATGTGCCCAACACTTGCTTTACGGATTTCTGCCTTGGAACCCGTGCCTCCTTGCTGCTGTACGGACTTTGCTGAAGTTTCTATCAGCTGCTCTCTTTCTCCTCTCTGCTCAGAAATCTCCCTTGCTCTCCTTCTCCTCCTCTCTCAATCTGCTCATGAAAGAATGAATGACCTTTTCCTCCTTTTCCTCCTTTAACCTAACCCTAAGTGACTTTTGGGGAATCCCTAAATCCAATGGCTGAAATAGATTGAGATCTAGGGTTGAGATTAAATGCTCATTTAAATCTCACTTTCTATTTTTTTTAATTCACCCCACTTTAATAAAGACCCACTTAGTCATTTATTTCCAAAGTCACTTTTCCTTTCTAATTTTACATTGACTTTATTAAAGTCACTTTAAAATTAGACTTTAGTAACTTTATCACTTAAAGTCACTTTTAAATTAGATTTGACTTTATGAAAATTATAAAGTCACTTTAGGAGAAAAATTAAATTCTTTTGGACACTTTTCCCTAGGCCAAAGATCAAAGCCTTAGGGAACCACCTGTCCTCCGGTACCAAATTTCAACAACGTGACCTTTAAAGTAGGCCAACTTGTCCTAGAAGGATGAGGTCGGCTCACAGACCAGAAATTATATTTTAACTTAAAAATTCAATAACTCTCAAACCGCTTGGAGTTTTGGGTTGAGTAGTAGCTCGCTGGAAAGCTAAAATTATGCTCTTTCAGATTGTGGAGATCTCATGAAATAATTTTGCCTCAAAGGTATCAGAAAAATGTTTTTAATGTGTTGAGAGTAGAAATAGAAGGAAGACCCTCTTCATTGATTCCTTTGACTTTGCTCCCTCATGATTCCCTTTATTGTGCTTGTTGGTCATGGATATTGACATCAATGACAATTAGACTAACAATCTCCCCCTTTGTCATTGGATGGCAATATTTTTCTTCTCTCCCCCTTTAACATCAATGGCAATTGGGTACCCATGTGCTCCCCCTATCATACTGTACCCTCCGACATGCTGCTTGATTTAATGTGATGCAAGAGCAATGCCCCCATCTTTTGGCGAAGATACTCAAATGCTTCTCGTGGAAGGGGTTTTGTAAAGATATTTGCAATTTGCACTTTTGTATTGACGTATTCCAACTTGATATTTTGCTCAGCAACTTGTTCACAAAGAAAGTGGTATTTGATTGGAATATGTTTGGTCTTTGAGTGCATCACAAAAAATAGTAATTGGTTGCTTAGTTTCTATGTTGACATCCTTCAAGGCTTCCTTCATCCATAGAATTTGTGTACAACAATCAGCAGCAGCTATATATTCGGCTTTAGCTGTAGAAAGAGATATAGAAGATTGCTTTTTGCTGAGCCAAGATACAAGAGAATCTCCCATAAATAATGCATTTCCACTGGTACTTTTTCGACCATCCACGCTTCCGGCCCAATCAGCATTAGAGTAAGTTGTCACAATAAGAGTTGAACTCTTAGGATACCAAGACCGAAATCAGCTGTTCCTTTCAGATATCTGAGAATTCTCTTCACAGCTGCTAGATGGGATTGTTTAGGACTTGACTGAAATCCTGCTACCATTCCCACTGCCTGCATAATATCTCGTCTTGTAGCAGTTAAGTATAGGAGAGCTCCAATTATTGACCTGTAAAGAGTTGCATCTATGAGAGGGGTATCATCATCTTTACTTAATTTACAATCTGTGGTCATCGGTGTGCTCATAGGTGCACAATATTCCATCCCATATCTTTTGAGCATGTCTTTAAGATATTTTGCTTGAGATATAAACATGCCTACAGAGGTTTGAGATATTTGTAACCTAAGAAAGTAAGACAGCTCACCAATCATTGACATCTCGAATCTTTTTGACATATTTAGAGCAAATTCATGGCTCATTTCTTAATCATTGCTAGCAAAGATTAGATCATCAACGTAAACAGCAGTGATCAAAAGTTTTTCCTTGTCCACCTTCATGTAGAGATTGCTACCTGCTACTCCCTTTTTGAAACCTTCTTGTTGCAGATAGTGATCCAACTTTGCATACCATGCTCTAGGGGCTTGTTTTAATCCATACAAGGCCTTTTTCAGTGTGCATACAAAGTCTTTTCCTTTAGCAAGATCAAATCCTTCTGGTTGCTCCATGTAAACTTCTTCCTTGAGATCTCCATTCAGGAATGTTGATTTTACATTCATTTGATAAACCTTGAATCCTTTTGAGCAAGTAAATGCCAAAAACATTCTTATGGCTTCCAATCAAGCTATTGGTGCAAAAGTTTCTTCGAAGTCAATTCCTTCAATTTGCGAGTATCCTTTGCAGACAAGTCTGGCTTTATTTCTGATGATTTGTCCATATTCATTCATCTTGTTTTTTAATACCCATTTTGTTCAAATTATATTTTTATCTTTTGGGCGAGGTACCAGCTCCCAAGTCTCATTCTTTTCGATTTGAGACATTTCTTCTTCCATGGCATTTATCCAATAAGGATCTTTACTTGCTTGAGAAAAAATTTCAAGTTCTATTAAAGATAACAGAGCAACATCATCTTTTCTTGGAGTGTTTGTCATCCTTCTTCGAGTTTGAATTCCTTCATCTATATTTCTAATAACCTGTTCTTTCATATGATGTTTTTGAATAAATTTGATCTTAGAAGGAGTTTGTGAAGGTTCACTTTGAGGTTCTCCATTCTCCTCTTCTTTTTCAGGTTCTTCTTCTTCACTTTGTTCAAGGAAAGGGTCATCTTCATGATCTTCAATTCTCTTTTCTGGAAGGCCTTCATCAATCTTCACATCAATGCTTTCCCCTATTCTTCGTCGACGATTGTTGTAACAATTGTAAGCTTTGTTCCTTGTGGAGTATCCAAGAAATATTCCTTCGTCAACCCTACAATCAAATTTTCCTGGTGAGTCATCATTTATCTTTATGAAGCATTTGCTTCCAAAAACCCTGAAATATTTTACTGAAGCAGGTCTTCCTTTCCATATAATTCAAAAGGAGTCTTTTCATTATTTGATCTTAGTTGAGTTTGATTTAAAGTATAAACTGTCGTCCCAACTGCTTCTCTCCAAAATTTTGGTTGCAAATCAGCGGCTAGTAGCATTGTCCTTGCCATTTCTTCAATGGTTCGGTTCCTTCTTTCAACTACTCCATTTTGCTTGGGTGTCCTAGTAGTAGAGAGTTCTCTTTCGATTCCATGCTCTTTACAGAATTCATCAAATTCTTTTGAGGTGAATTCTCCTCCTCTACCCGTTCTAAGACATTTAATCCTAGAATCTTTCTCATTTTCAATGAGAGCTTTAAGATTCTTAAAACATTCAAATGCTTCGGATTTATATTTTATGAAATATATCCACATCATTCTAGTATAGTCATCAACAAATAGAGAAAAGTACCTTTCACCTTGAAGAGCTGGAGTTCTAGTTGGCCCACATAAATCTGCATGAATGATTTCCAGAGGTTTTAAGTTGAGAACTCCTTAGTTTTGTGGCTAGTTCTGGTTTGCTTTCCATGTTGGCATGGGCCACATACAAATTGATTTGTCTTGAACATTTTTGGAATGTCCCTTACTGCATTAATTTTACTGATGTTGACTAGGTTATCAAAACTTGTATGCCCCAATCGCTTATGCCATAACCAACTTTCATCTATTTGGCTTAAGTAACATTTATCTCCTTGGATTTTACTGAGAATGTAGACATTATCTGGTGTTCTTACTCCTTTCGCCACAAGTTCTCCTGAGGACGAGTCTCTTATTTCACAATTTTTAGTACTGAAGACAACATTATGTCCTTGGTCACAAATTTGGCTAACACTTAAGAGATTGTGTTTGAGCCCTTCTACCAGCAAGGTATTTTGAGCCTTTCCTTGTCCATTGACAAGGGTAGCAGTTCCTTTTCCAGTGATTTTAGCGAATCCACTTCCAAAGGATACATTTCCATTTTTCTTATTCAATGAGATAAACTTCTTTTGGTCACCTGTCATATGTCTTGAGCATCCACTATCCACGAACCAATGATTTTCTTCACTATGAGCACATAGAGCTAGCCCACATTTATCAGTTTTGAGATTTACACTTTTAGCTTCCTCCCCTTTGAGAGGGCAATTTTGTTCATTATGATCATAATTATTACATAATGATCAAGACGGATCAAACTTAGCCAAAGGATCAAAGGAATTGTAAGTTTTTATTTGTCCTTGCTCTTTAGGACCACGTAGTTGGTTTGTTTGATCTTTCAACCTTGGTGCTTCATTCTTATGAGCCTTGCAATGCTTAGCTTGATGCCCAAAGTTTTTACAATAGTAACAATACCCAAGAAAAATAGTCTGGTACCTGTTGTAATACCCATAGCTTGAACCAACATTCTTCCTTGGAGTTGCTCTTTCTTCAATTCTTGGTTTTAAGATGGGGCTTTGTTCCTGACAAGATGACTTTTCTTCTTTTGGATGGCAAGGGAGTATGTCGACATAACTCCTTGCATTATTCTTTGTGCTTGATGATTCTCCTTTGAAACCAATTCCAGATTTGGCATGTTGAGCTTTTTTAGTATTAAGAATGTTATCAAGTGCTAGAGAGCTTTACCAATCTATCCATGTTTCCTTCATCTTCCAGTTCTGAATCATCAACATTTGTAAATGCCATGAATAACATTTCTTTGCTTCCAACATACTTACTTTCCTAATCTAATTCATCATCACTTTCTTTGTGATGACGCATATTTCTAGTTGATTTCTTTTTAATGACTACAAATTCATCTTCATCAGACTCACCTTGTTTGGAGAAGAAGTTCTTCTTATTAAACCCTTTCTTTTTGTACATCATTCTTTTAGAGTCCTCTTCATCATCACTATCATGTCTATGAGGACATTTTGCAACGTAATGACCTATTCTTCCACATTTGAAACAAATAAGAGGGTACTTACCTTTTAGCTTAGATCCCTTCTTAAGTCTTCGTACAAATTGAGCTAATTCGTTTTCAGTATCAGATTCATCGCTGCTGCAATTCCATCCTTTTCTTTTTTTGTTGATTTTGAGGCTTTGAATGCTGCTTCTTTGAAATTTAGACTCCCTCTCCTCATCTCATAGGCAATGAGAATTCCATGAAGTTCATCCATCTTGAGAGTATCTAGGTCCTTCATTTCCTCTATGGCACTTACTTTGCAGTCAAATCTGTCAGGAAGCGATCTCAGGATTTTTTGAACAATAGTGCTTTCTTCAATATTTTCTCCTAGCCCTTTAAAAGAGTTAACCACTTCAACAAATCAGAGGAAGTATGATCCGTAACTGATCGAATAAAGTGCTTAAACAGTTTGATTAGTTTGTCCTTTAGATTGACTGTTAACTGAAGTATGCTTTAATGAAAAATGACATAAACCAATAGCATAAATGAATTAAATAACAGCAATAATCAGAGAGAAGAAGAGGCAAACAATTTGATGACGGAGTTCGTCCCTCCTGGACTACATCTCAAGGTCCGCTTTTAAGTGGGCGTCCGTTTTTATTAGGATTGATCTTGAAGAATCTTTACACTGAAATGGAACAGAATCACTGTGCTCGCAGGCACTTCTGAACCCTGTAAACATAAAGTACTCTTCCTCGCCTTTCCGACGCCTGTCTCCGTGCTCAATTCCGACCACTGACGGCTGAGCAATGCTGCAAAAAAATTCGCCTCTGTCCTTCTGAAACTGAACTCAAAATGCACAATGTCTTCCAAAAACAAAGATGAATTCCAAAGAAGAAATGTCATGGCTTTAATAGGCTGCATCGAACCTCCATTTACTCCAATTAGCAATTGGTTGAGAAAAATTGATGATAAAGCTCTTGAATCCCTTCATTCATGAACCTTAGGGATATTATTCCAAAACCTTAGGTGCTGAATTAAATGTAAAAACCCAAAATAAAACTTTGGATAGGAATAAACCCTTGGCGGTCAGCAAACCAGGCTGTCATGGCTTTAATAGGCTGCATCGAACCTCCATTTACTCCAATTAGCAATTGGTTGAGAAAAATTGATGATAAAGGTCTCGAATCCCTTCATTCATGAACCTTAGGGATATTATTCCAAAACCTTAGGTGCTGAATTAAATGTAAAAACCCAAAATAAAACTTTGGATAGGAATAAACCCTTGGCGGTCAGCAAACCGGGCGCATGCGTGGAGCTGTTGCGTGTGATCAGGTGGGTTTTATCCGACGCTTATGGCTCATCCCGACAGTTAGGGTCCGGCGGTCACAGTTACATCCGGCGGTTCCGGCGTGACCTTGTCACATGCTATCCGACGTAGTCTCTGCGTGATTTTACAGCTGGCGGTTAAGACATCTGTCAACTAACAACTCCGCTGCGGTTAACATATTGTTACATGTGTTTTCACCTCCGACACGGTCTTGAAACCACGCAGTTAGCGTTGTGGTTTATTTTAATTTGGTTTAATATAAAGTCCGAATGTGGGTTTTTCAACTTATTTTTATGTTTATCACCATGTATAAGTTTTCACAACCTAGCGCTTAGGTCTTTTAGGGTTGTGCATAGGACTTATATCAATGTGGATAGGGTTTTAATGATTAGGGTTTAAACTTAGGGATTTTTACATAAGATTTAGATCCTTAGTGCTAGGATTAGGTCTTAGCACTTAGTAAAATTACATCACCATTTTAACCCAAAATTCACCTTCTCATCCACATGACGACCATGACATTGAAGGACCAAAACTGACGAAACTGTGTGTATGAAGACTGAACTGATCATCAAACTACTGAAGTTGACTAGACCTTTCTGCTGAACTGTACTGATCAAGATCATCCTAGATCAATCCTCTCCACTTAGAAGCTTTTGGACCACAAAAGCTTGATTTTAAGCAGACAATAAGTGAGAAAACAACTCTCTCACTTTCATCTTGACTTTGATGACATACAACCATACCTGCTCATTGACCTGAAACTGATGCTTATCATGGTGCAATTTGAACCTGTTTTGACTCAATGCTTGTCGTGGCGCATAAGAATGTAAGGCTAGATTGTAAGCTTGATGCACATAAGTTACAAATTCATCCCATATCTTAGGATGTTATACTGTAGTTACCTCGAAGAATATGTATCCTGGTTCTCTTCACCATTTCTGTCTGTTCTTGAACCAAATCCATGCTGCCCCATGGTTGCAAAGGAACTAGAAGTGGCATGTGCAAACCAATCTTTCGATTGCATGGCTTGCTTGTCGAATACATTACACATCCCTTTATGTACTTCACAATTGTTTCATACATATGAGGCCAGTAACAATATTTTTGACTTTGTGTCGTAGTCTTGCTTACGTCTGCAATCCGAGAAAGATAAATTTCCCGAATAACCTGCGCTCTTTCTGTTTGAGCATGATGAGTTAGTGATTCAAATGTATCTTCGAAATCATTATTAGTACTATATTGTTCCACATAGCTTTCATAAACCAACGAACTTTTATGCAGTACTACTGAAGCATTCAAAGATAGCATATCAACTACTTTACTTGTTACACCTTCCCTGTACTTAATTACTAAGTGAATTTGCTGAAGAAATCCCATCCAACTGTAGTGAGATTGTTGCAACTTAGTATATGACTGAAAGTATTGAAGTAGCTGATAATCTATGTGAATCACTGTTTCCATTGCATATCCTTTAACATCTGTTTTAACTTCATATGGTTGTTGATGATTTATCAATGTTGTAAAATGTTTCTACTTAATTGAATCAACTTTAACATCGACACTTATTCCCCATGCCCTGTTTTGCTTATGAGCCAAAGTTATGGGTGAACTGTATGGAGTTAATCTGTGTCGCATGAATTCCTTCCCTGAAATTTGTTGCTTTATTTCTTTACACTCTACAACTAACTTGTGATAGATTCCATTATTAGAGGCATCAAACATTGATTGCATCTCATGTGATATTTTCTTTTTATTAAGTAGATGTTTTGGTTCTTTAATTAGATCCTGAAATGAATCTACCTTTTTAACCAAATTACCTTCATACTGAATTTCACACCCTGAACAAGTATCAATAAGATCCTTATGTTGCTCTTTTATCGACATGAGTATGTATCTCCTACTTGAACTTATTAAGCACTTCATCTGATTAGCATTGATTAAATTCAAGTGATCTTTGTTTTTATGTGCCCGAACAATGTATTTAATCCCATCTTTTATGAGATGATACATATGTTCCTTGCTATAAAATACTGCATCACGGTCATAGAGATAAGGGCTACCTAAGACAATTCCACAAATGTCTAACAGTATCACATCTAGCTCCACTTCATCGATATAGTTCGCTATGATTGCAAATTTTAACCGACATTGTTTGGTAACATGAATTTGACTTTGTTCCTTTAACCACCCTAAAGGATATGGCTTTGGATGATTATGTGTTTTCAAACCCAATTGTTTAACTAATGACTCAGAAATCAAATTTGCCTGTGATCCCGTATCGAACAATGTATCTATCTTAGTATGCTTTGAAGTTACCCTTATATGAAATAACTCGATTCTTTTATCTTCATTCAGTTGTTTGATGTTTGAAGAAGCACAAGTACTAGCATCAGAAATTTTACCTGTTGTAACCATAGCAGTGATTTTACCTTCATCACCTGAATCGGATCCCAAGTCCAAGCCTTGTTGGATTGTTGTTTCAACCTTCTTTTCACCCTTCTTCGATTGAAACTTCTTCGGTTTCAGTTCCGGATGAAGTTTCCAACACCTAGCTTCATCATGGCCGATCCTTTGGCAATGTGTACACGTAGGTCTATCTTCTTCCTTCTGAGCTGTGGCAATCTTCTTTCCCTTTGACTTGCCCTTCTTTTTGTTGTCTTCAATTTCCATCTGCTTGGATGTCTTTAGTGTAAACTTGAATGGTATACCACCTGATTCGACATGAATTGCTTGAACACAAACTTCATCAAAATCATTAGGATTGAACATTAATAATGTATGCTGCAAATATGAGTGAAAACTACCAATATATTTCAACAAAGTTTCTTTTGTGTCCAAAGAAATACCAAGTGCTAATGCCTTCTTTCTGGATTCCTGTGTGAACTCTTGAACACTCTGTCCCTTACCTTG
Source organism: Pinus albicaulis (assembly GCA_034641835.2). Lineage (NCBI taxonomy): Eukaryota > Viridiplantae > Streptophyta > Pinopsida > Pinales > Pinaceae > Pinus > Pinus albicaulis. The sequence goes on from CM076578.1 coordinate 4,312,303, forward strand.
ACGCAAGTGCTACCAATCAATTACAGCTTGTTGTGTGTTACCCAATGGATAGAATTGTTTCTTTAGAGCTTTAATAAACTTAGTCCATGAGGTGATAACTTTTCTCTTAAACTTTAAATCTATCTGTGTCCTACTCTCCCACCAGATCAAAGCAGTACCCCCCATTCTAAGAGTAGCTAATTGGATCTTTGTCTTATCATCAGTAATATCTTGAATACGACAATAGACTTCTAACTGTTTTACCCAATTATCTAGTTTCTCAGTGTTTATTTCACCATCATACACAGGTAATTCGAACTTAACATCCAGTTTCAATAATGGACTCTTAGGTTTCTTTTCTTTTTCTGATTCAGAACTAGAAGTAGAAGAGGAAGAAGAAGATGATGGAGATGACGAAGGAGAAGGAGATTTATCTGCCTTGCCTTTACCCTTGTCCTTCTTTGATGCCTTTGATGATGAGGCTGCATCCCTCGTCTTCTTGTCTTCATATAATTCTGCCAACATTTGCTGCATGTTTAGAAACATCTGCTAGATTTGATTCTCATCCATGGGTTTCTTTTCAGTAGCTTCAGGAGTCTCAACGGTCTCAGTCCCTGTCATCGTTGATTGATGAACAACTTTCCGCTTTCCGATCTCTGGATCGAATTCCTCAAGCTCGCCTTTTCCATGTTGCAATCCCAACCTAGTTAACATCCACTGACAAACAAACTACAAGCACAACCTACTCTGATACCAAAATGCTCTGTAACTGATCGAATAAAGTGCTTAAACAGTTTGATTAGTTTGTCCTTTAGATTGACTATTAATTGAAGTATGCTTTAATGAAAAATGACATAAACCAGCAGCATAAATGAATTAAATAACAGCAATAATCAGAGAGAAGAAGAGGCAAACAATTTGATTACGGAGTCCGTCCCTCCTGGACTACATCTTCGAGTCCACTTTTAAGTGGGCGTCCATTTTTATTAGGATTGATCTTGAAGAATCTTTACACTGAAATGGAACAGAATGACTGTGCTCGCAGGCACTTCTGAACCCTGTAAATAGAAAGTACTCTTCCTTGCCTTTCCGACGCCTGTCTCCGTGCTCAATTCCGACCACCGACAGCTGAGCAATGCTACAAACAAATTCGCTTCTGTCCTTCTGAAACTGAACTCAAAATGCACAATGTCTTCCAAAAACCAAAGATGAATTCCAAAGAAGAAATGTCATGGCTTTAATAGGCTACATCGAACCTCCATTTACTCCAATTAGCAATTGGTTGAGAAAAATTGATGATAAAGCTCTCGAATCCCTTCATTCATGAACCTTAGGGATATTATTCCAAAACCTTAGGTGCTGAATTAAATGTAAAAACCCAAAATAAAACTTTGGATAGGAATAAACCCTTGGCGGTCAGCAAACTGGGTGCATCCATGGAGCTATTGCGTGTGATCAGGCGAGTTTTATCCGACGGTTATGGCTTATCCCGACAGTTAGGGTCTGGCGGTCACGGTTACATCCGGCGGTTCCGACATGACCTTGTCACATGCTATCCGACGCAGTCTCTGCGTGATTTTACAGCTGGCAGTTAAGACATCTGTCAACTAACAACTCCGTCGCAGTTAACACATTGTTACATGTGTTTTCACCTCCGACACGGTCTTGAAACCACGCGGTTAGCATTGTGGTTTATTTTAATTTGGTTTAATATAAAGTCCGAATGTGGGTTTTTCAACTTATTTTTATGTTTATCACCATGTATAAGTTTTCACAACCTAGCGCTGAGGTCTTTTAGGGTTGTGCATAGGACTTATATCAATGTGGATAGGGTTTTAATGATTGGGGTTTAAACTTAGGGATTCTTACATAAGATTTAGATCCTTCGTGCTAGGATTAGACCTTCGGATTAGGTCTTAGCGTAGAATTACATCACCATTTTAACCCAAAATTCACCTTCTCATCCACATGACGACCATGACATTGAAGGACCAAAACTGACGAAACTGTGTGTATGAAGACTGAACTAATCATCAAACTGCTGAAGTTGACTAGACCTTTCTGCTGAACTGTATTGATCAAGATCCTCCTGGATCAAAGTATGATGCAATATCTTCTTCATCATCCATTTTTAGACTCTCGAATTGTCTTCTATAGGTTTGAAGCTTTGCCTTCTCAACTTTGGAGTCCCCATCATACAGGGAAACCAGCTTATCCCATACTTCTTTGGCTGAGTCACAATTCATGACTTTCGTGAATTCGGAATCGGTAATTCCACTAGTGATGGAATTTAAAGCTTTGGCATTAGCAATGTAGGCTTTTCTTTCATCTGGATCAGTTGGAAGACCGGAGGGAGCTTTGTACCCATCCAAAACAAAGTGCCATACTTCAGGACCAAGAGACATTAGATAGTAGGACATCCTCTTTTTCCAAAAACCAAAATTTGTTCCATCAAAGATAGGTAGTTTCCCTGTTGCTTCTATGTTCTTCATTGTGCCTAAGAATCCTTCTTCCAGTTGTTAGGCTGATAATGAAGAAGTTGGCTCTGATACCAATTGTTGGAAATACTGAGAGAGGGGTGAATCAGTATTTCTTTTCAATTGTTAATTTTTGCTAGTTAGATTCTTCACAATTAAAAATAGAGAGGTGTATAATAATAATATTATTATTAAGGATTAATAAGAACTTCAATCCTTTTTCAAATAATTGAGTACAAAAGATGTGTGAGGGCACCAACCCTTCAATGAATCAGGCACCAACCTGTTGCCAAGTACCAACTTGGACTTTGATGAGGCTCCGACCTCTAGGGCTTCGACCCTATCTTCTCAAGGCACCAACCTTGTGTTTAGGAGCTCCTACTCCAAGGACACCAATCCTACTTTGCTTCTTTATTAGATGATCGATTCAAAGATGCTCCATTTCACCAATCTTCACCATACTGCACCAGCTATTCTGCATCAACTTCTCTTTCAAATCTGCTCCAAAGTATTGTACCAATACTTCTGGACCCCACTAAGATTTCAACACCAGATTGTTCCAAGACTACTGCATCACAGCTATACCAAGACTTCAGGAGTGTACTTGCTCTAGGTTATGATGATTCTTCTGCACCATAGCTTTAACAATGTTCTGCACCACACAGCGCAAATAGTTATCCACTATCTAGAGCTTCTTTTACCAAGGCACAGATCCGAATTCTGAAGGAATTCCACAGGTCTGAAGTCAACAGTTCGATGTACCCACACTTCTATAACACAGATCCAAAGTTTTTAAATTTTGGGTCTGGTCTAAGTCTACCAACAACAAATATACCAAACTCCTAAGACTGTAATGTATGTTTGAAACTCTATTTTTACAAGTCCAAAGTCCTGCAGGTGTCCTGAGTTATTAGTCCTCCAGCAACCATACTTTTCACGCATCCAAGGGTTTGTATCAAACTTTCGAGTCTCCTGTCCAAACCAACAGACTTTGATTTTATTGTTTTAAAGTCCTGTAGGTGTATTTTGCCCCTTAACAAGAGATTTGAGGCTTAAAATAATTCGGTCCTGAGCATATATATAATTGTAAATCTTTGGTCCTAGTTAAGACTTTTAGTCAACCCTTAACTCGTGCTTCCTCTAGTATTACTGATCGAAGGGCACAGTTTCAATTATAGTCTTTTTAACCCAAAACAAATTTTGATCTGTTGCCTCCTTCAGTTCACGAGTCGTGAACTTGTCTTCAGCGTTTGGTATTTTCTTGACCGAATTGCTTGAGTAGAAAACGAGGTCTTATGGTCTTATTAATACGCATCATGTTGTGAAAAATGAAGGGACGTGACCTTTAAAGTAGGCCGACTTGTCCTAGAAGGATGAGGTCGACTCACAAACCAAAAATTATATTTTAACTTAAAAAATTCAATAACTCTCAAACAGCTTGGAGTTTTGGGTTGAGTAGTAGCTTGTTGGAAATCTAAAATTATGCTCTTTCAGATGGTGGAGGTCTCATGAAATAATTTTCCCTCAAAGGTATTAGAAAAATGTTTTAAATGTGTTGAGAGTAGAAATAGAATGAAGAACCTCTTCATTGATTCCTTTGACTTTGCTTCCTCATGATTCCCTTTATTGTGCTTGTTGGTCATGGATATTGACATCAATGACAATTAGACTAACAACCAAATACTCCCTGACTATCCTGCTCTGCAGCTGCCTCTCCCAGGTGTCTATGATGGCCTCTGGCTGTAGCACCAAATGCCCCTCATCATCTGTTGGTGGAAGGTCCTTTGTTGCAATCACCTGCTGCCCTAATGCCTTTTTCAGGCAAGATACATGGAAGATGTTATGAATCCTGCTACCTGTAGGTAACTCCAACTCATATGCAACCTCCCCGATCCTGCGTATCACCCTGTATGGTCCATAGAAGCAGGGCTTGAGCTTCTCGGTCCCCTTCTGCTTCAGTGTGGACTCTACCGGTATGGCAGAAGCTGTAGGTAGACCAAGTCCCCTACCTCAAACTGCCTCTCAACCCGTCCTCTGTCAGCATACAGTTTTTGTTGGTTCTGTGTTGTAGCTAAGTTGTCCTTGAGGGCCCGAAGTATATCCTGACTCTCTTGGATCCAGTCCTTGGCCCCGGGGACCTTATTAGCACCAAACATCACGTCAGCAAAAGAAAAAGCATGATATCCATATAAAGCGTAAAACGGGGACATACCAATGGACATGTGGAAGGTAGTGTTGTAGCAGTACTCCCCCAAGTGCAACCATCGTAACCATGCCTTCTGCTGCCCTGTAACATAGTTTCGCAAGTAGCCTTCCATCCACTTATTTACTATCTCCGTCTGCCCATCCATCTAAGGGTGGTAACTGGTGCTCGGAGTCAACTCTATACCCACCAAACAAAAGAGCTCCTGCCAAAAGCCGCCCATGAAACGGCTGTCCCGATCACTAACAATGGTCTTTGGAAAACCATGCAACCTGAAGACATCCCTGAAAAACAACTCCGCCACCTAAGCTGCTGTGTACCGTGCTGATATGGCAAAGAAGTGTGCGTACTTTGTCAGTTGATCAACGACTATAAAGATACAGTCCTTGCCCTGCACCGCGGGCAACCCTGTGATGAAATCCATCGATATGCTTTCCCATTTCCCCTCAAGAATGGGAAGAGGCTGTAGTAACCCTTCCAGATGGCTCATCTCCCCCTTGTTCTGCTGACATACTTCGCACTCTCTAACATGCCGGAGTACATCCTCCTTGAGGCCCTTCCAAGAGAACCTCTCCCTGATGGCCCTTTAGGTTTTGGTGAATCCTTGGTGGCCTGATAGTGGTGAGTCATGTGAGGCACGCAGCACCTTCTCCTTGAGCTGAGAGCCCCCAGTCAAGAAGATCCGATCTCTGAAGTATATCACCTCATCCATCACCCTGTATCTGTCATCCGTGACCTGTCCATCTAAGATCTCATAGGCAAAACGGTCTTTGGAGTACTCCACCAGAAACTGAGCCCTCCAATCCGTGTCTACACTCATCAGGGACAACGTTGTCGGTCTGCGTAAGAGAACATCGGCCACCACGTTGTTCTTCCCCTTGACATACTCAATGTCAAAATCGTATGCCTGGATCTTGCTAACCCACTTCTGCTGCCTCTCCTGCAACTGCTTCTACTCTAAAAAGAACCGAAAGTTGTTGTGGTCAGCCCTCACCCTGAATCTGTTCCCCCCCAAGTACTGCCGAAACTTGGCCAGTGCATGCATAATAGCCATCATTTCCTTGTCGTATATGGGATACCTCTCATGCGACAATAGCTTCCTTCTCTCGAAAGCTATGGGATGGCCCCCCTGCATCAAAACTGCGCCTACCCCCTCTCCTGATGCATCACACTCAAGGACAAAATGTTGTGTGAAATCCGGCAACACAAGAACTAGGCAGCTGCTCATCACCTCCTTGAGCCTGTCAAAGGCCCTCTGCGCTATGTCTGTCCAACTGAATGCCCCCTTCTTTGTAAGATCTGTGAGGGGTGCAGCAAGTTGGGAAAATCCCTTAACGAACTTCCGGTAGTAGGTGCAGATGCCTAAAAACCCCCTAAGTTCCGTCATGTTCTTCAGCTCTGGCCAATCCCGGATGGCCCTGATCTTCTTGTGGACCCTCACTCCGTCCACACCAATGATATGCCCCAAATAGAGCATCTTCATCAATCCAAACTCGCACTTAGAGAGCTTAGCATAGAAATGTTGCTCCTCCAATATGCGCAACACATCCTTAATTTGCTGCAAGTGCTCCTCCCATGTCCGGTTGTATATCAAGATGTCATCAAAGAATACCAGCACAAACTTCCTCAGTTGACCACGGAAGATGTGGTTCATGCAGGACTAGAAAGTGGCTGTTGCATTGGTTAGCCCAAAGGGCATCACCAAAAACTCGAAGTGACCGCAATGACATCTGAAAGCAGTCTTGGGAACATCCTAGTCCCTCATGCGAATCTGGTGGTACCCTGATCTCAGATCAATCTTCGAGAAGAACTTGGATCCCCTCAACTCATCAATCTGTGGGATGGGGTATTGGTTCTTCATGGTCTTCTTGTTGAGAGCCCAATAGTCGATGCACATCCTCAGTGTACCATCCTTCTTCTTCACCAGTACAACAGAAGAAGAAAACGGGCTAGTGCTAGGTCGAATGTGCCCCAGCGCTAAGAGCTCATGAATAGCCCTCTCAATCTCATCCCTGTAGGCTTTAGGATGCCTATAGGGTGTAGTAATCACAGCCTGGATGCCCTGCTCCAACTCAATGGTGTGCTCAAACCCCCGATCTGGTGGCTGCCCTAGTGGAATATCTTTGAAAAGTTTAAAGCTGAAATCTTATGAGGATTAGTCATTATACATTCGAAGGGCACTATAATGTTTTTAAAGTGTGTTGATATATATTATATAAAACATGTTGTGGGACCTACATCCATGTCTGCGAGGGGGCAAGTATTACACGAAGTCCTGTGTATTATGTGTATTATAAAAATTAATTAACAGGCGAATGGTAAGTCATAATGCATTGTGGGTCCGAAGGTCGGTTTTAATTCAAAGCCATGGCATAATGTTTGAAAGAGCTTATTTATGCGTCAAGGTTAATAGAAACTGTAGTATTAATACAGTATGGAGGAAGGTGGGCCCGAGAACGACTATATATATTATCACCTGGGTAATTCCAAAAGGTCTGCTATAATGTATGACAGAGGAGGTAATATATGTCTTCATAGTATTGTGAATATGAAATACCTCAAAGGATGCGCATATAAAGTTCGTATATGAGAATATAAGTTGCGGTGGGCCCAGTTGAATAATCGCGTTAATGGTTAGGTATTAACCATTGAAGAAAATGTTGAATGGATGATATGTATATACATAAATTGTGGACCCCGACTATGTTGCGGATTAACGAAGAGGTAACCCAAACTTTAGACAATGCATTATATCATTATAAACAAAGCGAGTTAAAATAACTCTGGAGCCCGAAAGGTTATATTACTACATATATTAGTGTTGGGTTTAAGTCTGAGTCAAAGACTTAATATAATGTTGACGGAGGATATTATATGTGTAGTGTGGGACCCCCTCCCTACATAAAATTCCGAGAATCGTAACCTAAGCTAAAGGATACATAAACGCTGATGCAGCAAAGTATATATATATATATATATATATATATATAGCGCTTTATATACAAGGGACCAAGGTTATAATATAAAGCATATGTATTATTGTGCGCGATATTAAAAGAACAAAAGGTTCTATTGTTCGTGCTTAAAACAAACGAAGTAGTATACGGTGGGACCCGAGTCACGAATTGCATCGGAGAAAAGTATGGCAGCGGAACGTGTTGACAAAAGTTCCGATTGAGATAGCGGACCCGATTCATTTCTAAATGGTGAGTCTCATATTTGTTTGAGTTCCACCTTAAAGCGCATCGGAGCAATTCATCGAATCGGAGGTGAAAGAGTAACATACAACTGAAAGTTCCGATTGCGATTAAGCGATCGGATGATAGCCGTCGGATTTGCTGAGGGATGGACGGCAGATATGAATCGATTGATTATATGGTGGGGCCTTTGCTAATCGCATCGGCAGAAATCTAATGACCAAGTCACAGGAGCATTGTGAATGTTGCGATTGCAATTGAAATAAATGAGGTGGAGTATAGCTGGCATGTGGGCTCCATTCAAAAGATAAGATTAATACAGGTTTGCTCCGAGTTTTTATACCAAAGCTAAAGAGTTAAAGGAAAGCAAAGCCGCATGTATATATGTGTAAAACGATATATACATAGTTATAAATGTGAACAGTGAATCATCGGATCGGAGTGAGAGCAGAGCATCGGAGCATTGGAACATACAACTAGAAGTTGCGATTTTGATTAATCGCAATCGGAAGAATTCAGGAGGTGACTCATCGCATCGGAGAATAGAGCAAGCTCGGCGAGTGGGCCCGAAAGGACATTTTATGTATTAAAAGGTCTTTTATTAGTTCTCCGAGAGTTGATTTGTATTACATAAAAGCGCAGTTTATATGTTAAAAACACTTTATTATTACGCCGAGAGTTGAATTGCGTTATATAAAAAGCGCAGTTACACCACAGCAGTGAACAGGAGATCAAGCAGAGCCGAAAAGTACAGACACAGTCACAGAAAAGACAAACACACGGTGATCCAAAACTGAATGGGTTGATTTGTAATCCTCATTGTAACTGAATGTATACGTTTTTTATTGGTTTATATTGTTTGTGATGCACTGACAAGTCTCCGTAGGGAATAAAACTCTGCAGTAAAATTGAAAGTTGTATAAATTGCTGAGATTTTCTGAATGAGCTGGAAAAAGAAGTGAGGAGGCAAAAGGCAAAGATTCAGGGCTATTCACTTTGAATTCCCTGTGGAATACAAACTGTTACGAGGAAAACTGTATAAAGCATATCACATTAATATGCAGAAAGGGGTTAGAGAATGTAGAGTATGAAGAATTGAGGCAGAGAAGATAAGAAAAAGGAGGAGCAGAAAGAGATGCTACAGAACAAAGCCGATATCTAAGGTAAATCAGCAAATATTTTCGTTTGATTGAATGAGGAAGTTGGAGCTTCCCTATCAAGTTGAAGCTTGATAGATGTCAGTTGTAGCTGACTGAGGTTGGAGCCTCCTGTAAGTTGGTGCCTGCAGAAAATCAGTGGTGAGAAGGAGTTGGACCTTGCCTTTGCATCACAACAATAATAAGATGTGGTTTTCTCCCTTTATGGGTTTCCACTTATATCTGCTATCTCTGTGTGTGTTGCCTATGTGTTGATATGTTCTATCCAATCTGCTTAATGCTTGTTGCTCTCATAATAAGTTTGGTGTAACATTATCTTAATACTTGCTGCTACATATTAAGACTGTTCACATATTAAGTTGGTTATAAAATTAAGTTGTAAATAAGCTTGATGAAAAGTTTTTGTACCAGTTTAACCACTAAAAGGAGATCCTAGGTCCCCAAGATGGCTAGTCAAGAAGGAAGTTCAACCAATAAAGCCCCTTTCTTTACCGGTGCTAATTATGCCTTCTGGAAAATCAGAATGAGAGCATACATAATGTCTCTAGGAATAGAAGTTTGGGCTGCTGTGGAATTTGGATATGCCCCAAAGGCAACTGACTCAGAGAAAGAAGCTAAGCAAGACTTTGTAGCTAATGCAAAAGCCATGAATGCAATCTTAAATGGACTATGTGAAGCTAAATTTATCAAAGTAATGCACAGCAAGACTGCCAAAGAAATGTGGGATACTCTTGAAACATCCATGAGGGAAACAAAAAGGTGAATACTGCCAAACTTCAAGTATATAGAGCTCAGTTTGAAAATTTAAAGATGAATGATGATGAAGATATTGGCAGCTTCTTCTTAAGAGTTGCAGAAATTGTTAATAATATGAAAGCTCTTGGAGAAACCATACCAGAATGTGTAATTGTACAAAAGATTCTAAGATCTCTTCCACCCACTTTTAACCCCAAGGTTTCTGCCATAGAAGAAACAGCTGATTGGGAAACCTTGACCATGAACCAGTTACTTGGAAATCTAACAGCCTATGAGATGAGGCTCCCACAGAACAAGCCAAGTGTGAGGGAGGCAGCGTTTAAGACAGAGAAGAAGAAAGAAGAAAAGGAAGATATATGCTCTTGCTCTGATGAAGAAGAGGCCAAATTTGTCAAGAAACTGGATAGAGGCTCAGGTAAATATAAAGGTAAACTTCCATTTAAATGCGTTAACTGTGGAAGAGTTGGACACTATGCTGCTAAGTGTCCTCATAAGAAAACAAGGAATCATGCTCAAGAATCAGAGAAAACTACATCAAAGAACTGGCAGAAAGGAAAGAAATTCAATAGAAAATCTTTCTATGCTCAACAAGAAAGCAGTGTATCTGAAGACTCAGATGAACCCTCAAGTGAAGAAGGAACCTCTAAATTCATGTTGATGGCCATAGAAGAACTTGAAGGACTACTTCTAGAAGATGAAGAAGAAGGTGAAGTTGATCTTGAGGGGGAGCTAAGAAGTGCCCTGGAGGAGATTGACAAACTCAAACTGAACTGCAGAAAACAAAAAGACATTCTCCTCAAGTATGTAAGAGAAGAACAAAATTCAGAAGTCCTCACTCAGCTGAAAGTAGAGCTTGAAGAAGCCAAGAAGATAGAAGACATGTTACTTAAGCAAATCAAGGATAAAATTCAGGAACAAGAGAAGTTGGAAGAAGAAGTAGTATGCCTGAGGAAGAAATTAGAAAATGCCCAAAGGAAAGTGTGTATAAATTATTTTCAAATGACTAGCTCTGGTAAGTTGAATGAAATTCTGGATGCTCAAATATCTCCTCTGATAAAAACTGGGATAGGCTATGAAGGAGAATCAAGTAAAGGCAAAGAAAAGGAAAACAAAAATATTATTTTTGTAAAAGCAAATAAGGATGATGAAGCAGCTCAAATGATTCCTACAACAGAAGAAACATGCAATGAAGGAGACAGAAACCAGAAGGAACCTCTAATAACAAAGAATAAAACAAATACTCAGCCAACAGAAAAAGGCTCATATGCCCTTGAGTATGTCAAATTTGGAAGCCATCAAAGGAGATTCTTTCCTCCTATGAAAAATGCCACCTGTTATGCCTGCCACACGCTGGGACACATTGTTGCATACTGTCATACAAGAAGGATTAATTCAAACCAGCATAGGAAGATCTCCTCGTTATGCTGCCAAACCTCCAACCCCAAAAAATAGTGCATATGTCCCACATCCTTCATGTCAAATTCTTCAGTCAAATTCTTCTTGCAATCTGTGATGAGCCTTGATGATCTCGTCAAGAACAGATCATCTACATACAAGACCAGTATCAAAGGCTCACTCCCTACTCCCAGATAGTAGAGGTTGGGATCTGTGTCACTCTTGAAGAATCCCATCTTCTACAGGTAGTTGTCAATTCGACCATACTAGGCTCTAAGAGCTTGCTTCAGTCCATATAATGCTTTCTTCAATCTGCACACATGAGTCTTCTGATCATGTGTCTCAAAGCCCTACAGTTGTTATATATACACCTCTTCCTCTATCACCCCTTTCAAGAATGTCGTCTTGACGTCCATCTGGTGAATTTCCCATCCCATCTGCGTAGCAAGGGATATCACGGACCTGATAGAGGTGTACCTGGCTACTGGGCGAAGGTTTCTTCATAGTCAATTCCTTCCTTCTGAGCATACCCCTTAGCCACAAACCTGGCTTTAAATTTCTCGATGCTGTCGTTTGCAGCATACTTGATTTTGTAGATCCACCTGGATCCTACAACTAATCTCCCCTGAGGTCTGGGGACCACTTCCCAGACATCATTCGTCATGATGGAACTGTACTCTTCCACCATTGCATCAACCCACACCTGGTGCTTAGCTGCTTCCCGAAAACTGGAAGGTTCTTCGACTTGAGCAACCAAGGCTTCATACCTCTCAGGCTGCTTACGATGTCTCTTCTCATTTCGGGGGATTCTGACAAAGTCCTCTACATCCTTTAGAAACTGTTGAAGTTCCCTTCTCGTTCTCCCACTGGTAGTGGGTGGATATACCAGCTCTCCCTCTTGCAAATCCTCGGGAGACACATCCCTTGGATCCCTATGCCTTGGAGAAGAAACTGAATTTTCTGTTGCTAGTTGTTGCAGTTGAACCAAAGGCTCTTCCTCAGATTGCGTAGCAGAAGGCAACTCACGGGATCTTCTGAAGGCCTTCTCCTCCATGAACTTCACATCCCTTCGCACCACGACTTTCCTACTCTCAGGAATGTAGATGCAATATGCCTTTTCATTCTCGTTGTATCCTACCAGATATCCTTTTTTGGCAGTCATTTCCAACTTCTTCCTCTTGTCACTAGGCACATGACAGTAAGTTGTACTATCGAAGATCCTAAAGTGACTCACTTCAGGCTTACTGCCAGTGAAGACACTTTGTGGCATGATCTTTCCCAGTGCGGCGTGAGGAGTCTTGTTCTGAATGTAGACAGTTGTATTACACACTTCAGCCCACAGGAATTTGGGCATGTCTTGGTCATACAACATGGCTCTTGTTGCTTCAACAATAGTTCGGTTCTTCCTTTCTGCCACACCATTCTGCTCTGGATTGTATGGAGTTGTCCACTCTCTTTTGATGCCTTCCCTTGCGCAGAATCCAGTGAACTCTTTATCTATGTATTCACCACCATTATTTGATCGCAAGACCTTGATCCGCTTCCATGTCAAATTTTCTACCAGAGCCTTAAACTCTTTGAACCGACTGAAGACTTCATCCTTGGTCTTCAAGAAGTAGATCCAGGTTCTCTTGGAATGGTCATCAATAAAGGTGACGAAATATTCGGCACCGCTAAGAGCTCTAGTGGACATCGGTCCACAGATATCTAAGTGTATCAAGTCCAATACACCCTTGGCCCTATTATTGCTTCTCTGATATGCTGCCTTGGCATATTCTCCCAATATGCACCCCTTGCAGACATCATCTCCTTTAGTGCTCAGTTCTGGAACAACTATGACAGTCTTCTGGAGAGTTCTCAACGCCCCATGATGCAAATGCCCCATTCTTCTGTGCCATAGCTCATTCAGGTCCACTTCATCTGCGCTGCTGCCAGTGCCATTGGGGGGTCAAGTTGTAGCTTGTACAGTTTGTTTCTTCTTACCCTGATTTGTGCCTACTTCTTCCAACTAGAGTGCTTGACGTACACTCTATTGCCAATAAAGTAGATGTCATAACCTCGGTTTTGAAGTTGAGAAACTGAGAGCAAGTTCATCCCCAAACTCGGCACATGCAGCACATTAGTGGCCCAGATTCTATTTCCCGCCTCGGTCTGAAAAACTACAGTACCTCTCCCAACGAGAGTCCATTTTTCTTTATTACCCATGGTTATTTTGAAATTCATCTGCTCTACTTGGTAGTCGGAAAAATAGTCCCGTACTCCAGTCATGTGAGCAGAGGCTCCACTATCAATATACCAGACATCAGAAGAAGCAGTGCTCGATATGCAAGAAAAATCTTTCTCAAGTCTAGATGCCAATACAGAAACATCATGATCCATCTGTTTTGTCATGCTTCTTCCCCTTCCTGGAGAACTGCGTGAACCCTTCTGCGTTGTTGCTGCAACAATAGATTTTTGTTCACTGGTTGATTCCCCCTTCCTGTTATTCATCTCTGGCTCTGATACCATGTGAAATTTTCAAACTGAAAACTATACAGTTGCAGTGATAGATTTATCTCTCCTACTTGTTATTTCAATAAGTTATTATTCAGAAATCTTCTAGCAAATATCGAAATAAATACTACTGCAACATTCACAAATATATATGCAGAGAAATAAACAGTAGGGAACATAAGCACAAGAATCAATCACATGTACACAGTTATTTTTGGACAATTGTCCCCGGAAAAACCCAATGCAGGAAAAACGCTGCAGCAGATGAGGGTTTTATTATTTCTTCAGCAAATGATATCTTTACAGGGAAATATAATGGCAGATAAAATCTGAAACACCTGAGACTGAATTTCCGGCTCCCTCGGACAATTCTTTGACACCCTGATCAGCCCCTGTTGGCTCCTGTGTCTGTCTTCGTGATTCACTGCGCGATCCCACTGCTACACTGCGTAAGTCTACATCGAGACTGCGTGGGTTCTCTGCGCTGCAGCCTCAAGCTGCCTCCAGTGGCCCACTGCTACCCTCCGTCCCTAATCTCGATCACTGCTGACTCCCTCCTCCTTCTGCTTCTACAAACTCTTCGCCCTGCAACTCTCCCACTGAAATAGAATTATCTTACTTCAGAATCGATCTCCTTCAAGTACTGAGTGTATGCTCGGCTTGTTTTCCAAATGACCCTCAAGCCTTCTTTTATAATCTCCCTGTTGGAGAACCAACGGCCCAAATTAAAAGATTAATCAATGGCTAAGATTAAAACTTGACTTGATCCATGTTTTCTAGAAGATTCACACTCTGGCTTATTAATACCCTTTAATTATTTCATTTCCGTAAGTTTAGACTTAGGGTCTTCATTAAAATAATTAATTATTTTAATAAGTCATGAACCGAGTGGAATTTCCACTAACTATTGCTGGGTTCTTTGGAATGCTGCTGTCCAAGCCTCCCTGCAAAGTTTGAGACTTGGAACACTTCCAGATGCTACAAAAATACACATTGCAGAGAAGACAGAGAGCAGTACGCAGAGGGGCAGCGTAGCAGCTATGCAGAGCCAACAGAGGCAGCATAGTAGCCTTGAGGAAGTCTGTGATTTAGCTGAGGATCAGTCAGATCCAGTGCCAGAGAGTTGGGGTGTGAGACCGCGAGAGGCCAGAGGGTTAGATCCATCCATCAGAAGAGCCACCCGGCAACAGTAACGCAGTCCCCACGCAGAGTGACGCAGTGACTACACAATGCTTGTCAATTCGGGGTTTGGCCAATTTGGGCTTCCAGTGTCAGTGTGTGAGGTAATTTCACTAGCTCTTTGTCAGTCAAATTCTCTATGAGGATAGCCAGCAAGGCATCCTAGATTGTATTCAGAATTACTGCATAATAAATAAACCCTCAGTTGTTGCACTAGTTTCCCCGCATTGGGTTTTTCCGAGGTCATTGGTCCAAAAATAACGGTGTCATATGTGTCGATGATTTACTATTGCTCAGAATTTGTTTCCGCACATTTATTTTCCGCAGTTTAATTTTGTGAAGGCTATAGTGTATGCGTTTTAGTATTTACCGTAGAAAACAATAAATAACTTGTTCAAGTAATTAACAAGTAGAATATTTCTCATCAGTTGCTGCAGTAGGATTCCAAATCTAGGAATTTTCACAATCTCAAGTGGCAGTGAGCCCTTTCCCCCTTCCAAGAATAAAGACAAGGATGAGCCCCTCATTGATTACACTTTATCTCCTTGGGCACCCCGTCAGGATCATGATCAATCTATAATCTCCCCTTTCTAGTGTGATCATCATGCGCAACATATGTGTGTTTCTCCATCTGATCAATCTCCTTTTCCTACTAATCATAACCCTATGGAGGCCATAAAATATGACATAAATGATAAGGACCATCATGGAAATAATATGCCCGAGATTGCCATCCATCAAAAGTTTATGATCCTAATCACTAACATCTCTATATTTTGGTTAGAAAAGAGGATCTCATGGACTAGATTATATCCTTTTCTTACCTCTTCTCACATAATCATCCATGCGTGGGCATCCTATTTCTCTACCTCCCACCGGACTTATCATCCATGTGATTTTGTCCACCAGCGCTTTGACATTTGCTACATGAGTAATCATATAGGCCAGTATATTTATATTGATTTGATAATATGTTGGTTGCACTGGCTTTATGATTACACTTAGTATTAGTTTTGTACCATATGCATGTTAGAGTAGGATACAGTTCATGTTGATTTTCTGCATTAGAATTAATCTCATATGATGTTTATCATGATAGATTAGTTGCATTTAGATTAAAATTGCATATTTTTATTAATTGTTGATTTTAAGGCATGAGATTAAGCATGGGTGATCATAAGACACCGTGAAAAACATGTTGCCCCGTGGGTTTAGTCATTGATATGTGTAGGTAACAGGTTTGCGGTGACCAAGAGATTGTTGGAGTTCTCGTGACCTCCCGTTCGAGTAGCTTTGCTCACTTTTTCGATAGATCACGTCCCAGTTGGAGCCAGACATTACCCACCACTTCATGGGTGATATTCCTAGGAGAAATTTTTCTCCGTGATAGTCCTCAGTCGGTAGCCCCTTGCAGCCATCAATTATCTCGTCGTGCCATTTCTCCGCCACCTGAGCCAGCGATGTGGCCCCTCACCCATCTGAAGTGATCGTATGTTTGAAGGTGGGCCTCCCGAACCCAAAGGTATGTCTCGTCATTTGGTAATCGAGTATTGGGTTTACTTATCATGGACACTTATGGGAATGGATTAATTAGGGGATTCTACGGAAAGAGTGGGCTTAGTGTGTGCTTCTATCCCCTTGACCTATTTTGGATGTTACCCTTGGATTTTAGTCTTGTGGGATCTCCTTTACTGACCATTTGGTTTTAGGGTGGCACGACTTGGAAAACCCCGACTTTGGTTGCGTGGTCCCGCTCCCTTATCCACATATATCACCCCCCTTCTACTCACTATACCCCCATTCAACATCTCTCCCACCTGGGTCCACAGAGGATTAGCCTCCCCATACCCTTGCCCCCACCTTGGGTCAGGCTTGGAACGATGCCCCCGAGGTTTGATCAGCTAAAAAGAAAAGTAAAAGCATAAATGGCCACTGTCTATATACCAAACACCTTGTGAAGTTGATCTTGATAAGCAAGAAAATTCGTCCTCAAATCTGGGAGACAAATCTTAAGTCTCCTAAATGTTACTTTTGTCCATAATTATGTTCAATATTTTAGTGTCTTGTTCCTCTTTTCCACCCTGATGTTGCCCTGTTCTAGCGAACTGTTGCAGAAACCCTCAATCTCTAGCTAGAGATCTGGTCAACGAAAATACTGAGTTGCTCCCTCTACCTCTGGAATCACTCGATCTGGAAAACTCAAATTTTTGTGCCTCCCAGAAAAATCAAATTTTCTCAAGCAACTCGGCCCCCTGGAAAAGTGTCTGCAATGCCCTTGGGAATTTTGATCTGCTTCCCACATTGAACAGTGAAATTCCTTTGTTTCGCCTCTGAGCTCTCCAGCCGATCAACTGTGCTCTGATACCATGTGAAATTTTTATCTATTGCAGCAACTGGAAATTTAATTACGCAATTTATTTGTACGGCAAACAACGAATAAAATCACAACTGCAATTTTCACCATAAAAATACCGCGGAAAACAAATACTGAAAGCAAAGAAATTCTAGAACATACACAAGAATTTTAACACAGTTATTTTTGGACAACTGTCCCTGAAAAAACCCAATGCGGGAAAACCAATGTAGTAGATGAGGGTTTTATTATAATTCTTCAGCAGCAATTCTGAGTACAATAATTTAGATGCCCAACTGGTGATTTAATCTGAGGAAAAATACAGACAAAATTTTCGTGAGAATTTTCTCTCACTCCACAACTATTTTCTGCCTCCAAAATTTCCCCCCCAACTTCAACGCTGAGCCTCCTGTGTCACTCCCTGCGCAAAGCTTACGCTGGCCCTATGAGAATTTCATCCTTCTTCTGTTTACCTCTTCCAGGGACTGGAAACCTTCCTCTCGGAATGCTTCTACCCTCCTCTTTCACCTGCTACTCACCCTCTGCCTCTATCTTCTTTGCTGAGCTACTACTACTAAGAAAATCAAACTGCCTAGGAAACTGAGTATTTTCATTAGCGTATTCTCCACCTACCCATCAACTTCTTATAATCTTTTGTTGGAGCACCAACGGCCAAGATTAAAACATAATCGATGGCCCTGATTAATTTCATGTTGATTCATGTGATTTTCTAGATGATTCTCACCTTATCTCAATTAACACTGATTAATTAACCATATTCCCTAAGTTTAGACTTAGGAAGTATTTAAAAATTGGTTAATAATCTAATTGAGACACTTCTAGGCGGAATTTCTAGAAATGATTTCTGGGTTTTGGAGAACTAATGTATTCTAGCCTCTCCACAAAATTTTGTGGCTAGAACACATCCGATGCTACAAAAACTAACAGTTGCAGTTACCCAAGCTCATTGGAGATCAAACAAGCTCTCAACTAGGCCTCTTGGCCTCTTGGTTTTCCTCTCTTCGTTCCATTTTTCTCTTTGTTTTGCTATAGCCATTTTATGTAGTCATATGACTCAAATTAATTCATTAAAGGTTACTAAAAATCACTTGATAATCACTCATCTTAATTAGCTAATTATTTGAGCTATTGTGGCACTGACAATTTGGCACCTTGTGGGTTTAGGAAGTGTTACCCACCACCTACGAGTAGTGTATATAGGAGAAAAATTAGATCCCCATCAATGGCTAAGATCATCTCTAAGTCAATCCATGTGAGTTTCTAGAGAAATCTCACCTTTCTCAATTAATTGTTGTTAATTAATCACTTTTCCTAAGTTAGACTTAGGAAAAATATAATAACTGATCAATTAACTTAATTGAGCCATCTCTAGGTGTTTTCTCCTGAAACTTTTTCAGGGTTACCGAGATCTAGTGTTTCTTAGCCTCTCTGACCAAAGTCGAGAATAGAACACTTGTCCGACGATACAAAACTAACACTTGTCCTCCCTTGCATTTCATGTAATCGAGAAGATATGATTGTTGATCTATTTGGGTCTTCTTTAGATCTTCCTCTAATCGTCCCTCAGCCATATTCAAGTCACATGAGTTTTGAACATGATGAGCCACCATTGGTTGACCTTGTTGGAAATGTTGTCATTGATGGCAAAGGAGGTAGCAGATGCAGAGACAGGAACAGTTACAAGAAGACAAAGACAGACAATGGAGGCAGCAAAGAGAAAATGAAGATAAAGGAGAAAGGCAAAGACAGAGGCAGTGAAGTCGTCGAGCGACAGAGGCGTTAGCACAGCAGAGGCAGAGGCAGAGTGACAGAAGCGGCAGAGGCAGAGCCACAGCTGTTATTGCATGTATATATAAATTCTGAGAATCTTTTATACAGCCTAGCGTTACACATAACATTTTTCCGGACTGTCTGTGTATTCAAGACAAAGGATGCAAGAATGTGAAATCATTTAATCTGCAAATTGAGATTAATTGTGCCTGTGTGTAGTTGGAAAACTCAGTGTTAATACTGTCGACATCGTATCTCGAATTGGTCGACAGAGGAGCGATTGTGAGACTACGTGTCTTCTTGGTTGAATCACATGAAACATTGAATTAATATTGTTGTGAAATGGTCGAATTAAATCTTGTGTGAACCATATTCTCTGTGAACGAGTGGCTGTGTGCACTCTGCATAAGAATAGACGGAACCGTGAAAAGGAGCGGAACTCTGCGTTGGAGGCGGAACCATAGTCAAATGCACAGTGTGAATAGAGCGCAACCATAGTCGTAACAAAGAATATATATATATATATATATATATATATATAATTGAAATCGTGGAGGACCGGAACCTTGCGTGAGGGAGTGGAACCATGACCGGTGAACAGTAATGGCAGTTTCCTGGTATTGATCGCACCGCTATTACGAGGAAAGTGGTATTGAAGGAATGGGCAGCGATTCCATAGACTATTTGACACGTGGCCAGGCTACTGTTCCAATACCACCATTTAACGTGCACCATCGCGCATTAACTTTCGTACCAAGACGCGGAGCGAAATTGACACGAGCCATTGATCTGGAAGAGGGCCATCGGACGATGAACGTGCGTCAGACTTGTCTGGAGTTTAACCAAGGTGTGCAGAGGATAACCCGAGTACGGAGCGCCATCGCGCATTATTGTTTGTGCATGTTGATCGAGCGATATACGTTGGATCGGGCAACGTAATACCAACCGTCGGATGGGCGCGTGGGTTAACAAGGTATGGTGTATGCGTTCGTTTGATTGTGTTGTGGGCTCCGACGTTAACATATATATATTATATATGTTGAGATATTATGATGTGCGTGTAATAATGTTTGAATATGATCCGGGCGCGTAACAAATATAATATAATGGTTATTGAGTGTATGTGTGGGGCCCAATCAAACATGTATTAAGGTTTATGGGTTTAATCCAAAGTTGGGATTATATGCGATGATATATATAAGCGACGGTTAACCTTCTATTAAAGTCAGTATATATGTATGAGCGAAGTGCATATATGGCAACATTCGAATGCTGTGTGAATATTCATATGACGTCGGTGAGTTATACACAAGCGCACAATAATCAAGGAATGATGCAGGATAATGTTGGGTTGCGGCTCTCTTTTGCTAACTATAGTAAGGAATATATGCATTGATATAGAGCGTAGAACATAGGACTGGGATTAATATCTCAAATATTTGAGATACTAACACTCTCAGATTTAAATTTAATCGAATTTGCCAGCGTGGAATTAAAGAGAAGTGTGAGATTGCCTGGATTGGGAAAATGATTGAGCATGAAACTTGAATGCAATTATGGAAAAGGAAAAAGAAGAGGAGAGCATGCAGAGATGAAAGTTCGGTGAACAGGAATATGTACAGGAATGAGTTGGACAGGTGAATAAGCACAGAAAATAGGGAATATGCAGATGACTGTGAACAAAGAGTATGCAGAACAGGTTCTTAACAGCAGTAGGAAAAGACAAATCCAGTAAAGCTAAAATCCAGAAAAGGCGCTGAGTAAAATTGAAATATGTAATTAAGAATGTGAATGTAAATGTTGTAATTAATTTTTTTTTGTTTGTGATGCAAAGGCAAGTATCCTAAGGAAAAGACAAAATCCCACTGTAGCATGGAAATTTGTACATATTGTAGTAATTCTAAAAATAAGTTGGAAAAAGGAATAAGAAGACAGAAGCCAAAGAGTCATGACTGTTCACTCCAAATTCCTTGTGAAATACAAACATTCATGTGAGAATTTCTATATATAATATCAATTTAATAAGCTCAAAAAAAAAAAAAGGGAGAGAGAGAGAGAGAAAATATAGAGAATGCAGAATATAGAAGAATAAAGCAGAGAAGATTAAGAGAAGCAGGATACGAACAAGGCGATGCTCCCAGGTAAATCGACAAACATTCGGCTTGATAGCTGTCAGTTGTAGCTGACTAAGGTTGAAGCCTCCTGTAGGTTGGTGCCTGCAGAAAATTGAAGGGAGTTGGTGCTTCCTTGCAAGTTGCAGCTTGCAGAATTGAGGTTGGAGCCTCCTGTAGGTTGGTGCCTGCAGAAAAATAGTGGTGAGAGGGAGTAGGAGCTTGCCTTTGCATCACAACAATAATAAGATGTGGTTTTCTTCCGTTATGGGTTTCCACTTATATCGGGTGTCTCTGTGCATGATAGTTATGTATTGAATCTGATATGTATCATCTGCTTAATACATGCAACTCTCATATTAAGTCTACTGCTATATTAAACTAATACTTGCTTCTTGCATTCTAAGATTACTCACACATTAAATTGGATATGAAATGAAGGTGTAAATAGTTTAATGAAAAAGTTTTTCAAAGATCAGGAATGTATTAAATTGATTCACCCCCCCCCCCCCCCCTCCCCTCCCCTCTCAGTTTAATTAAAGGCTCAACAATTGGTATCAGATCCGGTTCCTTGTATATCAGTCTAACAACTGAAAGGAGATCCTAGGCTCTCAAGATGGCAAGTCAAGAAGGAAGCTCAACCAATAAAGCCCCTTTCTTTACAGGTGCAAATTATGCCTTTTGGAAAATAAGAATGAAAGCTTATATAATGTCTTTAGGATTAGAAGCTTGGGATGCTGTGGAATTTGGATATGTCACAAAGTCAACTGATACAGAGAAAGAAGCTAAAGAAAGCTTTGTAGCTAATGCAAAAGCAATGAATGCAATCTTAAATGGACTATGTGAAGCTGAGTTTATCAAAATAATGCACAGTAAGACTGCCAAAGATATGTGGGACACTCTAGAGAATATCCATGAGGGAAATAAAAAGGTAAAGACTGCCAAACTTCAAGTATATAGAGCCCAGTTTGAAAATTTAAAAATGAATGATGATGAAGATGTTGGCAGCTTCTTCTTAAAAGTTGCAGAAATTGTTAACAGTATGAAAGCTCTTGGAGAAACAATACCAGAAAGTGTAATTGTGCAAAAGATTCTAAGATCTCTTCCATCCAGATTTAATCCCAAGGTGTCTGCAATAGAAGAAACAGCTGATTGGGAGACCTTGACCATGAACCAGCTACTAGGAAACCTAACAGCATATGAGATGAGGCTCCCACAAAAGAAGCCAAGTACGAGGGAGGCAGCATTTAAAACAGAAAAGAAGAAAGAAGAAAAGGAAGACATATGCTCTTGCTCTGATGAAGAAGAGGCTAAATTTGTCAAGAAACTGGATAGAGGCTCAGGTAGATACAAAGGTAAACTTCCCTTCAAATGCTTTAACTGTGGAAGAGTTGGACATTATGCTGCTAAGTGTCCTCACAAGAAAGTAAGAAATCAAGCTCAAGAATCAGAGAAAAACACATCAAAGAATTGGCAGAAAGGAAAGAAATTCAGCAGAAAATCCTTCTATGCTCAACAAGACAGCAGTACATCTGAAGACTCAGATGATTCCTCAGGAGAAGAGGGAACCTCTGAATTTTTACTGATGGCCATAGAAGATCTTGAAGGACACTTGCTAGAAGAAGAAGAAGAAGGGGAAGTCGACCTTGAGGGGGAGCTAAGAAGTGCTCTGGAGGAGATTGACAGACTCAAACTAAAATGCAGAAAACAAAAAGAGATTCTCCTCAAATGTGTGAAAGAAGAACAAAATTCAGAAGTCCTCATGCAACTGAAGGTAAAGCTTGAAGAAGCCAAGAAGATAGAAGATATATTACTTCAACAAATCAAGGATAAAACTCGAGAACAAGAGAAGCTGGAAGAAGAAATTGTATGTCTGAGGAAGAAATTAGAAAGTGCTCAACAGAAAGTGTCTATATACCCTTCTCAAATGACAAGCTCTGGTAAGTTGAATGAAATCTTGGATGCCCAAAGATCTCCTCTAATAAAAACTGGGATAGGCTATGAAGGAGAATCAAGTAAAGGCAAAGAAAAGGAAAACAAAAATATAATTTTTGTGAAAGCAAAGAAGGCTGATGAAGCAGCTCAAATAGTTCCTACAAAGGAAGAAACATGTAATGAGAAAGACAGAGACCAGAAGAAACCTCTAATAACAAAGATTGCAACAAATACTAAGACAACAGAGAAAGGTTCATATACTCCTGATTATATCAAATTTGGAAGCCATCAAAGGAGATTCTTGCCTCCTATGAAGAATGCCACCTGTTATGTCTGCCACAAGCTGGGACACATTGCTGCATATTGTCATGCAAGGAGGAGTAATTCAAACCAGCAAAAGATGCAAACTGTAAGGAGACTGTCTCAAACAAATAACTGGAAAAGACAACCTCACAACAGGTATGCAAGTTGCTTCTATGGTTACTGCTTTTATTGTAAAGAATTTGGCCATAAAATCATTGAGTGTAGAAAGTATGGACAAAGGTTGATTAATCAAAGAAATTTTGTTCATACTCAAAATTCTGCAAAAACTATGATCAAATGCTTTATATGCAATCAAGTTGGACATATGTCTTCCAAATGTCCTCTCAGAAGATGTAGCTCATCACCTCACAAAAGATACCAAACAAAAGGGTGCCTCCAGTGGATAAAGAAGATGAATAAATGTGACTTGGCTCTAACTGCTCAAGACCTAAAAAGTCAGTGGTATTTGGATAGTGGCTACTCTAAACACATAACTGGAGACAGAAGCAAGTTTATAACTCTTGATGAAAAGAAATCGGGCAATGTCACTTTTGGAAATGACAAATCAGTAAAGATCAAGGGAAAAGGATCAGTCAACATAGACAATGGCAGAGGAAAGGCCCAAGATGTACTATATGTAGATGGGCTGAAAGCAAATTTACTGAGTGTCAGTCAGATGTGTGATAAAGGCTGTGAAGTTCTCTTTAGAGCACAAGATTGTGTAGTCAGGTCAAGCACAACAGGAAAGACTCTACTCAAAGGTGTTCGAACAGAGAGTAATGTGTACATAGTAAAAGAGGAGGATGAAGCCTGCCATCTTAGCAAACTTGAGGAGTCATGGTTATGGCATAGGAGATTGGGACATCTCAGTTTCGACCATATCATCAAACTGAGCAAGAAGAATGCTGTCAGAGATATGCCAGAAATAAAAAGACCTTCAAATACCATATGCAAATCTTGTCAATTGGGGAAACAGACTCGCACATCCTTTAAATCTAAAGATGAGCTATCAACAAGAAGACCACTCCAGCTTGTGCACATGGATCTGTGTGGACCTGCTAGAACCAAGACACCAAGTGGAGAATCCTACTTCATGTTGATAATAGATGATTTCTCCAGAATGACATGGGTTGCTTTTCTCAAGAACAAATCAGAAGCACTGGAAAAGTTTAAGATATTCAAAGCATTAGCAGAAAATCAAACTGGATGCAAGCTAAAATGTATCAGATCAGACAGAGGAGGTGAATTCACTGATTATGACTTTGCAGACCTATGCAATGAACATGGCATGAAACAACAATTTACTATTGCAGGGACACCTCAGCAGAATGGAGTAGCTGAAAGACAAAACAGATATGTTCAACAAATTGCCAGAGCCATGATGCAGGAGAATAATATTGCTCAAACCTTCTGGGCAGAAGCTGTACACACAGCAGTACATATTCTAAACAAAGCTCATTTAAGACCTAATAGTGATAAGACTCCTTATGAACTATGGCATGGTAAACCAGCATCAATCAAGCACTTTAGAGTTTTTGGCAGCAAGTGTTACATAAAGAATAATGATGAAAATATGGGGAAGTTTGATGCAAGAGCAGATGAAGGAATACTCTTAGGATATGCATCTAAGAGCAAAGGATACAGATGCTACAATAAGTCTCTTCAAAAAATTGTAGAAAGTATTGATGTAAGATTTGATGAAGAACTCCCAAACAAGACAAAAGACACAGATTGCAGCAGCTACTCAGAAAATCATGAAGAAGAGGACCAAGAGGATGATGAAGCAAGCAAGACATCAGAAGATGTTGAACTGAACTCGAGAACACCCTCAAGATACACTCAAAAGAACCATCCAGAAGATCAAATCATTGGAGACAAGAATGTAGGAGTACAGACAAGAAGGCAGCTGACTGAACAGACAGAAGAGGTATACATAGCCATGTTATCCCAAATAGAGCCAAAGAAGTTTGAAGAAGCCAGCAAGGACAAGTATTGGGTAAAAGCAATGAATGAAGAATTGGACCAAATTGAGAAGAACAATACCTGGGAACTAATTCCTAGACCAACTGAGAAGAATATCATTGGTTCAAAATGGGTATTCAAAAACAAAATGAATGAGCAAGGACAAGTAATCAGGAATAAAGCCAGGCTGGTCTGCAAAGGATACTCACAAATTGAAGGACTTGATTATGAAGAAACATTTGCCCCAGTAGCCAGAATGGAAGCTATCAGAATGTTCCTGGCATTTGCATGCTACCAAGACTTCAAGGTATATCAAATGGATGTAAAGTTTGCTTTTCTTAATGGAGATCTAGAAGAAGAAGTGTACATGGAACAACCAGAAGGCTTCTCATTGACAGACAAAGAAGATTATGTATGCAGACTGAAGAAGGCCCTATATGGACTGAAACAGGCTCCTCGTGCTTGGTACTCAAGACTGGATAAATATTTGCAAAAACAGGGTTTTAAGAGAAGTGGAGTAGATAGCAATCTATACATAAAAGTCCATGAAAATGAACTCCTGATTGTTGTAGTGTATGTTGATGACATTATGTTTGGAAGCAACAGAGAAGAACTGGCAAAAGGATTTGCTGATGAGATGAAAATAGAGTTTGAAATGTCCATGATTGGAGAGCTCAGTTTCTACTTGGGATTACAAATTCAGCAAAAGAACACAGGTACATTCATCTCACAGGAAAAATACTTAAAGGAAATGCTGAAAAAGTTCAAAATGGAGGACTGCAAACCTGTGTCAACTCCCATGGTCACGGGTTGCAAGCTGTGTGCTGATGATGGGACTGCAGATGTAGATCAAAAACTCTACAGATCCATGATAGGAAGCCTGCTGTATTTGATAGCATCAAGACCAGACATCATGCTAGCAGTAGGACTAGTGGCTAGATATCAAGCAGCACCTAAGCAAAATCACCTTCTTGCAGTCAAAAGAATATTCAGATATCTACAAGGAACTACACAGTATGGGCTTTGGTATCCTAAAGGAAAAAGCTTCACTTTGACAGCATACACAGATGCAGATTAGGCCAGCTGTGTTGATGTCAGGAAAAGTACAAGTGGAGGTGCATTCTATCTAGGAGAAATTCTGGTGGCATGGTTAAGCAAGAAACAAACATCTATCTCTCTGTCTACAGCTGAAGCAGAATATATAGCAGCAACAGCATGTTGTACACAAGTCATGTGGATGAAGCAAACTCTTCAAGACATGAAGGTAAGCATTGATGAACCTATTTCAATCAAATGTGATAATACAAGTGCTATAAATATATCTAAAAATCCTGTACTTCACTCAAAAACTAAACATATTCCAATCAAGTATCATTTCCTCCGAGAACAAGTGGCTCAGAAGATAGTAAAGCTGGAATATGTACCAACGAAAGAACAGACAGCTGATATATTTACCAAACCTCTTGCTAAAGAACCATTTCAATATTTGAGAGATAAACTAGGGGTAGTATCTGCAGAGGCTACTCTCTGATATAAAGAGAAAGCACAATTTCAGGGGGAGAACAAAACGAAAATATCATTCCAGGGGGAGAACAACCAACAAGGAAAGCATGTATCAGGTCCTCAAGATCAAAGGATTAAGGCAAAAGAACACCAAGTTATTATCCTAGAGATATCTGCATTATTCAAGCATTAAAAGGTCAATTACAGAGCAAAAGGATCAGTACTGTGTTCTAAAACATTATATTAAGAATCTGAAACATAAAAACGAGTGGTGATTATCATTTGAAGCCTCTTAGCATCAATGTTTTAAAAAACGGAATCGGTCAGCTACCAGGTCGAGGTAATGACTCGGTAATGACTCGGAATCGGTAATGACTCGGTCGACCAGGTTTCAATGACTCGGTCATGACTCGGTTTTTGTAAAAAATACATTAAATATTAATTTTTTTGTACAAAAACATAAATTGAAAGATTTTTATTCATGTTTCCAAACACAAAGCATTACAATATAGACAAAAGACAACATATGATAAAAGTAGGCTCTCGGTCGACCAGGTTTCAATGACTCGGTCATGACTCGATTTTTGTAAAAAATACATTAAATATTAATTTTTACGACCCTAATAAAATTAAGCCAACCTAATCACTCAGGTATGATCACTACATGTAAGCTTGATTTGAAGTAGTTTGCATGAGTCAAATGTTTTGAAGAATAACTGTTGAGCTTAAAGTGCCTTGATAAAAAACAAACAAATCTACTTGATAAGGTATTGAAGGTTGTTATTCAAGGTTTCTGGTATCTCTAAGGGTTTCTACAATGGGAGACAATATTGAATAATATTGTCACTAGTTTAAATTTTCTATAAGGCTGTAGCAGCAGTTGGTTGGCTCAATAAATCCATTTGATTTGATGCTTGCTCTCTTCAATTTATTATTGGAAGGATCTTGTGACAAATTCAAGGCTTGTCTTTGGACTAATTCAAGCAAATATCTTTGAGCCCTAGTTTGTGACCAAAAAGAGCTGAAGTTCCGTGACATCAACAATTGACCAATAGTTCCTTACTACTTAGTATTAATTCTGAGCACAAGATAGGGAAAGGACACATGTACATGTAGCATTGAAGGTTGCATAATTTCTGTTAAGGATTAAACTAATGAAAGGAGTCCAGTTTGTTCAAGTTACAGCTTTCTTTTGGTAACAAATTGAAGAGCTGTCCCTATGCCCTAATCATTAAAATTTGAGAGTGTCTCTAAATATATTCTGAACAAAAGGGCAGATTGATATGACAGTGATACATTACAGAGTGACAAAGATGTATGACAGTACCATTTTGTATTTTGTAACAGTGATGCTTGGGTCTCGATCCTAGTACTTGAGACAATGATGCTTGGGACAAGAATTGGTAGGGATAACAGTAATAAGTGTTAGTGGTCTTGTGAGATGCTCTTATGTATGCTGTGCACTATCTATGCAGTGCTTTTATATGAAAATAATCTATTGGAATGTGACAATGACAGTGATCTACTTGACAGGTGGAGACATGACAGTATCTCCTTGACAATGAGAATTGTATCTCTTGTCAGTAATGTGTGTTTAACAGTGTATTATGAGTCCACAATCTTCAACAAACACTCACAAATGCTCAAACAAATTGCATGAGAAAGATGTGAGCTCAATAGAGGGGGTGGGTTAGTTATATAGCATTGGGAGGGCTTAGACAAGCATAAAAAACCCTAACAGCGAGTTAAATTCCTTTTTCAAGTCCGCAAAACCGCCAAAAATGGGCCCACCGGCCGGCTGTAATGACTAGGCCTGGTTGAATCGGGCTCGGCCTGGTCGGCCGGTTTATTACCGAGCCGGCCGAGTCATTACAAAAACCGGCCAGCCTGGTTGGTTATGTGACTGGTCGGACCGGCCGCCCAACCGGCTCGGTCGACCAGGCCTGGTCGGTTTCGACCAGGCCGTTTTTTAAAACAGAGCTTAGCATTTTAGTTGCTGCATCCAATCATACATCTCTGACTAGATAAAGTTGATCCAATGTATTCTATGAAGTATCATTATTCTCACTTTTAGCTCTATACAAGTGAAAGAACTGTATCAATTTACAGTGTATATTCAAATTCGATAAACCTCAAAGTGTTCTCTCAACAAATCTTATACATCACTATGGAGCAGCATGGAGAAGAGGGCCTTAATATAACTCAGAGAGAGGAAATGCAAAAAGCAACCCTTTGCCATTGATGTCAAAGGGGGAGGAAGAGCAAACAACAGGAGAACAAGCAGGCAAACAAAGAAAATGTATTGCCATTAATGCCAAAGGGAGAGACTGTTGGAAATGTTGTCATTGATGGCAAAGGAGGTAGCAGATGCAGAGACAGGAACAGTTACAAGAAGACAAAGACAGACAATGGAGGCAGCAAAGAGAAAATGAAGATAAAGGAGAAAGGCAAAGACAGAGGCAGTGAAGTCGTCGAGCGACAGAGGCGTTAGCACAGCAGAGGCAGAGGCAGAGTGACAGAAGCGGCAGAGGCAGAGCCACAGCTGTTATTGCATGTATATATAAATTCTGAGAATCTTTTATACAGCCTAGCGTTACACATAACATTTTTCCGGACTGTCTGTGTATTCAAGACAAAGGATGCAAGAATGTGAAATCATTTAATCTGCAAATTGAGATTAATTGTGCCTGTGTGTAGTTGGAAAACTCAGTGTTAATACTGTCGACATCGTATCTCGAATTGGTCCACAGAGGAGCGATTGTGAGACTATGTGTCTTCTTGGTTGAATCACATGAAACATTGAATTAATATTGTTGTGAAATGGTCGAATTAAATCTTGTGTGAACCATATTCTCTGTGAACGAGTGGCTGTGTGCACTCTGCATAAGAATAGACGGAACCGTGAAAAGGAGCGAAACTCTGCATTGGAGGCGGAACCATAGTCAAATGCACAGTGTGAATGGAGCGAAACCATAGTCGTAAAAAAGAATATATATATATATATATATATATATATATATATATTTGAAATCGTGGAGGACCGGAACCTTGCGTGAGGGAGTGGAATCATGACCGGTGAACAGTAATGGTGGTTTCCTGGTATTGATCGCACCGCTATTACGAGGAAAGTGGTATTGAAGGAATGGGTAGCGATTCCATAGACTATCTGACACGTGGCCAGGCTACTGTTCCAATACCACCATTTAACGTGCGCCATCGCGCATTAACTTTCGTACCAAGACGCGGAGCGAAATTGACACGAGTTGTTGATCTGGAAGAGGGCCATCGGACAGTGATCGTGCATCGGACTTGTCTGGAGTTTAACCAAGGTGTGCGGAGGATAACCCGAGTACGGAGCGCCATCGCGCATTATTGTTTGCGCATGTTGATCGAGCGATATACGTTGGATCGGGCAACGTAATACCAACCGTCGGATGGGCGCGTGGGTTAACAAGGTATGGTGTATGCGTTCGTTTGATTGTCTTGTGGGCCCCGACGTTAACACATATATATTATATATGTTGAGATATTATGATGTGCGTGTAATAATGTTTGAATATGATCCAGGCGCGTAACAAATATAATATAATGGTTATTGAGTGTATGTGTGGGGCCCAATCAAACATGTATTAAGGTTTATGGGTTTAATCCAAAGTTGGGATTATATGCGATGATATATATAAGCGACGGTTAACCTTCTATTAAAGTCAGTATATATGTATGAGCGAAGTGCATATATGGCAACATTCGAATGGTGTGTGAATATTCATATGACGTCGGTGAGTTATACACAAGCGCACAATAATCAAGGAATGGTCTGGGATAATGTTGGGTTGCGGCTCTACTGCTAACTATAGTAAGGAATATATGCATTGATATAGAGCGCATAACATAAGGGACTCGGGATTAATATCTCAAATATTTGAGATACTAACACTCTCAGATTTAAATTTAATCGAATTTGCCAGCGTGGAATTAAAGAGAAGTGTGAGATTGCCTAGATTGGGAAAATGATTGGGCATGAAACTTGAATGCAATTATGGAAAAGGAAAAAGAAGAGGAGAGCATGCAGAGATGAAAGTTCGGTGAACAGGAATATGTACAGGAATGAGTTGGACAGGTGAATAAGCACAGAAAACAGGGAATATGCAGATGACAGTGAACAAAGAGTATGCAGAACAGGCTCTTAACAGCAGCACGAAAAGACAAATCTAGTAAAGCTAAAATCCAGAAAAGGAGCTGAGTAAAATTGAAATATGTAATTAAGAATGTGAATGTAAATGTTGTAATTAATTTTTTTTATTATTGTTTGTGATGCAAAGGCAAGTATCCTAAGGAAAAGACAAAATCCCACTGTAGCATGGAAATTTGTACATATTGTAGTAATTCTAAAAATAAGTTGGAAAAAGGAATAAGAAGACAGAAGCCAAAGAGTCATGACTGTTCACTCCAAATTCCTTGTGAAATACAAACAGTCATGTGAGAATTTCTATATATATAATATCAATTTGATAAACTCAGAGAGAGAGAGAGAGAGAGAGAGCAAATATAGAGAATGCAGGATATAGAAGAATAAAGCAGAGAAGATTAAGAGAAGAAGAGCAGATACAGAACAGAGTTGATATCTGGAGTAAATCAGCAAACATTCAGCTTGATAGCTGTCAGTTGTAGCTGACTAAGGTTGAAGCCTCCTATAGGTTGGTGCCTGCAGAAAATTGAAGGGAGTTGGTGCTTCCTTGCAAGTTGTAGCTTGCAGAATTGAGGTTGGAGCCTCCTGTAAGTTGGTGCCTGCAGAAAAATAGTGGTGAGAGGGAGTTGGAGCTTGCCTTTGCATCACAACAATAATAAGATGTGGTTTTCTCCCTTTTATGGGTTTCCAGTTATATCTGGTGTCTCTGTGCATGATAGTTATGTATTGATCTTATATGTATCATCTGCTTAATACCTGCTACACTCATATTAAGTCTACTGCTATATTATACTAATACTTGCTGCTTGCATTCTAAGATTACGCACACATTAAATTGGATATGAAATGAAGGTGTAAATAGTTTAATGAAAACCTTTAAAAGATCAGGAATGTATTAAACTGATTCACCCCCCCCCCTCTCAGTTTAATTAAAGGCTCAACAGACCTTTCGAATTTGGTTGTTGTGACAAGCAGCCTGGGTGTCGAAATATTGTCCTCCAATCGCCTTTCTCACCGGTACACTCCTAGCATGTCCATGAGGACATCAACGAGAGTTGTTTGCCTGAGATAGCTATTGAGCAAGTGTTCCTAAGATTGATCATTGATTACTCTATTCTTTGCTTGCAAGGGAGGATCCAATTGTATAAGTTGAATTCCTCGCTTCCATATTCATCTAGAACTCCTCTTCATAACACATGGTCCTTCTATTTTCCACCTCCCACCCTTATGATCTGGCATGTGAGTATTATGATATTTGTGATGCTTCTTTGACTTATCCCATGATTAGCCAAAGGGGCAAGAGGTGTGATATTGAACTAATAATATGTTAGCTACACTAGTTATATGACTATTACTTAGTTGATATGTTTGATGCTAGCATAGATTATAGTTAGTTGCATTCTCACATCATGTTTCATTATAGATTAGCTTGCACTTAGAATAGATTTTGTTTTTTGTATAGATTTTTATTCTTATAAAACTTGGGCGATAATCTACACCCAATGCACATGCTCCCAAACAAGTTGATTTGGATGTGTAGGTTACGAGTTTGCAAGCCCAAGGATTGCTAGAGTTCTCATGAACTCCATGCTCAAGTATATGGATCATGCACTCTACGATGAGCTCATGTTCCTAAGTTGGAGCCAGATGTTACCCACCAAAATGGGTAACCCCATTGGAGGAAATGCTTCTCCTACATTTGATAGTCAGTCGGTCATCCAAACAACCAGTAATCCCTACCAGCCACCACTAGAGGATGATGTGCCATGTACCTCTCACCATCTGTCATTAGTACTTGAATGAAAATGGTTTGTTATTCAAAAGGTACTTTGATCATTTTTCATTCGTGTGCTTATACTTGTTTGTTTTGGGCATTTAGTATAGATGGTGGGGTGATATGGAAGATTAACAGCCTTTGTCTGTATTCTTGTTCTCTCACCTTCTTACAGGGGGCTTAATCTTCGACCATAGTCCAGTAGGACCTCCCTTAAGGCCCTTTTGAGTTATAGGAAGGGCACTACCTAGAAAGCCAAAAGTGAGATAACATAGTCCCATCTTCTTTGTACATCATACTTAACACCTTCCATGCCGCATTACAAGCCCCATATCTCATCTACATTCTTCAGGTACAACTTGCCATATAAATTAGGTGACCTAATCCTCATATAAATAGAGGATAGGTTCATCTCATTTCTCATCATCACTTGTGACTATTTCATCCCTCTTAGATAATGCCTTCGCTTAACTGTGACTTGTATCTTGTGAAGATGTGATCTATGGTGGATTTTTGTTAATTGAGCTATTCTTTGTCTTTGGAGATGTCATTTTGGAGCAATATAAGACTTGTTCATGCATTCTATTTTGTAAGTGTACCGTGTATTTGATAAATCTTTGTTATTTTGTGGCTATTGAATGGAATGGTTGATTATATAGGGTTTCTATATGCAAATTTATGGTTGAAAATTATCCTGTGAACTCTTGATGATAGTATTCACTGCATTACCCACTTATAGAATGTGAATGACAATCCCACGGGTGAACCTTTCAACTAGCACTCCCCATTGACTTTGCTCCCTCACAAAAGTGGTAGTTAGAGTTTAAACCTAGGGTTTCATATCCCTTATTCTTGCCAAGGTTTAGTCATCTTTAATTATCCCCTAAACTCCATCACCTAAGGTCAAGGCACTTGCTTTTGTTACATGGTTGATCACCTTGAAATTCATCCTAAATTTCACTTTTCTCCTCTAAAACCTGATTTTCAACCTCTTAAGGTAAGTCGCTAGCTAGGGCTAGGGCATATTTCTCAACTAGGGTTTGAAACGTTCCTTGGTACTAGGTAGAGGGATTCAACACGTGGAGTACTAAATACTGGATATGATGCTCATGTGGCTATATTGGTTGTATCATTGAACATGACTAGTCCTATAAGTATAAATAGTTCAAAGAACTGGATATAGTATAAGATAGTTGCCTAATTGATAGCGAGGAACCGAACAGACATGTAGAATGTTGTGGGAAGGAAAATGGAGAAAACACATTAAGAGGAAACAATATACCATATAGACAAATTAAACAAATAAGAAGAAACCAAAGTGTAAAACTACTCGAAGCTTAACATCTCATTGGAAGAGAAGCAGGTAATAGCACAACTAAGGACCAGCTCACACAAGGTGCGATGTTAAACAAGGAGATGGGAACAACCCAAGTAACCACGGATGAGAAGCTATGTTAGGAATGTGGAAAGGGCGAGGTGGAACTGAGTAGCATTTTCTTCTTCATCGGGAAGCATACTCACAAATAAGGCAAAGATCAAATCTGCATATTGAAGATCATGAATCAAAGTTTTGTGATTATCTAGTGGGACGCACAAGGCTGGCTAAGAAAATAAGGTGTGCAAGAAACTGACTATTGAGATCAAAGACAAAGGGACATCCAAATCTGGACATGGATAAAAGGAGAATAGAG
Source organism: Pinus albicaulis (assembly GCA_034641835.2). NCBI lineage: Eukaryota > Viridiplantae > Streptophyta > Pinopsida > Pinales > Pinaceae > Pinus > Pinus albicaulis. The sequence continues at coordinate 4,346,751 of CM076578.1, forward strand.
CTATATGAGTAAAAATGGACCATGATGTGGTTCTCACCTTTGCACAACCATCTTCTTTTATTGTAATAATTTGCTTTAATTTCACTGAAAATTGTTGAGATTTTGTGTATTTGGGGTAGCATCAGTTGTGCTCTAGCTCCCAAATTTTGTGGAGGGACTAGAGTACACTTGATCTACAAGAACCAAAAAGGGATTTGGGAAATTTCATCTAGTTTGGGAGATATTTAATTAATTAATTATTTTAATGTATTTCCTAAGTCTAAACTTAAGGAAATGAAATAATTAAAGTTAATTAAATTAAACATGTGATGAAATTGTCTTAAGTCACATGGATCAAGCTTTCTTTTAATCTTAGCCATTGATTCAATATCTGATCATGGTCATTGGTTTCCCAACGAGAAAAGTATAAAGGAAAGGTTTAGGGTCATTTGTAAAGACACACAGAGGCAGAGCACTGAAGCTACGCTGAGATTCTTGGGCGGGTTTGCTAAGAATTCTCAGAAGTGTTTCAGTTGCAGAGAGGGGAGTTTAGACAAAGGGGATGATCTGATCCCAGTGTCTAGAATCAGTAAGAGACAGAGATCATCTCAGAGAGGCAGTGGAGAGAAGCAGAAGAAGCAGTGGCAGAGAGGGCAGCAATTGCGCAGCGCAGAGGCAGCGTCAGCTACGCAGGTGTTGAGCAGTCCTTCCCAGGGCAGCGCAAGTCAGCTAGAAACCCTCAAGGGTTATGCAGAGAAGCTTAGGAGCAGCGTAGGGACTACGTCACCTAGTCTGGGGTAACGCAGCCCTTTCCAGGCCAGCGTTGAGGGACGCAGTGGCTTCAAGGGCAGCGCTGGGGTTTCTAGGGCCTAATTTTGGCTGAGTTATGTAAATCCTGTTTGAGGGTGTGGATCAGTCATTATTTTGGCTTCAGAACAGCCAGTGAGTTGCAGATCTATTTTATCTCTATCGGGTTTTCCAAATCTGGAACCCAGATTTGCTGTATTCAGAAAACTCTTAATAATGAAACACTCTAGCAGCCAGCAGACCGGTTTTCCCACATTGAGTTTTTCCGGGGACTATTTGTCTAGAAAATTGTTGTCACTTTCTCTATGTGTGCATGTACTTTTTCTAAATCTGAATTGGTGAAAGTCTGTTATGTCTTTTGCTTCGATATTAATCTGAAATTTTCAGTTAATAACTTAATTAAGTAGGAGGAGCATAACCAGATCTAACAGTAGATTTCTGCATAAGAAACATTCAGAAATTTTCACAAAAATGTCATACAGCATGCTATCACTCTTGGCCCATATGACCATTTGGCCTCTTGGATGGTTGAATAAAAGCTATCTATCTATCTGTGCACCAATCATCCTGGAAATTATCCCATTTAATGCATGTTATTGACTTCGACCACCAATAAACCTTATTTTCCTTCCTATCACTTATTATAATTAGATGCATTGCTCTTAAAGCAATAAAATAAATATAGAAAGTAATACAATCTTCTTTACAAGTATCTAGGACAGCCCCGGCAAGTCATCACAGGATTATTATATTCCAGTCTCTCGAGAAAATTAAGAAGTACATCAAATTAAGAGATGTATGCATTTAACATGGTTGTTTTTACAATATCCATCCCTAAGCAAAGAAATGCAAAATGTAGTACAAATAGAGAACACAAGATAATAAAAATAATCTCTCAACATAATAGTGAACTCTGGTGTGAAGCTATTTTGGAAGAGAATGTGAAAACCTGTTCTCTGTCATGGCTGAGAAATTCCTAATTCGTAAGATTAGGATCATTATACCAAATATTACTTCGATGAAAATGGAGCAGGTTTCCTTTAAGCATATCGATAACCAACCCTGTCAACCCCCAGAATTCAAAATTTTGTTAACCTTGAAACTTTATATCAACATTTCAATGGTATTATATAACTATAAATTTATATCTCAAATACCCAAGATTTTAGAATTGTACTTCACGAAATCTCTTGTGATTGCACATGAAGTAGTTGACAATGCAACATAAACGAAGACAACAATCTATCATGATTTTCCCTAATACAAGTATGACATTTAAGACTCCAAATATAAAAGCATATAAAGGAACAATGTATACATAAGATATTAAAGACAACATACATAGGACTCTAATGAAAACATGAGCAAGCAAAGAGACACAACTGTCCAATGAAATATTGAAGCACATATTCATTGTATCTCCAATGAAGGTGATATTAAGCAGTAAACAAGACACTGAATCTATAGAGTATGATGCCACTGGGCATACTATATAATAATAGAGGCCCCACCATTTGGCATGTGGGAGATTGGCTTGGAAATGGCCCTTCCAAAAAAAATGGATTGTTGACCATCACATGGTGGTTTGACTTTGCTAGAGTTGAGGGATTTGGTATACACTGCAAGCACAATTGCGGTCTGGGTATCTCATGCTTCAAATCATCCCTTGATTTGAACCACTTGGACATCTGGTGGAATTCAATTTAGCAGTCAACAAAATCCGGAGCAGTTCTTTGGCGAAGGATCAGGACCCGAGAACATTTTTGAGGCCCGATGTATGGCTAGAAGGGCTTATTTAAGTGTGCAGAGCTGTTTACCAACTGCTGTCTCATTGATATCCTAGTGTGTCAATACATACGTCTCTTGCTATGAGGCCACATTTGAGCTGTGAGCTTTTGACAAAAATCAGTTGTGTACAGAGATTTGTTGGAGCTGTTGAAATTTGGGCAGCCTTGGGATGAATTTCCCCAAAGGGGAACCCAGCTACCCCAAAGAAGCCCTTCATGCCCCAAAGGTGGATCCAAATTGATAAAGAAAATATTTTTATTAATGTGGCACAAATGTGGGCAAGTAATTGTTTGTTAAATATATTTAACATTGTTATAAGCAAAAATTTGAATAGCAAGTATTTTCCCTCCAAGCCCTAAAGTCGGCTTGACTCCTTTTGGCTCCCATTTAATTTTTGGAAGAAGGTTATAAATAGAAGATTGGTTCTCTTCCCTAAGAGCAATACGGATCTCACAAGGGCAAAAGATCCGAGGTTACATTTCTACGGTGTGAATATATGTGATCTATGGCTCATATTTGTTGAAAAAGTGTAACTAGGTTCGGTCTTCATATTGACTATGTAATTATGTATTTATGTAATGAAGAAGACAAAGATAATAAAATGTATTTTTGAGCTTGCTTCATGGGTTTTATGAGCAAGGATTTTATTATAGGTCAAAGACTTCTTCTTGATGTCTTTTAGGATTGTCATCTTGTCATAAATGTATTAATTAAGAGTCATGTATATGAAGTGTCAAAGTCAGTGATGTATGCCTCAAAGGCCTTGTCAAATCAGCTTGAAAAAATGGCTCAAGAATGGTGATAATACTACAGCTCAGAGCAGCATAATACTCGATGTAAATACTCTTCAAGTTGGCTTGAAAATATTGATATACATTCCCTCAGAAAGTCGGCTCATGAACTGTCACATCTATTCATGGTCAGGTCTACTTATTACAGGACCTGACCACTCTAAATAGCCCACTGGACTGCGCAGAAAACTCAAAGATGGAAGTCCGCATATCTGTGAGTTTTTCAGACCGTAATTGCAGATTGAAAGGTTCGGATAAGTTCTGAAGTTTAGGGTGAATTCAAGGTACAGTTGATGCGTTGAAGAGGAGACAAAACAGCGAAGAGGATAAGGTCTGTTTGGGTGTGAAGTTGACATATCACAATCCGGAGGTGCAGTATAGCAGGTGGCATGTCACAGTTCGGAAGAGCACCAAAAGATAAATGCAGGTGCTAACACAGATTGGTAGTACAGCAAGGAAGTGACATAGCACAGTTCAGAAGTGCAGCAAGTCTAGAAGCATTGGAGAGAAGCCGAAGAAGAAGAGATAGATTATCAAGGATTATGAAGTTGATCAAGTTTCTCTAAGAGACCGAGCTCTCTAGTCCTGGTGCAGAAAAGTGCAGAACGGTGCAGGACGGTGCAGAAATGAAGGATCAGCTTAAGGAGTCAAGGAAGAAGCAGTGACAAGGTCTTGGAGGCATGCAAGGGTCAAGGGTCTATGTCATGGTCATGGTACTTGTCAACTGAAAGTCTATAAGAAGAATTTCTTGTGGGTTTTCCTCTCCAAGAGGGAGAGGTTTTGGCCCTGGCTCGAAGAGCCTAATTTTGTGTCTCTTGTGTTTTGGTAATTAACTTGAAAAAAGACATAATAAGCTAAGAAGAGAAGACATAAGTAAAAGAAGAAATGGTGCAAGATCGATCTAAAGATCATTTTGATCGGATGAGCAGAACATGTATTTTGAATTTATTCCACATGTGCAAGGTCGGCCTGATTTATCCCACATGCATAAGAGATGTGTCACACACCCCCACAGATACCTATATATTGGAGAGACTTGGAGTTCATTTTACACACACATTTTTTGGAGGCATTTTCTTCTCCCTTGGATCGTGATGGAGCAGTGTTCTTGGTTCTGCGTTTAGGGCATCTTGGTGCAGCGTCTTGGGGTGGTGTGACACATGTAAGAGGTTGACCTTATGAAGAATTTGCTGGTTGAAGCATCCTACTGACCGCCGTTACGCCACCATTATTTATCTCTGTTTTTGGCTTGTCTTCCATCGATCTATTGGTATGTTCTATCTACATCTTACTTTCATTGAGCCCTAGAATTTTAAAGTATATTTGCATCTAGCATAGAACATCTTCAGAATTTAACATGGAATCAGAGCTAGGAGAAAACAAAGCCCATCTAGTTGAGAATCTAAGGCAGAGTGAGATAAGGATTGTTTTCTGGTGTCCGAGCTGCTGAAAGAAGGTCATGTGAGGAGACCTCTGTTTCAGGTCTGTTGGGGCTGGTTGGTGCCCTAACCTTCAGCGTGGAGGAAGAAGCCTAGCCGCAGGCAGAAGGAGCCTAGCCGCAGGAGCCTTAGGACAGCGTGGGCATTTCTGTAGTGGAGGCCGAATGCTGTAGGAGACAGCGGCTGTTTTAAGTGGAAAAAGCCTTCTATGAACAGCATGAAGAGGCTGCCAAGGGTTTCAAAAAAGAGCAAAGAAGTTGGGTCTGCTTTGAGTGAGTCTATTTGCTTGTCGAGGAAGCTATTGGTAGACTGATGATGGTTTCAGGAAAGTCTTAGTAGATGTATTGGGGTTTTGTTACATGATTTCCCTCCTCCATATAGAACGAGCTCCTCAGACAGGATGTTGAGCAAATATGGGTTAGTTGATTCTTACTATGGGTATTATTAACCCTCTCCCACGGGCCGAGATCCATCATCAAGTCAGCCGCAGATCTGTGAACTGTTTAGAGCTGCCTAGTGTGTGAATCCTCTAGAGAAGGATTGTCGCAACTCCAAGGAGGTTGTTTCAATCAGGCCGCAACCCTATACAGGCCAGATCTGCGGTCACAATAATGCCGCAGCCATCTGGGAAGTTGCGGAGGGTTGAATCTAGCTCTAACTAGTTGTGGAAGGTTGTAACTATAGCCCTAATCAGCCTTAGATTGTGGAAAGTATTTGACCACTAATCTAGACAGAATATGATTGCTGATGTTTATAGGCAGAATTCTGGATCATATTTACGATTCTTGTCATATGGAGTTTGAAGAGTTACCTAAAGGAACAACAATCTCAGGAGGCTAATCTCAGGAGGCTGAGAAGGAAGAATTAAGAGAATATCTAAGGTTAAAAATATGAATTAATACCCTCGGACCTGTAGCATAAATTGTTGTGGCTCAAATCAGCTGTAAGGGCTTGAACTAGGCTTAGCCAACCACAGAACTTTGAACAGGCAGCCACAGAATTCGGATTAAGTTATAGGCAGTCACCCACAGACCCTCGGACTCAAGCATAGGAGCTACAACCTCGGCTTTGATTGTAATTTTTGTGGATCGGACCCATTGCAGTGACGGTCTAGCATCATACTTTCGGAGGTCTATGGGTCAGTGTTTTGGTTGAGCTACAAGAGATTTGGATCATCCTCATTAAATTCTAAGCATCAACAGTCATTCACAGTCAAACCTGCAGCACATTAAATGAGACTCAGTCTGTTCTTCAGAACTTGTTGCAACATTGAATCTTATTGAAGTGCTGAACAACTCAAACTTGTTTGTGGCTAAGATATGTAAAGAGTCGTGTAGTCTTTTCGGTGGAACTTGGATTGGTGAATAGTGCAGTCTTGGTAGAGCCCGAATCTGTGGGCATCACAGTCTCGGTGGAAATCAGATTTGTGGGTAGTACAGTCTTGTTGGAGCCCAGATCTATGGGTATTGTAATCTCGGTGAAGTTTTAACCTTGGAATGTAAATCATCTACAGCACAACCGATTTGGTGGCTCAAAAACGGATCTCTGTTATCTTGACTGACCAGTGATATAACATTGTGAAGGACTCTGATCTTTTAAGACTACTGGAGAAGGCTTAGTGATAAAAAGTTCAGACTTTTAATAGAGGAGATAACTACAGCATTTGGAGCATTTTGATAAGTGAAGTTTTGGACAGTGAAACTTTTTTTGAGACCTGTGGAGGGTACCTGAAGTATAAATCTACAGGACTTCGGACTGTCCTTACAATCTGAAACTCAGACTGTCTAGTGGGGCTCAGACCCTTGACTACAGTAATCCTGAAATGCGGTGACAGTTTTGTAGTGAATCTACAATGGCTCGATGAAGGATAATATAACTGTGGAGTTGTCACATTATTGTATAGTTGCATCAGTGACTCCGTTATATCTCTCTGGAGGCTCAATCAGTAGTGAATCTACAATGGCTCGATGAAGGATAATATAACTGTGGAGTTGTCACATTATTGTATAGTTGCATCAGTGACTCCGTTATATCTCTCTGGAGGCTCAATCAGTCAAGATCAAGGATAGTCGTTACACTTTGAATACTTGAACAATGATAAACTTGAAAGTGTGAACAGTGAAGTTTTTGGAGCCTTGGACAGTCACGTATTTGGAGTCTTGAACAATCAAGTATTTGGAACCGTGGTCAGAGAAGCAGTTGAAGTTTTTGGACAAGTGAAATATGATAGTGATGTGTATGATAATATCATGGCAACACTGTAATCAGTGATATGACAGTGTATGATACCTGTCAAGATGCATGACAGATACATGGCAGTATATGGCTATGATTCTTGTATGGCCTTGATAGTGGGAGAAGAAGATTTAGGCCCATGATTACAAAGCCCTTTCAAGTGTCACAAAGACATCTGATACACATTGACTTATCTGATATGCTGCCTGTGAAATCCTTGAGAGGATGTTCTTATAGATGTCTTCTCTCACAAGAGGAGTTGGCATTAAGAGGGAGACTACAACCGTATATGCTCCTAAGCAAATAACGTTGTTGGAAGAAAGAAGAGAAGACCCTCATGGCTCAGTGTTAAAATTGGACAACTAGGTCCAAACTCCATGTTGTGATGCTCAAATGAAGACACCAATATTTTTATTGGGTTCCTCTTTTGAAGAGGTGCAAGATCGATCTAAAGATCATCTTGATCCGATGAGCAAAACATTTATTTTGAATTTATTTTTAATACTTTCAAAATATGTGCAGGTCGGCCTTAAGGTTTTACACCCCCAGCAAATGTGTCACACACCTCAGTGATTGATATAAATAGAGTCAATGTTGGAGGGCATTTCACTCATCTCATCCTCACACATCATCTCTCCTCTTCTGATTGGTTCGAGCTCCTTGGAGGCAGTTTTAGTTCACACGTGGGAAAGAAGGACGAAGAGGAAGTTGCTGCAGCCAGGGTTTCCACGCAAGTTTGACCAGCGTTGACTTTGGTCAACGCATGGTCCAAAGGAGCTGATTTTTGGTGGAGACTTCGATTTTGGAAGGCCGTACATTTGGCACAAGAACTGAGGTCAAAGGTTGACCGTAGACCGTGCTGCGTTGACTTTTACTTGTTGTTGTTGCTGCTGTTGTCGTTGCTGCTGCTGTTAGTGCTGATGTTGTTGTTGTTGCTGCTGCTGCTGTTCTGCATTGACTTTTCTGGGGTTGACTTTGAGTTGACCGTGTGGTTGTTTTGAGGGTTTTTGTGACACATGCTGGGTTGGCTGACCAAGGAGGCTTTGCTAGTTGAAGCATCCCGTTGACCGTCGTAACGCACCACCACATTTTTCTGTTTCTGGTTTGTCTTCTGTAGATCCACTGGTATGTTTTATCAGCATTTTACTTGATTGTTTATGTGATTGTTATAGTGATAAGTAAAGCTGCATCAAGCATAGAACATCTACATAAATTTACATGGTATCGGAGTTGAGGTGAAGACAAGCCCTATTTGTAGCAATCACCGAAGAAGGAAATGGGTTCCACAAACTATGGCTTCAAGGAGGATGACAAATTCACTGGGAAGGATGACTTCCATGCTTGGAAGACGATTTTGGATCTCAAATTAGAAGACCAAGATGTCCCGGACTATGTGCAGGGTAAAATCCAAGAACCTCCATCCACTGCTACTGCTATTGCCAAAACAAAGTACAAGAAGGGGGAGATCAAAGCAAAGCCGATGATCAAGGAATCTATTCATAAGAGTCTGGTGGCCTACATCTCTGAGCTAGGCACATCCAAAGAGATGTATGATAAATTGATCCTCATGTTCAAGGCCAACAATGCAAATCAAGTGCTATTCTTCAACAATCAATTGAAGAATCTGAAGAAAGGCAGGGATGAGTCTATCCAATCATACTTTCTGAAGCTGACCGAGATCAGGAACAATCTGCTGGCTATTGGGGAGACAATAGTTGATCGAGAGATGGTACTGACCGCACTTGGAGGGCTCCCATCCGAATGGCATGTGTTCAACACTACCATTCTCAATAATAATGTGATACCTGACTTTGACGAGGTATTGTCGAGATGCGTTCAAGAAGAGACAAGAATGAAGAAGTATGAAAATGAAGGGAATGTTGCCTACGCTGCTCATTCTAGAAAGAAGAACTTTGGTGGTCCAAAGAATAAAAGGAAGAGTAGGGGCACAAGGAAAGAAGGGCAAGTGTTACACTTGTCATAGGCCAGGTCACTATGCTAGAGAATGCCCTTTCAAGAAGGATTCTCCTGATGATGATGACAACAACAACAACCGGAGGGATGGCAATCAAAGGAACAACAAGTTCCAGGGAAAGAGGAAGGCTCCCTCCGGCGAAAATGATCAACCTTTCAAAAGGTCAAGAAATTCCAGGTATGAGGAATCAAATGTTGTTGATAAAAGAAATGAATTCATTCTTGTATCTGCCCTCTCTGCTGCATCTCCACCCGACACTATGCATGTCTGGTTGATAGATAGTGGTGCCTCAAGGCACATCACTGGGTTCAAGGAAGAACTCTCTGATATGGTTGAGAAGGATACTAATCTGGAAATTATCCTTGGAGATAATGCCACATATCCCGTGAAAGGGACAGGGACTGTGACCCTCCACTTGTCTCAAGGTCAAATCCTCCGCTTGTAGGATGTACTCTATGTACCTAATTTGAAGAAGAACCTTGTGTCTATATCGGCCATGGAAGACAAAGGTTTCAATGTGGCATTCACTGATGAAAAGGTGCGCATGTGGAAGAAGAGCTTCAAGGAAGCTATCACGTTTGGGTCTAGAATTGATACACCCTACCAGGTTGGAGGAAGTCCACTGGGAGCAATGACATGAGATGTTATCCGACAGACCGATAATGGCACTGAATATGAGTCGAACGAGTTCAAGAACTTTTGCAGAGGAGCTAGCATCAAGAGGGAGACCACAATGTTTGTGGGCTACAGCGGAAATTCGAAGGCCTATAAATTCTATGTGCCTGGTCAAAGGGAAGTGGAGATATGCCACGATGTCACCTTTGATGAAGATGCTTCCCTAAGGAAAGTAGTCAATCTTCTGAGATCTGAGGAAGATCATGAAGCAAGGCCTGGAAATCAAGAGGAACCGAAGGAAGAGACGATGCCAGTTGTTGAAGGACCGATGAACCCGATTGATTCACCTCCTTCACTGGGAAAGAGACCATCATGGCTCAGGGACACTCTCGAGGATGCTGAGGGACATATGGCCCCAAGGGGGACATTCCGTGAAAGCAAGAAGCCGAGTAGATACCAAGGGTATCTAGCAGCAATGAGTACTATTGTACAATCTGAGCCTGGATCTTTTGAGGAAGGATGCTATGCACGAAGAGTGCATAGAGTATGAGTCCATAATGAAGAATGATGTCCGGGATGTGGTTCCAAGACCGGAGGACAAAGCAGTTGTCACCTCGAAATGGCTCTACAAGATCAAGCATGGATCTGATGAAAGTGCTAAAAAGTTCAAGGCAAGATTCGTTTCCCATGGCTTCTCTCAAAAAAAAAGATATAGACTATGATGACATATTTGCACCTGTGACCACCATTCGATCTATCATAGCCCTTGCTGCTACGCAAGGATGGAGTCTTCATCAGATGGATGTAAAGACCTCATTTTTGCATGGTGTGATAAAGGAAGAGGTGTATGTAGAGCAACCTCTGGGGTTCGAAGTCCAGGATCGAGACACCCATGTCTACAGGTTGAAGAAAGCCCTTTATGGGTTGAAGCAAGCACCCAGAGCTTGGTATGAGAGGATAGATAGCTACCTGATGAAGCTAGGCTTCACTCGTAGTAATGTTGATCCAAACCTTTACTTCAAGATTATTAGAGAGAAGCCTCTCATTCTGGTGTTGTATGTGGACGACTCTTCCTGACAAGTGTTGACCCTCTCATTCATCAGTGCGAGAGGGAGCTCACTGCTAATTTTGAGATGAAAGACCTAGGATTGATGCACTACTTCCTAGGCCTAGAGGTCTGGCAGAGACCTGGCGAGATTTTCCTTTCTCAAGGAAAATACATTGTGAAGCTTCTGGAAAGATTTAATATGGTGGACTGTAAGTCCATGTCGACACCGATGGAACTCAACATTAAGAAGTTGAGTGGCAGTGTTGTTGGGCCCATGTTAGCAAATCCTACTGAGTATCGTCAACTCGTAGGGGCCCTGATGTTCTTAGTGAACACCCGTTCGGACGTATGTTGTGCAATGAACACTTTGAGTAAACACATAGTTGATCATAACATTCACTGGGTTGGTGCCAAGAAACTCTTGAGATATCTCTGAAGCACGATAGACCATGGGCTAAGATACACTGTCAGGAGTATGACACTCCATGGATATACTGATGCCGATTGGGCTGGCAGTGTGGTGGATCGCAAGAGCACATCTGGATGCTACCTCACACGTAGATCTGCTTCGGGCAGGAATCTGAAGTCGATAGCCTTGAGCACCGCTGAGGCCGAATACATTGTAACATGTATGGCCTGTTGTGAAGTCACTTGGTTGCGAAAGCTCTTCAGTGAGTTGTTCGAGCATGTGCTAGATGCCACCGTTATCCTTTGTGATAACTAGAGGGGGATTCGTTTGTCATAGAATCCCGTGTTCCACGAACGATCCAAGCTTGTTGATGGCTGGTACCACTTTATCCAGGATATGGTACAGCGAGGCGCCGTAAGGCTCGATCATATAGGAACTGATGAGCAGGTCGCGGATATTCTCACAATGCCCTTGGGGAAGGTCATGTTCCTAACCTTCCATGAGAATCTTGGTATCGTGGAACGACCCTATTCTGAGGGTCCTATTGGACGATGAGCTCTGGGAGCTCTGGGGGGCTTTGGGGATAGCTTCTCAGAGCTATAAGCAACCACAGGGCTAGGCTTGCCGAACGTTGTTGGTGTGCTTGGGGCCCACCGTTATGTTGGTTGAGTTGGTTCACCTCTCATGATCTGTGCCCCGTATGCATCCTACCCATGTGAGTTCCGAACTCATGGGAAGTACCTCTCATTTGGCCAATGAGGTGGGAAAAGCTAGAGACTAGTAGCAAAGACAAAGGTTGGCCTCCATCCCTGCCTTTCTTCAAATTCTTCAATTGGTTCTTGAAGAATAGGACTTGATTCGCATTGTTGGCCTTGAACATGTTGACCAACTTATCATACATCTCCATGGATGTGCCCAGCTCAGAGATGTAGGCAACCAGACTCTTATGAATTGAGTCCCTTATTATCAGCTTTGCTTTGATTTCCCCCTTCTTGTACTTTGTTTTGGCAACAGCAGTTGCAATGGATGGAGGCTCTTGGATTTTACCCTGCACATAGTCCATGACATCTTGGTCTTCCAACATAAGATCCAATGTCATCTTGCAGGCATCGAAGTCATCCTTCCCAGTCAATTTGTCATCAGCCTTAAAGCCATTGTAGTTAGAGGAACCCATGCTCTTCTTCAATGATTGCTACAAAATAGGGCTTTGTCTTCACCTCAGCTCCGATACCATGTAAATTTATGCAGATGCTCTATGTTTGATGCAACTTTACTTTTTATCCCAATAACAGTCGACAATCACATAAACAATAAAGTAAAATGTTGATAGAACATACTGGTAGATCGAAAGAAGACAAACAAAAAATATATAAGTGTGTTGGTGCGTTACGGTGGTCTGCAGGATGCTTCAACAAGCAAAGTCTCAATACGGCCAGCCAACCAGAAGTGTCACACAACCCTCTAGGACAGTCGGATCAGTCAACCCCAAAAGTCAACAAAATTCAACGCTGTCATGGTCAACGGTCAACGCAAACAGCAGCAACATCAAAGTCAACGCAGCAAAGTCAAAGTCAACGTCCAGCCTCGGGAATTGTGCCAAAAAATGCAGATTGAGAAAATCGAAGGATTGGGAGAGTTTCAGGTCAATTTGACCATGCGTTGACCAAAGTCAACGCTGGTCAACGTTGTGGTAGAAACCCTAGGCCGAAAACAGAATTTTCTCCTTACTGAAATTTCCCACGTGTAAAGAGAAGAGCCTCCAAGGTGATCAAACCAATCAAATGATGAGAGAGAAATGTGTGACGATGTGATGAGTGAAAATGTCCTCCAACGTTGACCAATTTATATCCATCAATGAGGGTGTGTGACACAACTGTTGGGGCTCCAAACCTTCAGGCCGACCTGCACATATTTTGAATAAATTCAAAATAAATGTTCTGCTCATCGGATCAAGATGAACTTTAGATCGATCTTGCACCTCTCCGAAAGAGGAGTCCAATAAAAATATTGGCATCTTCATCTGAGCATCACAACATGGAGTTTGGACCTAGTTGTCCAAAATTAACAAAACCCAATGTGGGAAAACCGGTGCAGCAGATAAGGGTGTTATATTTATCTTCAGAAATGGAAAGTACATTTACAAGAGTCTGATGAGCGGAGAAAAATTAGCAAACACTTGGCTGAATTTTTTGGACCCTCCAGACAAATTTCAAACCCTCGAGGTGACCTCCTTCACCCTCTGCATCATCCAGCGTGAGAGCTCTACGCAGTCTCTCCCTGGACTGCGTGATTCTACGTGGAGGGGGTCTTGCTGCTGATCAGCTCACCCTTCCCTTCATCCTCCTGACTTCTACTTCCCGATAACTGACTCCTCCCTCCTCCTTCTACTTCTGCAACCCTACCTCTACAATCTCACCCACTGAAATCGAATTCTCTTGCTTCATAATCGATTTCCTTCGAGTAACGAGAGTGTCCCCGGCTTGATTTCCAAATGGCCCTCAAGTCTCTTCTTATAGTCTTCTCGCTGATGAATCAACGTCCAAGATTATATCGTTAATCAATGGCTCAGATTAAAAGATGACTTCATCTTTCTTTTCTAGAAGATTCACACTCTGCTATATTAATACCCCTTAATTATTTAATTTCCCTAAGTTTAAACTTAGGGTCTGCATTAAAATAATTAATTATTTTAATAAATTCATATCCGAGTGGAATTTCCACAAACAATTTATGGGTTCTTTGGATAACTGATGTCCAAGCCTCTTAACAAAAATGAGAATTAGAACACTTCTCGATGCTATAGAAATCGACAATCCCTCTTAGCGAGGAAAGTGTTTAAGCATGATACCGTTGTACTGCTCTGACTCTACACCATCTGCTATGCTGATGTTATCCTGGCTACCGCCCCTCATCTTTGCGCTGCTGCTTCTTGTACTGTTGCCCTGTCACTGCAGCATCCGTACTGCAACTCCCTCTTCTTCTGAAGACCACCCTTTCCTCTAATGGAAGGGGTTCTTGACCATCCCCATCTTCGCTCTGAAGTAAGCGAACTTGATCTTACTTAGAGCCTTTGTGAGGATATCTGCCACCTGTTCTCCTGTAGGAGTGTATCACAACTGTACTGCTCCTCTCTGGACATAGTCCATGATAAAGTGACACCGAATGTCAATGTGTTTCGACCGGTCGTGAAACACAGGATTTTCAAAGAGCTTGATGTAGCTCTGATTATCGCACATATTCTCGGTCGGTTCTATCCGCTTCTTAAGCAGGTTCAAGAGTAACTTGCGAAGCCATATGGCCTCGCATGAAGCTGTGCTTGCTGCCATGTCCTCTACCTCGGCTAAGCTCAGTGCTACGGACTTCGGTTTCTTGCTGCACCGGGATGTCATTCCTGATCTGAGACTGAAATAGTACCCACTGGTACTTTTCCAATCTACTGTGCTTCCAACCCAGTCTACATCTGTGAACCCACTCAACTTGACCTCATTACCCTTGGTGTACTTCAGCCCATACTCAACTGTCCCTCTCAGGTATCTGAGAACATGTTTGGCTGCTGCCCAGTGAGCCCTCCTTGGTTCCACCATGAATTGACTGAGGGTGTTCACTGCATAACAGATGTCCGGTCTAGTATTGATCAGATACATCAATGATCCGATAAGTTGTCTGTACAAGGTGGGATCAGCCTCATCATCCTCCGATGCGTCTATCTTCTTCCAGTTAGTAATCATTCGCGTGGCCATGGGTCTACAGTCTTCCATCTGAAATCTCTTCAGGATTTCTGTCGTGTATCTTCCTTGTCCTAGGAAGATTTCCCTTTCCGCTGCAAGACTTCTAATCCAAGAAAATAGTGCATCTGCCCTGGGTCCTTCATGTCGAATTCTGTTGCCAGATTCTCCTTGTAGTCCTTGATGAGCTTGGATGATCCGGTCAAACACAGGTCATCCACATAAAGTACAAGAATAAGCGGGGCTCATCTCCTACTCTTAAGTAATAGAGGTTGGGAACCGCGTCACTCTTGACGAACCCCATCTTCTACAAGTAGCTATCAATCTGTCCATACCATGCCCTGGGGGCTTGTTTTAAGCCATACAAGGCTTTCTTAAGCCTGCAAACATGAGTCTTCTGCTCATGTGTCTCGAAGCCCTCAAATTGTTCTATGTACACTTCCTCCTCTATCACCCCGTTCAAGAACGTTGTTTTGACATCCATCTGGTGAATCTCCCAGCCCATCTGCGCAGCCAGAGAGATGACGGATCTGATAGAAGTGTATCCAGCTACTAGGGCGAAGGTTTCTTCATAATCAATGCCTTCCTTCTGTGCATACCCCTTAGCTACAAATCTAGCCTTGAACTTCTCTATGCTTCCATCTGCAGCATATTTGATCTTGTAGATCCATCTCGATCCTATAACAGATCTGTCATGTGGTCTAGGGACTACTTCCCATACATCATTTGTCATGATGGAGCTATACTCCTCCACCATGGCATCCACCCATACTTGATGCTGGAGTTGCTTCCCGAAAGGTAGATGGTTCACCAACCTGAGCTACCAGTGCCTGATATCTGTGCGGTTGTTTCCTTATCCTCTTTCCTTGTCTAGGGGCTCCAACAAATTCTTCTACATCCTTAAGAATTTGTTGAAGTTCTCTGCTCGGTCTCCCATCAGTTGTGGGTGATCTTACCTGTTCTCCCTCTTGTTCT
The DNA here is from genome assembly GCA_034641835.2 of Pinus albicaulis. Classification (NCBI taxonomy): domain Eukaryota; kingdom Viridiplantae; phylum Streptophyta; class Pinopsida; order Pinales; family Pinaceae; genus Pinus; species Pinus albicaulis. Next base: position 4,362,537 of record CM076578.1, read on the forward strand.
TCTTCGGAGGAGCTTTCCTCAAAATCATTGTGCCTTGAAGAGGCACTTAACCTCTCCTTTGTAGGTCGTTGAGGCTGTACCAGTGGATCTTCCTCTGCGTATCTATGGCCATTTCTTGAGATTTCCTGAAGGCTCTCTCCTCCGAGAATTTCACATCCCTTCTTACCACGATTTTCCTGCTTTCTGGAATATAGATGCATTATGCCTTTGCATTCTCGCTATAAGCCATCAGAAAACCCTTTTCTGCAGTTTGATCCAACTTCTTCCTCTTTTCATCTGGAACGTGGCAGTACACCATGCTGCCGAAGATCCTGATGCGGCTCACTTCCGGCTTGCTGCCTGTGAACATACTCTTGAGAGTTACCTTCCCCAAAGCTCTATTAGGAACTCTGTTCTGAATATACACTGTTGTATTGCAGGCCTCTGCCCATAAGAATTTGGGCATATCTTGGTCGTACAACATTGCCCTTGTAGCTTCTATTATGGTCTGATTCTTCCGTTCCGCAACTCTATTTTGCTCTGGATTGTATGGAGTTGTCCATTCTCTCTTGATGCCTTCCCTTACACAGAAATTTGTGAAGTCTTTACCGATATATTCTCCACCGTTATCTGACCGCAACTTCTTGATCTTCTTTCCTCTAGAGTTCTCCACCAATGCTTTGAAATCTTTGAATCGATAAAAGACTTCATCTTTGGTTTTCAAAAAATAGATCCAAGTTTTTTTGGAATGATCATCAATGAAGGTGGAAAAATATTTTGCCCCACTGAGAGCAGTTTTGGACATTGGACCGCAAATGTTAGAGTGTATTAACTCTAATACACCTTTGGCTCTGTTGTTGCTTCTTGGAAATGTTGCCTTAGCGTACTTCCCTAGTACGCATCCCCTGCAAACTTCGTCTTTCTTCGTGCTGAGTTCAAGAACCCCTATGACAGTATTTTTGAGAATCCCAAAGGTTCCATGATGTAGATGCCCCATCCTTTTGTGCCATAATTCATTCAGATCTCTGTCGTCTGTACTGCCAATCATGGCCACCGAAGATTCAAGCTGGAGTTTATACAGCTTGTGACTCCTTACTCCGATTTGTGCCTTTTTTCTCCAGCTAGGGTGTTTGACATACACCTTATCTCTAATAAAGTATGCATCATAGCCCTTGTTCTGAAGTTGAGACACTGAGAGTAAAATCATCACCAACCCTGGTACATGCAGAACATTCGTGGCTCGAATCTTGTTGCAATCCTCGGTCTGAAAAGTTACGGTACCTCTCCTTATGGGGGTACATTTTGCCTTGTTTCCCATAGTTATCTGGAAATTCATCTGTTCTTCTTGGTAGCTCAAAAAACATTCTCAAACCCCCGTCATATGAGCAGATGCTCCACTGTCAATATACCAAACACTAGGAGGAGTTGTGCTCGACACACAAGCAAGATCCTCGTCTAGTCTAGATGCCAACAATTTCATGTCATGTTCTCTCTGCATTTTTGCGTGCTCTGGAGGACTGTGTGAGTCCCTTTGACTGCGTGAACCCTTCCAAGTGATGGATCTTTGGTCCATGGCAAATCCTCCCTTTCTGTTTTTTAGCCCTTTGCTCTGATACCATGTGAAATTTTCAAGAGGAAAATATTTCTGCAATACTTGGTTTATTTCTCCTACTTATGAGATAAGTTATTTAAAAATGCTTCAGTAAATTCTGAAATAAACACATTTGCAAATCTTCACTATCATTAAGAGCATAAGAACAGAAAGATAATTTACACAAGTAGCACAATAGAAACAACCACATGAACACAGTTATTTTTGGACAATTGTCCCCGGAAAAACCCAATGTGGGAAAACCAATGCAGCAATTGAGGGTTTTATATTTATCTTCAGAAATGGAAAGTACATTTACAAGAGTCTGATGAGCAGAGAAAAATTAGCAAACACCTCGCTGAATTTTCAAGACCCTCTAGACAAATTTCAGACCCTCGGGGTGACCTCCTTCACCCTCTGCATCATCCAGCGTGAGAGCTCTGCGCAGTCTCTCCCTAGACTGTGTGATTCTGCGTGGAGGGGGTCTTGTTGCTGATCAGCTCACCCTTCTCTTCATCCTCCTGACTTCTGCTTCCCGATCACTAACTCCTCCCTCCTCCTTCTGCTTTTGCAACCCTGCCTCTACAATCTCACCCACTTAAATTGAATTCTCTTGCTTCAGAATCGATTTCCTTCGGGTACTGAGTGTCCCCGGCTTGATTTCCAAATGGCCCTCAAGTCCCTTCTTATAGTCTTCTTGTTAATGAATCAACGGCCAAGATTATATCGTTAATCAATGGCTCAGATTAAAAGATGACTTGATCTTCGTTTTTCAGAAGATTCACACTTTGCTCTATTAATGCCCCTTAATTATTTAATTTCCCTAAGTTTAAACTTAGGGTCTGCATTAAAATAATTAATTATTTTAATAAAGTCATAACCGAGTGGAATTTCCACAAACGATTTATGGGTTCTCTGGATAACTAATGTCCAAGCCTCTATACCAAAAATGAGACTTAGAACACTTCTCGATGCTATAGAAATCATCAGATCCTTACCCAAAACCCAGAAAACCCCAGAAAGGGGTTTCCTCTAATTCCAACCTTCAAAATTTGACCCTTTGCAACTTGGCCCTCCTCCAAATTCGATTTATGTTACTGCAGCTGATACTCTCAATCATTGCCCTTCAAAACCCCAACAAACCTCCTCAAATGAACCTCCAATCAATCCCCCAACACCTCAGCTCCAAAATCCCTCGAAGGAAGCTCCCACAAAAGAGCCTCATCCAATGACTGCGCAGTCCAGGGAAATGCTTACACAATCTCTATTAACAGTAGTTGAGAGCTGCGTAAAGGCTCCTACTGCTGCTACACTCCAGAAATGGGTCCTCAATCACTCCTGTATCTCCTTCGGTGAATCTTCTAGCAACTCCACTCCACAATAGCAAGATGGCTCCAACAACTACGCCATAGAAGCTCTGGACTGTGTCCCAATCTCTCCAGAAAAGCGCATAACCTGTACGTACTCACTCCTCCAGTCTCAAGGCAAGGAAATACCTTCCTTGGGTGGCACTCGAAGTCCACCGAAGAAAGTTTGAGCTTCACACCTTGGGAAACTCTTGTGTTGAACATCACAATGTTGGCTCAGCTAAGTAGCTAATGCAATTCAATTTCTTCAATAGGCAAAAGATCCAAACGGCTCCTCCATTCCTTGCTTTTATAATTGTTGGGCATGCATGCTTGTGCGTCCCTCCACAAATTCGATTTTTCCTTAGGGAATTTGAATTCCCTTTTCTCCAAGTGTGTATTTCATGTGGGTTAGTGGCCCCCACATTCCACTAACATGCAAATAATTCCATTTCTCCTATGTTCCCTTCACCAAAACTACCTTGGGCTATTATTAATCCAAATTGCAAAATTAATTTAATTGGGGACATTACAGTACTAGTTTGTACATTAAGCCACATGTTCTTTAAGCATTAGAGATATCAACTATAGAAATATTCCAAGTAGGGCACCTCACATCCATCAAGCTACCTCCCAAACCTAGAGGAACAACCAAATATCCATTAAAGGTCCTTTCTTTCAACCTCGAATGCTAGGAGTATCTCTCACTCACCCATCCTACCCCAAAATATTATCAACGAACCTCCCGACGATTCCAAATGACTTTGATAGCAAGCCAATGCCCTCTTCGCCCCCCTCACCCTCAACCACCAGAATCAAGAGACCTTGAACTAATCATTCGATCTCTCTCTCACTCTCTCTCTCTTGACAGGTTCTTGAATTTCGCACCTTTTCAGTGTTGGAGACCCTGACTTGGTGTTTTGTATCACCATACCTTTTGTCACAATTTTATGCATGTATTATGATGTTATACTTATGTAGGTTTCTTTATATTATTTTCGTCATTTTCTAGGAGTTGTTCTTGCGCTTCCACTTTGTATTCACATCGGTTCTACTCTTCAGTCCCATTGACCTACCTTTGTGGTCACTTGTCAGACGTTAGTATAATATCTTACCTTATCTTATCTATTCTCTAAAAAAGGCTATGGATGGTCAGTGAGAGCAGCTTATTGAGGATATTGTTTTATGGATGACATTACTACTTCATGGGTGTTCATTGCTAGTGTTTTGAAGGATAAAATATTTCTTGAGTAAGTGGTCTCACTTCATCTTCCAGCTTTGTTTATGAATGAATATAAATGCACATGCAATTGTACTTCTCTAGTGGTGGTTATGCACTCTCTTGGTTTCTTCTTGAACAAACCTCCTCCTCAAAACTTTTGGAAGGTTACTAGTGGGGTACCTTCCCTAAAAATATTTTTAGGTCTTTAGTAAGGTACTAGGTGGGATTTTCAGAGTTTGCAGTCAACAACCCTAGATATCATCATAGATCTACTTACATCTATTCAAAGGAGTCCATAATTGACCCCATATGCCCAAAAATAATATCCCTTTTAGTAAATCATATTTTAAACAATCAAATTTTATTTCATGTTTTAGTGTAAATTTAGGGTTGTATCAATGTTGCACAACTCGTACTCGGCAAATACTCGACTACCATATCACTCGCCGACCCAGGAAGACTCGGGAAAGTCTCGGAAAATAGAAGAAAACTAAAAAGTATCTCAGTTTTTTTGCATAAAAGATAAATTAATGGCATTTCCAACACATACAAAGTATAGGCTTCTGTTATGACAAGTTATAACAATTATTCAGCAATATCTATGCTTATGGTATCATTTACAACAAAATGCCCAAAGGATTGGGCTACTATCATAACATTTACTTTGGAATTACATAAATCACAAATAGATCAAAATTTACATGTTAAAAATCCATTCAAAGAATAAGGTTCATTATTAAATCGAGAATATATATATATATATATATATATATATATATATATATATATATTATTAATTTATTAATTATAAAACCTATAATACTTTATATATAATTAATATAAAGAAAAAATTTAGCATCTATAATTAATAATAATATTTTACATATATAATTTATTTATAAATTATTTAATAATTTAAAATTATATATATTAATGAATTAATAATATAAATATTGCTAATATAATACTAATTCATTAAATATATAACTTATTAACTATTCTCACACATATATGATATAATATAAAAACTTTATGTTATATATAATTAATATATAAAAACCTTTATCACATATAATAACAATATTTAACACATTAGTTATATTATCATGTGCCTATCTCACAATATTATGAGTTACGAGCCACGACCTATTTAAAAACCATTATTGAACAGGCAACAGAATGCACACGCACGCGAAACAACCACGATTGAAACTTCACAAATTAAACATCTTCTGCCATTATACATCACAATTTATCATCACCTTCATTGTTGAGATGGAAAGGAATAAACATAATAGTGTTTTAGCAAGGTAGCAGCCTGGAAAGGAAAGCAATGCACAGGTCAAAGTTCACAGTAGTTGGGATGGAAGAGAATTTGTCCCTGTTTTTGGCAGGTGATTCACATGGTGAGGAAGTCAGAGAAAGATGAAAAAAAACTGGAGATAAAGGGTTTTTACACTTTGAACCCTTATTGCGCAGAAATGGCGGCGAATTTTTCACTCGAATTTGAATTTTTTTTAAGTTTGTCGGATTTCGCCAGCAGCGAGTCTGTGGGGCTGAGTATGGCTGAGCCACTCGTTTCATAGAAAACTCGTCCATACTTGGCCCACTCAGCAAGTACTCGCCGAGTCATGCTACATTGGGTTCTATTTAGCTTACGTTTAAATTTTAGCCATCAAAAACCTAAACGTTTAGGGTTTCAAGCATACTTTTCACCTGAGGGTTCTCTTTAATATTTTTGACCTAAGATCCTAAGGTTTTTCTTGCATGTTTAACCTAAATTCATTTTATTGGATAAATCATAAAATACGCCTTGTTGATTTATATTGCTGCATAATTAGGACTAGACTTTTTGTTTCGGTTGGCTGTTATATGCCTTGTAATTTTCAGATCTTAAAAGTTAATCAAACCCTAGATTTATTCATTATTTTAGACCTGTTTTCCACTAGTTTATAACTCATATTAAGAGCTGAATTTTATTGCTGTTGTAACTTGTTTACTACTACTTTTCATGCAGGTTTTACAACATCCATTGGTAATTTTCAGATTTGAGTGGCTTGGAGATTGTTTTACATGAGATTGTTGCTTGGTACCCCCTAAATCAGCCCTAGAATACCTTAAACCAAATCTAGAATTGACGATCATTAGCCACCTAAATCCTAACTCGTTTGATACATCTCTTTGGTGGTGAATTGTATAGACTTAAAAGGCCTTAGACTTGTTTGTGTCTTGCCTTAGAATCCTAAGCCCTTCTAGGAAAGCCTCTGATGTGTTGGGTTTATCCTACACCAAAATGAGGGAAGTTGTTGCTAAGATATAATGGAAACACTTTCGGTGTTCCACGAAGGCTTGGTGCTTTGTGAATGCTTTGCACTAAGGTGCTAGATTTTGTGATAATAGTGTCCATCCTGCAGCTTTTGGTTGCAAACCTGTACTTTCAGTGTTCCACTAAGGCTTGGTGCTCTGTGAATGCTTTGCACTAAGGTGCTAGATTTTGTGATAATAGTGTCCATCCTGCAGCTTTTGGTTGCAAACCTGTACTTTCAGTGTTCCACTATGGCTTGGTGCTTTGTGAATGCTTTGCACTAAGGTGCTAGATTTTGTGATAATAGTGTCCATCCTGCAGCTTTTGGTTGCAAACCTGTACCTTATGTAACCTTCTATTATGATCTGATTACAACCACAAACTTGATTAATTCTGTCACTTTATCTTTTCATATTTATCTGCATCAAAACATAAAATTGTGGCATTCTTTGCAAGGCAACTGGACCTTGCAGAATTTAATGATGCTTGTGGTTTTTACTTAGCAGATTTTTCAACTTGTACAAACCTCACCTAGCAAGATCAAGCTTAATCATTTGACTCTGATTAGACCTTCCCCCAACCTTCGGTATGGGAATTTTTTCTGTACTTGTAGCCAAGGATACCATTTACTTGAGTTTTATGTATTATACATCCAGAATAGTGTGTTAATTTACTGGTTAAAGACACTTGCATCAAATAAAATAAAAAAAAGCACAACATCAAACAGGAGAGAGAAGACATCCCATCAATATTATGTCTAAACGTATTTAATGTTCAGGAAAAACTGGAAACTGAGACAGACCAAACGATATCTCTAAAAGTATTCAATGTGCATGGAAAACTGGAAACTGAGACAGACAAAAATAAAATTGTATGCTTTTTCACTAGCTTAACCTTCAAAAATATTGATCCTATTACATGATTCTATAAAAATATTTTAGTTTGTTCCCTTTCAGGGAAGTTCCAACATCCAGTAATGTTGCCTACCTATTAACTAAGAAAACAATATATCCACTGCAAAACAAAAGAAAGACTTGTACTGGAAAATTTATTGCAGGAATGAGCTTTTCAATTCAATTTAAGCTTAAATTTCTTCACTAAACACTAAACACAATTAAATTATTCTACGTGTCTCTTACATGGGTGAAACAAATTTCAGGGTAACATCAATAGCTTAAGTTTTCCATTTACTGATAAAACCCAATTATATGCAGTCCAAAAGTACCAAAAATGAAAAACTTTCGATATCACACAAGCACTCAATACCTCTGATGATGAGCAGACTGTCCACAAACGAGGCAGGTCTAGGAAGGGCCTTATAAACCACCAGATACATAGAACCCAATTTTGCATTAGAATATAGCGACTTTCATATCTCATTATAATTAAAATTCCCACCTGTACATGTGTAAAAATGCAATAAATTACAAAAAAAATTCCTTGTACACTGAAAACTGCAGATTAGATATATGTCTTCAGAAATCTACATCAGAAAATTTTGATGAGTTCATATCAAAATATTTCATATAATTATCAAGGTTAGTCTTACAACTTCAACTTACCCAAGTTGCGAGTTGTGAACTTTGGAAAAGCCATTCATGATAAACAAACTCTCTTCCTTGAAGGACTATAAAGAGCATCGTGGATATATCCAAAATGCAAAGAGAGATTCCAAAAACAGGTATAATATTCAACCACTTTATTCTTTGAGGGTGTATTGACCTCTGTTGAATTTCAACAAATGGTTGGTCCTCCTGAAACAAAGATCCAAACGAGGGACGCAAAAATCACATTTGAAGGCAAAATTAAACAAAAAAATGAATGGGAAGACACAGAGAATAAAACACAAAGATATATATTTATAACCTAAATTATAAATATATTTAGTAATAGAAATTGATATGCTCCACAAAGCTGCTCATATGACATCGAAAGGTTTAATATTTGTCATTAACAATATTCAAGATTAACAATATTGTATAGAGGTTTAATAAAAAAAAGTGTGGGCCACCTACGCAGCCTCTGCAAGATCACCAAAGGTCACAACAAAGCAGAGTCTGAAGCCTTCAAATTGCTCCTGTTCCACAGATTTGGAGTTACTCCAAAAGTGCACATAAATTTGCACCGAAAAACTTTCTCAAAGAATAGCCCTTTTAGAAATGCTTTGGTTCATGAGATATGAACCCACCTTTCTTCACCAAACTTCTGTAATTTTGTTGAGTTACAAGGTGATCCGAAGTAGATGATTTAAGTTCTTATATATACATAAACTCGTTCAGCAAACTGAAAGGACATGTCCCTTAAGGGCAGGCTGAAATGGAAGAGAGTTTAGGTCGGCTTAATGACCAGACAAATTTGTTGAACTTAAAAAATTCATATTTCTTAGAATACTTGGGTTTCCAGGCCAAGTGATAGCTCATTAGAAAGCTAAAAATATGCTCTAGAGGATGGTGAAGGTCTCTTAGAGAAACTCTTCCTCTAAGGTAGTGAAAAAATATTTTTTAATGTGACTGGTCATTTATTGGTGCGGAAATGGAGGTAGGGTAGAATGCCTTCGAGAGTTGGGCTTCTTTATGGTTTGATTTTTTCCTTCTCCAACATAGGGTTATAATGTCATCAATTCACCATGCCATAGTGATATGTCATTAATCATATGAAGCATCATGTCTTCAAGTAGTCTTCCATCATCCATCTAGCATCCTACTGCCATATTTCCATCAATAACAATCTAGATTAACATGGCATTATTGTAATATTTAGAGCAGTAGTGATTTCAATAGGTTAGGGTAGGTAGGTGTGCAAATAAGCTCAATACCTTGAGCATCTTTTCAGTTTTAGTTTCAGACCGCTTTTCAGTTTTCAGATCAAGTGTGTTCCAGACTTCAGTTACAGAGAGTGATGATTTCAGCTTGAAGATTTTCAGCCACAGAGGTTTTGTAGCAGATCAAGTTGCTGATTTTGGATCAGCCCAATGGATCAGGCCACTAGTCTACAGTGTTCTTGACACTTCACTTGGAGAAGTGCCATCCCCAGTTGGAGCCACTGTTAGGGTCCTGTAATTTACAGAATCTCAAGGTGACTGATTATCTCTGTTCAGATCGTTTATATTGAAAATAATACTCCATCACTGTCATTTATTTCCAAGAAGGTACTTCTGGCACAAAAGATGGCAAAGGATTTCCAATATAGTCCAAACTAAGCCTAAATGCATTGGGTAGCACTATCCATCTCATCAACCCTCCGAAACCCACATATATAAAGTTTTGGGACTTTATAATGGCTCAGCTTTTCTGAATTGTTTCCAGTAAATTTTTTGGTGCATCTCTATTTGTTGTAGTTTTTGTTTGTGGCTTTGTATTGTTGTCCATTCCCTTTTTGGGATATTACAGTGGTATCAGAGCTCATAGACTTGGCTCAGCCTGTGGAGCAGATCAGTCTATGACACTCAGAGACAAAATACATCACTTACCGGAAGCAGTAGTACAGGAGCAGAGAGCGGAGGCTCGAGCCCACATTTGGTGAAGGGGATTGAGTTCCAGTAGAGGACGCAGAGGAGGAATCACCTATGGTGGATGAAGTAGATGACGAGAAGGGAGTTTGGTAATCTCCTCCTGAAATCGGTACAAGAACTCTCCAGGAAAATAGAGATGGGTTAGAAGATTGTCAGGGAGATCAGACAGTGTGAGACCACAAGGGGATTTCACATCGGGGAAGGGTTTGGCACTTCTCATCATACACAGGAGCAGAACACTGCGCAGCAGCCTGTGCTACGCACTCCCCCACATTCCACTATGCCCACGTTCTTGACTGCAGCTACGGGAACGAGAGGACCCCAGGAGCGGGAGGTGGCTCATTAAGGGGATTATTTTGCAGAATATTAGTCATAGGGGCAGGAGTTTGGAGAAGCCCTCACCTTCCACGATTTCTGCCAGCTGAAGAACAATAGCAAACCCCGCAACCAGAAAAGAGGAGGTGGGTACACGTAGGGAGGTGAACTGCAACGTACCGTGGGCAGATTTTTCTTGCCTACATACGACAAGTCATCAAAATGTTCAGCAAAGGCTTGGGTGGAAAAGTTGGATATTTACTTTCAGCTGAACCAAATGCCAGAGGTGGAGGCCATCAAGGTGGCAACGCTGCAACTTGAGGGGGAAGCCCATGACTGGTGGCTACATAGGATGTCTACGTTGGGTCATTCAAGAGTGACAACGTATGCAAAGTTCACTCGGAGATTAGTGGAAATATTTGACTAGAAGCACCCTAAGGAGCATTTTGTCACGCTGACCAAGCTCAAACAGACCAGGAACCCGAAGACTTACATCTATGAGTTCTTGAGACTTTCAGTGATGGTGCCAGACTCGTCCACAGCCAGGAGGATGTGAAAATTTCTTAATCTTACACTTATGCAGAAATTCTTTACTGTTAATCTGTTTATGCTCCTCCTACTTAGGTAAGTTAATAACTGAAATAAATTCAAGTTAAATTTGAAGCAAAACACATAACAGATCTTCACCAATTCAGATCAAGAACAAGTTCATGCACACATAGACAAAGTGACACAGTTATTTCTGGACAAAGAGTCCCCGGAAAAACCCAATGCGCGAAAACCGATCTTTTGGTTGTTGGAGGGTTTTATTATTAAGAATTTTCTGAATACAACAAGCCTAGGTTCCAGATCTGGAAAACCCGACAGAGAAATAATAGATCTACAGCTCACTGGCTGATCTAGGGCCAAATTAAGACTGATCCACACCCTCAAACGGGATTTACAGAACTCAGCCAAAATTAGGGCCTAGAAACCCCAACGCTGCCCCTAAAGCCTCTACCTCAGCCTCTGAAGCCTCTGCGTCCCTCAGCGCTGCTCTGGAAAGGGCTGCGTTACCCTAGATTGGGTGACGCAGTCCTTACACTGCCCCTTAGGATCTCTGCGTAACCGCTGAGGGCTTCCTGCAGAAAATCAAGCTGTACTTGAGGGACTGCGCAGCACCTGCGTAGCATAGTTGCTGCCCTTCCTGTCGCTGCTCTCCTGCTTCTCTGCGCTGCCTCTCTAAGCTGATCTCTGTCTCTTGTTGATTCTAGAACCTGGGATCAGATCATCCCCTTGGCCTAAATTCCCCTCTCTGCAGCTGAAACACTTCTAAGAATTCTTAGCAAACCCGCCCTAGAATCTCATCTTAGCTTCAGTGCTCTGCCTCTGTGTGTCTTTACAAATGACCCCAAACCTTTCCTTTATACTTTTCTCGTTGGGAAACCAACGGCCATGATCAGATCTTGAATCAATGGCTAAGATTAAAAGAAAACTTAATCCGTGTGACTTAAGACAATTTTATCACATGTTTAATTAAATTTACTTTAATTATTTAAGTTCCCTAAGTTTTAACTTAGGAAATACATTAAAATAATTAATTAATCTAATATCTCCTAAACTAGATGAAATTTCCCAAATCAATTTATGGGTCTTGTAGATCAAGTGTACTCTAGTCCCTCCACAAAATTTGGGAGCTAGAGCACCGCTGATGCTACCCCAAATACACAAAATCTCAACACTCCCTCTTAGCATCAAGAGTGTGCTCTAGCAATACATCACACAATGCATTACAAGATTTTGGGCATTGGTTTTGTGCTGCTAATGCTTGGCCTGCTACCACTCAACTGTGCACTGTTGCTGCCATTCTGTACTGTTTCCCATGACTCTGCCACTGCCACTGCAACCTCTGTACTGCAGCTCCCTCTCAATATGTTGCATCTGTATTGCTCATAGCACTACCACTGCTGCTCTGTTGCACTGCAACTTCAGTTGTTGAGAGAAACAACTAAATCTCCTGCCCAATCTTTGACAGACAAGTCAGATGGGCTGCATCCTCATGACTGAAGCTCCATAGGCTACAGATCTGTGTTGGCATCTGAAGGTTGATGCACAGCTACAGCTCTGCACTGCATAAGCAGACTCCCTCTGCACTACTAAAGTCACATCAGCCCCTTGTGCTGAAATCTCTCACGTTGTTGTTGCATTGCGTTGTCCCTCTGAAGCCTTTTGCGCTGCTGCAGCTCTGCACTACGTAAGCAGCTCTACTCTGCGCTATTGAAGTCACATTAGCCTCTGCGCTACTGTTGCTTCTACGTTGTTGTTGCTCTGCTCTGCGCTGCTCCTCCCAGTCTTCAGATCTGCCTCTGCTTCATTTGTGATCTATGCACCCACCGCTCAACTTGTCCCGCTACAGTCTTAAGGTTGTTGTAGCTCGCATGTGATCCAAGAGATGAGTTGCTCAAGGATCCCGCCTTAGACTATGCAGTTCCTCTACATATCCATGTCGCCCCACTTTCGTGGTTCATGAGCGCTCATGGCTGCATCATCTTCCAACCCATCATCTGCCCCAGCAGCCTTGGAAGAAGAAGCTTCCTTGTCCTTTTTCTTCTGAGGACAATTGCTGGAAAAATGTCCCATTTCACCACACTGGAAGCACTTGATTTTTGACAGATCCTTCTTCTTCTTTCCCTACTGCCTCTTTGATGCCAAGGTTGCATCTTCCTCATCTTCCTTCTTCACTTTGCTTGATCCCGAACTGTACTGCTTCTTGGTGAATCTGCGGAGTTCTTCTTGATGCAGAATTGACCACAAGTTGTCCCAATCTGGGAAGTCCGCTCTGTCCGAGATACTTTGGACAAAGGTTTCCCACTCATCTGTGACTGCATTGAGGGCAGTCTTGACCATCACATCGTCTTCCACCTTAGCACCCGTTGCATCAACTGATCTTTGATCGACTGCAGTCTGAAGAGGAAACGCTCCATGTCTTCTCCCTTGGTCATCATGAATGACCTCATCTGTGTCTCCAACAGCATCTTCCTTTGGACAGATTTTCCCTCATATAGGTAGATTAAGGCCTTCCACAGCTCATTAGTTGTCTTCTTCTCAGCTAAGTGTGGTACAATATGGTCCTTAATTCCATCCATAATCAGCCGTTTTGCATGCCCAGCAGCTTCCTTATGCTTCCGAAGGAGATCCAGATCAGTCGGTGTGGCCAGAGTTTGCTTTGCATGGTCTCTAAGATTGTATGCTTCAAGGACTATTAGGATCCTTGCCTTCCAAATTGAAATGTGTCGGAGCTCCCTTTCTCTTTGCTAGAGAAATTGATCTAAGGCCCTTGGCGAAACAGACACCTTCTGCTCCCTTTGACAACTGATTCCCCTCCTTGGAAATCTGCCAAATCAACAATGATTCAGCTCTCTTTGATCCTTTGATCAATCTGCAAGTTTCTTTGGCTAGAAACTCTCTGAGAAGTTGATCTCCTCCCGCTCTTTGTCACTTGTGCTTAGGTTAAAAATCTGAAAGCTTTAGAAATTTAACCCCACCAGCACCTTCTGAATTTTTGCAGCTTTTCTTCAGTCTTTTTTGAATTTGACAGATTCAGATCTGCATCACACTGGCAGGCTTCAGACAAATCCAGCGTTGTTTCTGAGCTGCCTCTGCACAGTAATTGCATGGGCTTGCTAAGAGACGGCGTTAGACTGCGTCACCCTTCCCTCTGCGTGAATCTGCCTCTGAAAACTGTGTTGTCCTTTCAAATCTACGTTTCTGTTGTTTTTCAAGCTGCTTCCTGCAGCTAGAACCTTCAATCTCTCGCTGGTGACCCTCCTAGGTCTGCAATTGCTCTAATACCATGTGAAAAATTCTGAATCTTACACTTATGCAGAAATTCTTTACTGTTAATCTGGTTATGCTCCTCCTACTTAGATAAGTTATTAACTGAAACAAATTCAAGTTAAAATCAAAGCAAAACACATAACAGATCTTCACCAATTTAGATCTAGAACAAGTTCATGCACACATAGACAAAGTGACACAGTTATTTCTGGACAAATAGTCCCCGAAAAAACCCAATGCAGGAAAACCGATCTTCTGGCTCTTAGAGGGTTTTATCATTAAGAATTTTCTGAATACAACAAGCATGGGTTCCAGATCTAGAAAACCCGACAAAGAAATAATAGATCTACAGTTCACTGGTTGAGCTAGGGCCAAAATTATGACTGATCCACACCCTCAAACAGGATTTACATAACTCAGCCAAAATTAGGGCCTAGAAACCCCAGCGCTGCCCCTGAAGCCTCTACGTCAGCCTCTGAAGCCTCTGCGTCCCTCAGCGCTGCTCCGAAAAGGGCCGTGTTACCCCAGGCCTAGAAACCCCAGCACTTCCCCTGAAGCCTCTACGTCAGCCTCTGAAGCCTCTATGTCCCTCAGCGCTGCTCTGAAAAGGGTTGTGTTACCCCAGACTGGGTGACGCAGTCCTTTCGCTGCCCCTTAAGGTCTCTCCATAACCCCTGAGGGCTTCCTGTAGAAAATCACGCTATCCTTGAGGGACTGCGCAACACCTGTGTAGCATAGTTGCTGCCCTTCATGCTGCTGCTCTCTGCGCTGTCTCTCTGAGCTGATCTCTGCCTCTTGTTGATTCTAGACCCTGGGATCATATCATCCCCTTGGCCTAAATTCCCCTCTTTGTAGCTAAATCACTTCTGAGAATTCTTAGCAAACCCGCCCTAGAATCTCAGCTTAGCTTCAGTGCTCTGCCTCTGTGTGTCTTTACAAATGACCCCAAGCCTTTCCTTTATACTTTTCTCGTTGGGAAACCAACCGCCATGATCAGATCTTGAATCAATGGCTAAGTTTAAAAGAAAACTTTATCCGTGTGACTTAAGACAATTTCATCACATGTTTAATTAAATTTACTTTAATTATTTAAGTTCCCTAAGTTTTAACTTAGGAAATACATTAAAATAATTTATTAATTTAATATCTCCTAAACCAAATGAAATTTCCTAGATCAATTTTTGGGTCTTGTAGATCAAGTGTACTCTAGTCCCTCCACAAAATTTGGGAGCTAGAGCACAACTGATGCTACCCCAAATACACAAAACCTCAACAGAGGATTCACATGTTCATTGACGGGTTGGCAGAGCCTCTGCGTGGGCTAGTCAAGTCTACTAGGCCTGCTACACTTCGAGATGTCATTGAGAGGACAAGGGACTTACAAGATGCCTTGCCCAAAGCTAGAGCTCCTTTCCCCTAGAGACCGGCATTCCAGCCAAAGGAGAAACACACGAGAGTTCCACCACCGAAGGGGAACCAGGGCCGAGGGCCTTTGGATGATGATACCCAGAGAGATCTGAGACAGAGGAAGCTATGCTTCACATGCCAGGAGCCATGGGCATGTTGGAAAAACTGAGAAGGGGGGTGAATCGGTATTTCTTTCCAATTGTTATTTTTACTAGTTAGATCACTTATATTTAGAACACAATATGAACATCAGAATAAATGTTATTATTAAATTTTTCTTTACAATAAAATAGATACAATAAGTGTAGGGCTCCAACCCTAGATGAAGACACCGATCTTCAATCTCCCAGGCTCCAACCTGTTGCCAAGCACCAACTTGGACTTTTGTGAGGCTCCGACCTCTAGGGCTTTGACCCTATCTATCTAAGGCACCAACATTGCGTTTAGAGGCTCCAACCCCAAGGGCACCAACCCTTCTCTGGTTCAGGCTCCAACCTGGTTTCTTGAAGACACCAATCTTCTAGGGCTCCAACCCACTGCTTCAAATCTTCAATATGAATTAAACAATTCTTCAAGGCTCCCAATGTCTTCTTCAACGAGCCTTGTCAACGATCTTCAGTTATCCATTCACTTAATCTTCACATCACGTCATCAATGACAACCTTGATCGCTTCTCATGAAGGTGTCTCCACTATCCTTCATCGTACCCAATCAAATTCTTCAAGTCACATCATGATGACATCATGGTCTCCAATTGACTTCTAGATGACTCTCCAAGGTCAGCTAAAGATCAGCTCCAATTGCTCTTCGAGATCTCATGACAGCTTCAATGGTCTCCAAAAAGGGTCCCCAAGATCAGCTTCTACAAGCCTTGAGATGTCTTCAAGAATCCTCAACAATATATATTTTTTTAAGTTTTCAAGGTGCTCTTCAAAAACTCTGCTTTCCTTCACCCTTCTTCCAAAATTCTGTTTCAAGTCTTACAAGATTACAAGGTTCCCTCCAAGAAGAAGCCTTGTGTTTTTCCAAGAATACACAGGTGTGAGTTGTTTCCACCCACTAGTTTGTCTTCTTACTCAAGACCGAACTTATCACAATTCAGAGATCTCCCCCACAAGTCCGGGCTCCTGTCCTTATGCCTCTCTTTGAGATATGTCACAGATAGATCCGAAGTCTCCTTTTCTGCTCAAATCCAAGTTAAGGTACACTTGCAACTTCAAGGTATAGGACTGAAGCGAAGTCTGAACTCCACACAGGTCCGAGATTCTACAATCATTCAAATGACACAGATGTGCACAAATTCGAGGTCTGGAAACTATCCACAGTTTGCTGCCTCAGAGTTGAGCTTCTCCAACAGGTGGCTGTCACACAGGTAGACTTCCGAGCTCTCAAAAGGTAACTAACCAAGCTCCTCAAACACTTAGATCACAGGTTTGGAGACTGCTGCAAGTCCGAGCTTGAGGCAACTACAGGTGATTGTATTCAGTTAACTCTTACAACAGTGATCACATGTAATTCTGAGCTGTGAGCTATCTCCTTTGCACTGGTTGCACTATCCGCTGGCTGTTAGGGCTTGAACCAACCCTCTTTTCACACCTACAGCTCCTTAGAACAGAGCTCGGTCTTCTGCAATCTCAAACAGTGATATTATATCACAAACACAACATCAAATAACCCTTATATCTGCGACACCCTTCCTTTCTAGCTTGAATCTGCAGAGAAACATAAAACAACCTTAAAAACTGCCCAGAACTCCCTTCAAGGCCGGCGGTTGTTTTTCTGTGGTAATTCAGCGCTGTTGTGGATGCAACCTCACCCTAACAATCCTTAACTTCCTCGGCCTTATCCTCCTGTAGCTTGCTGCTTCAGATTCAAGTTTTCTTCACCGAAATTATTCTCTGAAAAATGATCACCGAGTTGTGTATCCAACAATATAATCCGAGCTCTAATATATAAGGCTTTTCCACGTCAAAATGAAAGGCCACGTCACTTAGACAGGCCGACATGAGAGTTAGGACAGGTCGGCTCCAAAACAGGAATAATTACTTCAAATTGAAAATTCTTGTTCTCCCTCACCATTTGGAGTTTCGGGGCGAGTAAGAGCTTGTTGGAAAGCTAAAATTATGCTCTAAAGGATAGTGAAGGTTTCATAATGAGATGTTGCCTCTAAGATGGTGAAAAATATTTTTCTGTGTCTGGTCATTTATTAGTGCAGAATTGGAGGTAGGCCAATTAGACTTCTTCATGGATGGGCTTCCTCTTGTTAGGCTTCTTCATCATAGGCTCATAGGCTCATAATGTCATCATCAATGTCATCAATTTACCATGTCATTAAGATAATGCAGTGATATGTAATCTTTCATTAGGAGTGGTTATCCATCAAGTGTAGTCCACATGAGTCATCAAGAGCTTCTAGATCATCAAGGACATGATTGGCATCTCAAGAACATTTGCCATCCCGGCCAATGCCAATTAAGTGATCTCCAAGTCACTTCATGTTATGTCACCAACCATTGTCCATATCATCAAATGGTCCTCCATGTCAACATATAGTCTCCAACCATGTCATTAAGACATCATGCTGGATCCAATATTCTTCATCAAAAGTAAGCACATCATTATTAATGGCATCCTAAATAACCAAGAGGGACTTGTCATCATGAGCAAGGACATCCTTATACGAGGTTTGCATGCTGTCACTGCTAGGGTTTTCCATTAGGGTTATTAGGACTTTACAAGAATATTGATCCCCATATTGACATCAATGACAACCTTAGACCAACAATCTCCCCCTTTGTAATTGATGGCAATATTCTTGCCCTTCCAACATTTTCTCCCCCTTTGACATCAATGGCAAACAGGGTGCCCAAGTGCTACCCCTATCATGCTATTTCATGCTGCTCCCCCTGTCATGGTACACTTCCTTCTGGCAATGTGGTTCATGATAGATGTGTTTGTATTTCTTCATGTGATGATCCAACTCCCCATGTCTGCACATATTCCTCTAGCTCATGAAGGATTGCTCGCCTTGTGTGATCAAGTAGAAGATATCATCATAATATCATGAATTTCTTCAATGGAGTTACTTCCAAGAGATGTATAGCTTCTACAAGAATGCTCAAGAATCACAAACTCCCCCTAATTGTATGCACGGTCTCTTTTTGGCGGCGTCTCACCATCAAATTCTTGGAATATCAAGGATGACTTCAGTAAGTCAGCAACTTGTGTTGTTGGCTGGAGTGTTCAAGAGACTTTTGGATTCAACTTGCTTCCTTCTCGATACTTGTGTAACTTTCTTCTTTGGCATGGTTCTAGCTTGTGTAGAGGCCCAAGTCAAGTTACAATCATGTGCCATATGTCCAATGTTATGGCAATTGAAGCACTCTATCTTGTTCACGAATAAGAAATCATGACGACTTCTTGCAAAATTGCTTTTAGGAGATTGACAAGGACCAATATATTTGTCTTTGTAATATGCCCTACAGTCTTTTGCCATGTGCCCAAAGTTTGTACAAGAATAGAAATAACCAAGAAATATACTTTGGTACTTGGGAGATGAAGAGTTCCTTGAGGTACTTCTGAAGCCTTTTTGCCTTGTGTTTCTTTGATGATAATCATTGCCTTTTGTATCTTTGACATCATCTGTAAGTCTCCTTGGAGTAGGATTTCTTCCATTGTCATCTTGACTCTTGCCTTCGCTGGAATTGGAAGCATCAACATCTCTTTCTAACTTCCTTACATCCTTGTTATTTGAAGCATTATCATTCTTGCTTGAGGGTTCACTTGCATAGCCAAGACCTGATTTATCAAGGGGAGACCTTTGATGACTTGAGCTTTTCAAGTTCTTATTCAGCGAGACAACTTCCTTTTTTAGAGTGACAATTTCTCCTTTCTGTTGATTTTTACAGCATCGAGAAGTGTTCCAAATCTCATATTTGGTGGAGAGGCTTGGATAGCAGTTGTCCAGAGAACCTAGAAATCGTTTGTGGAATTCCACTCGGATATGGATTTATTAAAATAATTAATTATTTTAATGCAGACCCTAAGTCTAGACTTAGGGAAATTAAATAATTAAAGGGTATTGATAAATCAGAGTGTGAATCTTCTAGAAAACGAACATCAAGTCATCTTTTAATTTGAGCTATCAATTAACGATATAATCTTGGTTGTTGATTCATCAGCGAGAAGACTATAAGAAAGGGCTTGAGGGTCATTTGGAAACCAAGTCGGGGACATTCTCAGTACCCGAAGGAAATCGATTCTGAAGCAAGAGAATTCGATTTCAGTGGGTGAGTCTGTAGAGGCAGGTTTGCAGAAGCAGAAGGAGGAGGGAAGATTCAGCAACGGAGAAGCAGAAGTCTGGAGGATGAACGGAAGGGTGAGTTGATCGGCAACAAGACCCCCTCCATGCAAAGTGACACAGTCCAGGGAGAGACTGCGCAGAGCTCACACGCTGGATGACGCAGAGGGTGCAGGAGGTCACCCCCAAGGGTCTGAAATACTTCTGAAGGTTCCAGAAAATTCAGCCAGGTGTATGCTAATTTTACTTTGCTCATCAGGACTCTTGTAAATGAACTTTTCATTACTGAAGATAAATACAAAACCCTCATCTGCTGCATCGGTTTTCCCACATTGAGTTTTTCCGGGACAATTTCCAAAAATAACTGTGTTCATATGGTTGTTTCTATTGTGCTACTTGTGTAATTTTTGTTCTTATGCTTTTGATTAGAGTGAAGTACTGCAAATGTGTTTATTTCAGAATTTACTAAAGCATCTGTAAATAACTTATCTCATAAGTAGGAGAAATCCAATCATTGTAGTAATAATTTTCAAACCTGAAAATTTCACATGGTATCAGAGCAAAAGGCTAAAGACAGAAAGGGAGGATCTGCCATGGACCAAAGATCCGACATCCGGAAGAGTTCACGCAGTCCACCAAAGCACGCAGAAATGCAGAGGGAACACGACATGAAAGTGATGGCATCCAGACTAGACGAGGATTTTGCTTGTGTGTCGAGCACAGCTCCTCCAAGTGTTTGGTATATTGACAGTGGAGCATCTACTCACATGACAGGGGTTCGAGAATGTTTCTCGAGCTACCAAGAAGAACAGATGAATCTCCAGATAACTATGGGAAACAAGGCCAAATGTACCCCCATTGGAAGAGGTACCATAACATTTCAGACAGAAGATGGCAACAAGATTCGGCCCATGAATGTTCTACATGTACCAGGGTTGGGGATGAATTTACTCTCAATGTCTCAGCTTCAGAACAAGGACTATGACGTATACGTTATTAAATATAAGGTGTATGTCAAACACCCTAGCTGGAGCAAAAAGGCACAAATTGGAGTAAGGAGTCATAAGCTATATAAACTCGAGCTTGAATCCCCAGTGGCCCTGATTGGCAGTACAGACGACAGAGATCTGAATGAATTGTGGCACAGAAGGATGGGGCATCTACATCATGGAGCCTTAAGGATTCTCAAGAATACTATCATAGGAGCTCCTGAACTCAGCACGAGGAAAGATGAAGTCTTCAGGGGGTGCGTACTAGGGAAGTATGCTAAGGCAGCATTTCCAAGAAGCAACAGCAAGGCCAAGAGTGTATTGGAATTAATACACTCGAATATTTGTGGTCCAATGTCCACAACCGCTCTCAGTGGTGCAAAGTATTTTGATGATCGTTCCAGGAAGACTTGGATCTATTTTTTGAAAACCAAAGATGAAGTCTTTGATCGGCTCAAAGAATTCAAAGCCTTGGTAGAGAACTCAACGGGAAAGAAGATCAAGAAGTTGCGATTAGATAACGGTGGAGAATATATCGATAATGACTTCACCAATTTCTGTGCAAGGGAAGGCATCAAGAGAGAATGGACAGCTCCATACAATCCAGAGCAAATGGAGTTGCAGAAAGGAAGAACCGGACCATAATAGAAGCTGCAAGGGCAATGTTGTACGACCAAGATAAGACCAAATTATTATGGGCATAAGCCTACAATACAGCGGTATATGTGCAGAACAGAGTTCCCCATAGAGGATTGGGGAAAGTGACTCCCGAGAGTGTGTTCACAGGCAGCAAGCTAGAGGTGAGCCACATCAGGATATTTGGCAGCATGGTATACTGCCACGTTCCAGATGAGAAGAGGAAGAAGTTGGAGCAAACTACAGAAAAGGGTTTTCTTGTGGGATACAGTGAAAATGCAGAAGCATATCGCATCTATATTCCAGGGAGCAGGAAAATCGTAGTAAGGAGGGATGTGAAATTCATGGAGGAGAGAGCCATCAGGAAATCCCGAGAAATGGCTACAGATACACAAATTTAGGAGGATCCACTAGTACAGCCCCAACGGCCAATAGAGGATGGGTCAAGTGCCTCTTCAAGGCACAAGGATTCTAAGGAGAGTTTCTCCGAAGAAGAACAAGAAGTAGAGCAAGTGAGACTGCCTACCACCGATGGGAGACCGAGCAGAGAACTTCAACAAATTCAAGGATGCAGAAGAATTTTTTGGAACCCCTAGAGTTGGGAAGAGGGTACGGAAGCAACCTGACAGATACCAAGCACTGGTAGCTCAGGTTGGAGAACCTTTCAGCTTTCGGGAAGCAACTCAGCATCAAGTGTGGGTGGATGCCATGGTGGAGGACTATAGCTCCATCATGACAAACGACGTCTGGGAAGTAGTCCCTAGACCACAGGGCAGATCAATCGTAGGATCCAGATGGATCTACAAGATCAAGTATGCTGCAGATGGCAGCATAGAAAAGTTCAAGGCCAGATTTTTCGCTAAGGGGTACGCACAAAAAGAAGGCATCGATTATGAGGAAACCTTCGCCCCGGTAGCTCGCTACACTTCTATCAGATCCGTCATCTCTCTGGCAGCGCAGATGGTATGGGAGATTCACCAGATGGATGTCAAAACAACGTTCTTGAATGGGGTGATAGAGGAGAAAGTGTACATAGAACAGCCAGAGGGCTTTGAGACACATGAGCAGAAGACTCATGTTTGCAGGCTTAAGAAAGCCTTATATGGTTTAAAACAAGCCCCCAGGGCATGGTATGGACGAATTGATAGCTACTTGCAGAAGATGGGGTTTGTCCAAAGTGATGCAGATACCAACCTCTACTACTTGAGAGTAGGGGATGAGCCGTTAATTCTGGTATTATATGTGGATGATCTGTTCCTTACTGGATCATCTGATCTCATAAAGGACTGCAAGGAGAATCTGGCAACAGAATTCAACATGAAGGACCTAGGGCAGATGCACTATTTTCTTGGAGTAGAAGTCTGGCAGCAGAAGGGGGAAATCTTTCTGGGGCAAGGAAGATACACAACAGAAATTCTGAAGAGATTTTAGATGGAAGACTGTAGACCCATGGCCATGCCAATAATTACTAATTGGAAGAAGATAGACACAACAGAAGATGATGAGGCTGATCCCACCTTGTATAGGCAGCTCATCGGATCATTGATGTATCTGGTCAATATTAGACCAGACATTTGTTATGCAGTGAATACCCTCAGTCATTTCACTGAGCAGCAGCCAAACATGTTCTCAGATATCTAAAGGGGACAGTCGAGTATGGGTTGAAGTAGACCAAGGGCAATGAGGTCCAGTTGAGTGGGTTTACAGATACAAATTGGGCTAGAAGCACAGTGGATCGCAAGAGTACCAATGGGTACTGTTACAGTCTCGGATCCGGAATGACCTCCTGGTGCAGCAGGAAACAGAATTCCGTAGCACTAAGTTCAGTCGAGGCAGAGTACATGGCAGCAAGCACAGCTTCATGCGAGGCCATATGGCTTCGTAAGTTACTCTTGAACCTACTCAAGAAGCCGATGAAATCGACCAGGATTATGTGTGATAATCAGAGTTGCATTAAGCTCTCTGAGAATCTTGTGTTTCATGACCGGTCGAAACAAGTTGACATTCGATGCCACTTCATCAGGGACTATGTCCAAAAAGGTGCAGTACAGTTGCGGTACACTCCTACAGGGGAACAGGTGGCAGATATCCTCACCAAGGCTCTGAGTAAGATTAATTTCACTTACTTTGGAGAGAAGATGGGGATGGTCGAGAACCCCTTCCATTAGAGGGAAGGGTGGTCTATAGAAATAGAGGGAGCTGCAGTACGGATGAGGCAGTGGCAGAGATAGTGTCACAGGCAGCAGTACAAAGGGCAGCAGCGCAGAGATGAGGGGCAGCAGCCAGCAGAAGTGGGTCAGTAAGATACAGGCCTATGACTTTGAAAATGAGTATGTCAAAGGGAAGAACAACGTGGTGGCAGATGCCTTGTCACGCAGAATAGCTGCATTGTCCTTGATGAGCTTAGATGCAGACTGGAGGGCTCAACTACTGGTGGAGTATTCGAAGGACTGCTTTGCCTGTGAGGTACTGGATGGTCAGATTACAGATGACAGGTATCGGGTGATGGATGAGGTCATCTATTACCGGGACAGGATCTTCTTGACTAGTAATTCCCAGCTCAAGGAGAAGATACTGTGCGCATCCCACGATTCGCCGCTATCAGGCCACCAGAGGTTCACAAAGACCTACAGGGCCATCAGGGAGAGGTTCCCTTTGAGAGGCCTCAAAGAGGACATACTCCGACATGTCAGGGAGTGCGAAGTGTGTCAAAGGAATAAGGGGGAGATGAGCCACCCTGCTAGTTTGCTACAGTCGCTTCCATTCTGGAAGGAAAGTGGGAAAGCACCTCCATGGACTTCATCACAGGGTTTTCCACAGTGCAGGGCAAGGATTGCATCTTGTAGTTGTTGATCGACTAACAATGTATGCCCATTTCTTCGCCATATCCGCACGGTACACAGCTTCACAGGTGGTCGAGCTATTCTTCCGTGATGTTTTCAGAATGCATGGTCTCCCCAAGACCATAGTCAATGACAGGGACAGCCGTTTCAGGGTGGTTTTTGCCAGGAGCTCTTTCGTTTGGTGGGTCCCGAGTTAACTCCCAGTACCAGCTACCACCCACAGACAGATGGGAAAACAGAGATAGTGAACAAGTGGTTGGATGGCTACTTGCGGAACTATGTCACGGGGCAGCAGAGAGCATGGTTGAATTGGCTCCACCTAGGAGAATGCTACAACACCACTTTCCATATGTCTATCGGTATGTCTCCATTTTATGGTTTGTATGGATATATTGCTCTGACTTTTGCTGATGTTATGTTTGGAGCTAGCAAGGCCCCAGGGCCAAGGACTAGATCCAAGAGAGCCAAGATATACTCCGGGCTCTTAAGGACAACCTGGCTACAGCACAGAACCAGCAGAAACTGTATGCAGATAGAGCGCGGATAGAGAGATAGTTTGAGGTAAGTGAATTGGTCTACATCTGACTTCAACCATACAAGCAATCTACACTAAAGCAAAAGGGAGTTGAAAAGCTTAAGCCCCGCTTCTATGGGCCTTACAGAGTGAGCAAGCAAGTAGGAGAACTTGCATATGAGTTGGAGCTGTCGGCTGGGAGCAGGATACATAATATCTTCCATGTGTCATGCCTGAAGAAGGCTTTGGGACAACAGGTGACTACAACAGGTGAGCTCCCACCGACAGATGATGAGGGGCATCTGGTTTTACAGCCGGAGGCTATTTTAGACACCCAGGAGAGATAGTGGCGGAGCAGGACAGTGAAGGAGTAATTGGTGAGATGGAGGAACCTTCCAAATGAGGATGCCACTTGGGAGGGTGAGAAGATCCTACAACATCCATCCTTGCAGTTGCTTGACGACAAGCAACATTTTGGTGGGGAGGACTATAATATTCCCAATTAGCAACAGCTAATTGGCAATATTAATTTTGTTCAGAATTTTGCTTTCTAATGTTCAGCCAGAAATAAAAAGGGTGTTGGCACCCATAACCCAACTTAGGAGAAAATAATCTTCCTAAAGTCACTTAGCCAACATAAACCATTCAGCGTAGGGCCCAGGGGAGACCAAGTGGCAGCACAGGAAGAGGGACAGCGTGGGCCAGGCAGCCCAGTGGCAGTGTGGGCCAGGCAGCGCAGAGTAAGCAGGGGCAACATGGCAAAGAGGACAGCACAACGCAGTGGGGCCCAAGGGAACGTTGGGGCCTCAAGCATAAAAGGGAGTGAGGGCCTAGCTTCTCATTCATGCTATCATTCATCTTCAGAATTTCTGTCTAACAGGTATTGAGCACGCTTACGTTGCTTAGCTAAGTCTGCAAGTGTTGTTCAGCACGGGGGTGTCTCCGAGCGGAGATCCCAACCTCAGCCTCGGGGGACTTCAAGTGCCCGCTCAGGTGAGGAGCTTCATCATCAGTTTTCAGAGCAGAGATCAAAGAGCCAGCCTTCAATATTTACGCAGTTCACCAGGCAGCACAGTCACTCAGAGGAATTACGCAGTTTTGGAGGAGAGAAGCTCTGAGAGTGAGGGAGACTTAGGAGTTTCAGTCTGGGAGAAGTGTGAGGGGATCATCCCTTCACCAGTCGAGTTTTGGAGCAGTGAGAGACCAGCATTTCCAGTAGATCAACTCAAAGGCTAGCGTACTCACCACGAGTGTGTAATTTTCCCAAGGGGGTCAAATTTTGGGGTCAGCCTTTCCGGAATTCCTTCCTGGGTTTTTCCGGGTTTTAGGAGGGGAGCACATAGCCGAAGTTTCAAAATTTTTTGAGCAAGGGAACAACCCAGAAGAGTAGTTCCATTCCAGCCAAAAGCAGCACTTTCCAGCAGCAACAGCAGCCCAAAGAGTTACGCAGTCACTAGAGGAGCATCCATTCCATAGCAAGTTTTGGAAAGAGATTTCAGCTTGCCTTGAGCAGGCCAAGGTGCCATCATTCTGAGCACCTTTTGTACTCATTCCCTATTTCCAGAAATATAATAAAATGGCTCAGCTTTTCTGAATTGTTTGCAGTAAATTTTATGGTGCATCTCTATTTGTTGTAGTTTTTGTTTATGTTGCTTTGTATTGTTGTCCATTCCCTTTTTGGGATATTACATAGAGATTCTTGTGGGGAAATGCTCTAGGTCATATGGGCACGAGTAGCATGGTAATGGTATATTTAGAATTTGCACACTTCATCTAGAGTAAGCACTCCACCTTTGCACATTGTCTTGTGATTGATCCAGTCCTCACAATGGCTAGGCATTGAATATATTCGATGATACTAAGCAACATTGGATGGACGTCGTAGTGCTTATGGATTGGTTCATCATGAGCATGAGATCTTGAAATGATGGACGCCTAGTTTTAGGAGAATGCTCTTACTGTAAACTCATTTCTAGATGGGTTTTAGTCCTCTCAATGCTTATGTTTGACATGGTCTAGCATGGTTAGAGCCTCACTATGTGGATGTATTTGCTTGATTGGATACTCCTAGCACATGGATCTAGTTGAAGTACCGTTCTTAGTGGGCCATCGATTCCCTCTTATTTGCACATATGTTGAGGCATCTCGCATGATTTGACTTTCTTTATTTGGGTCAACCCCTTGTGTTATGAATCTAGTGGATCAATTTGGCAATCTTGCACATCAATCTATGCCTTGGCACACCTGTTGAGGTTACCCTATGTTTGAGGAGTGTTCTAACAATTGTTGGCCCATTGCTTGCACACTTATCCATGAGATCCACTTTTGGAGGAGTTTTGGAGGGGCATCCTAGATCATGAGCAAATATCTTTGACAAAATGCCCAGATTGTTGCCAAATCAATGCTAATAGCTGCAAAATAGTTGCAGGATTTCCAAATTGTGATCATAATATAATTTCTAACCAATATAGAGAAAGTTATGGAGGTTACAAATATACCATGTTAAAATTCTTTCAACATTTTGACCAACATTTTTGAAGAATGCCCCCTCATTGCTTGAGCATTTCCATTATTTGGGAAGAGTCAAATTAATGCATGCACATGGTCATGGATGCCTTGCACATAGAGCAAAACTTTGCATGTTTTGAGGCTATCTTAAACAAGGTATCCACCTTGGAGAGGCCACATGTGACATAGCTGCCTTATTATTTCATCCACTATTGACTTGTCAATTGAGGTTATCATGAGACATTGCTACTTTAATATCATTCATTGTACAAAAAGTGGGTCCAAAACCACTTTTGGCTATTTTTGGAAAAAGTTGTTGGGGAGGTTGAAGAGTCAAATATTTTATTATTTTCCCTTGGAGAAAAGCATGGATCTAGAGGACCCCAAGATTATTTTATCATTGTTCTTGGAGAGGTTAGTCGATCTAGGAAAACAAATCATATTTCACATGACTTAGCCTCCTTGTCACAGTCTTAGCAATCCAGACCTAGGGATATCCCCCCTATTGTTGGAGAAGAACTAAACTAAAGTGTGAGAGGGAGTTATTGAGGTAATAGTGGGTAGCCCCTCAAAGTTTCCCTGGATTTTCACTTTGTGCTTGGGACTTTTACACATGTGAGTGAGAGTTTGGGAGAGAACAACGGGCAATGTTCTTTTCATTTCAGTTGTAGCTTTCCTATCCATATTTTGTATACCCTCACAACATATAGTTGATTTTCGCACCATTAGCCCAAAAAATTGTCTAAGTCAACCCTAGTGAATGTAAAAACCTAGGTTGCACAAAACGGGGAAATGGGTACGGGTACATTTTCCGAAATGGGTACGTGTACGAAACGTGACCACCCCAAATTTTGGAAACGGGGAAATGCAATATATATATATATTATGACATTTAAGAAATATGTGCAATCATAATGCATACACGATACATTGTAATTTATTACATTATGATTAAATTGTCCAATGTCAATGCATAAACTATAAGTCTCTAAATTTACATCACATTTACTCATGAATGATCACATAATGAAAAGAGCAATATCCAAAATCAGCCACGAGAAATTTCTAATTTCTTGTCTCGTGCTTGATTGGGAGTCTCCTCCTGCATAGTCAAACGGCCTTAGTTCTCTCGATTAAATACAAGTTCCATACCATAGTACCCTAGGTGCTCTTGATTATTAGCAGTGTCCCCTACATAGAGGGCTTGGTACTCTTGATTAAATAGAAGTTCCATACACTAGTACATGACAAAATCCAATGGAAACATTGCAATCTCCCCAATCCTGAAATCCTGAAAAAATGATAAGTCTGATGGATTTTAAGTGAGATCTAAAATTCTACTTTCTCCATATGAAATCCAATGAGGGAGAAACCGCTCTCAAACATCCTGAGTCATTTCATGGTAATGCTAAAAATTTAAGTAAAAGGATGAAAATGAAATATAAAGGAGAATGTCACTTTTACTTAAACATTACCATGAACTACATATCAACACTAGGGCCATAGGCTTGAACATTGGGCTTCCCTGAAATAAAAACAAAAAAACGAAGAAAAAAAAAAGCACAATAAAAGAATATTAAACGCCAGAAACGCGCGTGTACGGCCTGGAAACATGTTTCCATCCGTACTGGGCACGTTTCCTCAACGTGAAACGGCCCAATACAGACAGAAACCCATTCCAGGCCGTACGGTACAGGGAAACGCGTTTCCGTTTCTTTCCAGGGGAAAATGGCCCTTTGCCCAACGTTTCCTGCAACTTAGGTAAAAACTATTCATAGTGAATATCATATGCATTTTCAGTTACACTAGCTTTAAAATGCTATAGATACAAATAGGATGTCAAGTGATTCCGAATGTTTGTTGCAACCAAAAGTTAATCGATAAGCACATATCAAAAAATTGATGGCCCTACACAGTAAACTTATTTTCTACTCACCTTTCTCCATCTCACCATTGCACTGAAAAAAATGAGAAACAGAGTGAAAATGTTCATTCCGAGTCCAAAAAATGTATTAATGGTCAAGAAAACCACCTAAACATGATGGAGAAACATAAGCAATAGTACAGAAGAAAAAGGACATTTGCACCTAAAAAGCTGAGATTATTTCAAGAACTTCAAAAATAGTTTGATTGTTTAAAAAAACTAAACATAACCAAAGGTGGCATGCTCGTGATTTAATTATGATTGAAAGGATATATATTCTCAAAGCACCAGGTGAAAAGATATCCATTCCAAACCTGCAAATAACGAAAATAAGATATTAAAATTATAGCATCAAGATAGCATTGTGAAATTCACTTCCAACGAAACCTCAAATTATAGACAAAATGGTAGATGTCGACGCATGTTCTAATAACTTAATCTCCCAAATCAAAGATCATAAAACACACAAGTATCACCTCCAAAATAATTGGTTTAATCATATATAATCAAATTGTCTACATGACTCTCTGCAAATAGACAAGTTAAATAACCAAGAGAACCTTCTAACAATGTGTTGCATTAGGCATAAAATTATGTTTGTCCATTGTAAATTCTAATTATAAATACAAAGGTAATGAATGTCTTTGTGTACTTGTGTTGCAATAATAGTTGTATCCACCTAACTTTCCAATGCTCATTAATCAACAAGTATAAAGGATACATAAGGAATGGATGGAAATTGACCATGGGAAGAAACAATAGTGATATAGTTTTATTTATTTTTATCAACCTAAAAGAAAGATAGCAAATACATAAGTGAAGTTGAATTAGCACATTCCACTCTATTATCATTTGTTGCAAGCTCTAAACATTTGAAAACTAACCAAAGATGGTTGCATGGGGAAGTCTGGCAAGGAGTTTCAGCAGTAGTTCAGCAAAAAGGAAGCCAATCAGCAGCAAGGAGAATAGCAGCCATACAACCCAGCAGAGCAGGCCATACAATCGGTCGTACGAATTCCTTATAGTCGTACGGATTGCAGGGAACATACAGATTGCAAAGCAAGTTGCCTCAATTTCTGTGCAGACTGAAATTTTTTGGTTTGTTGTTCGTTTGATTTCATTTCTCAGAGCCATTTTCCCTGTAAGGGAGCTCTTATAAGTTCTGAAGATATTTTTAAATGATGAACTGATCTAAAAGAGCAGAAATAATTGTGCACAGTGTGTGATTACTTTTATCGTTTTCCACTGAATGCAAGAAAAAATAATTCCAGCAAGTAACTAAATCTGATCTGTTTGCTTAGATAGCTGGTTTTAGGGTAATTTAACAAACGTGACTTCGCCTCTCTCTTAGGATAATTTTATAATTTCATCTTGGACTAAATCCCTAACCCTCAATTTCCAAAGTGACAGACGACTACGATTAATTTCTAACCCACTTATATCAATGATAGAGATTAGATCTAAGTCACTTAAATAATTAAATTATTTATCCTTAAACTTGGCCCAATAGCCAACAATAATCAATTTAATTAATTAATGTGTTTTTCCTAAGTTAACTTAGGAAAAATATCATAATAACACTTACTCCACTCAAGCAAACACCTAAAGAGACAAGCTGACATCTTCTGCATGCCAAGACACCAAACCTATGCAGAAGCACATATCCGGGCTAATAACATCAACAGTTCAGATACAAATTTTGCAGAGAGTTTCATCAGATTGGAGAGAGTTGTTATTTTTAGCAAAACCCCTACTTTTTAAGAGATAGGATCCAAAGTCCCATATCTCAGTGATTACGGTATAATTGAGATCCTTGCAAGCTCACAATGAGCTACTTTCGGGTAACATGTGAGACAATGCTTATTTTAGGAGGGATTGCATGTCAAATTTGATTACATATTCGAACTCCTCACTAAAAATCAACTCCAATGAGTATAGTTTCATAGACATGTGGGACATTTCCAATTTTAGTAGGTGTTTCATGTCGAATCTAATGGCACATTTGGACTCCTCAGTGAAAATTGAGTTTGACGAGTATAATCTTGTGGACATGCAAACAACTTTCTATTTTTAGCAGTGATCATGCAAAGGCGACATGTGGCACCCTTTGATTGTGACACATGGCAATCTCTGGTCATGACAAGTGGCAACATTTTTGAGACACGTAGCATCTTGTGAGGATGACACATGGCAAGATCTAGGCACATCCATGAGCTAGAGTGAGGTGGCGATTCTGTTATTTTTTATGGTATGTTCTATGCTTGCAACAATTACTTCAATGTCATATTATCACTGAGAGTAATTGTACATAGAACATCAACAATACATAAAAGAAGATATGAGATTATTTGATTACAACTGAGGGTCCAAATTATATACCTACCTAGGTACCCATTCACGAATGGTCATGTCCTTGGAGACATGACTCTTCAACACTAACTACTAGTTAATTATTCATTATTTATGATTTTTATTATTTATAGTTATTTATATTATTTTTATATATATTTTATTCATAGCATGCTTCTAGGAAGGGTAATTAGCCCCAAGTTGCACTCTTTAACACTCCCTCTCAACTAGGGAGGAATTCCACCTGCCAACATCCATCCACTACTATGCCATCGTGTCCATTATGTGCCATCTCTGCAACTTGTCACGTCTCTGTTGAAGATTGATATCATAGTCCACTAAGAAAGGATTGAAAGAGGGTGGGTCACAAGACCCTGCCATCCTTGCCAAAATGACAGAGGCAAGTCCTCATGTCTAGGGGTAGAACCCCTACCAGGCTTGATCCTTAATGATCAAGTTGTTGAATATCATGCATCCTAGTCATAAGGAATACAATAGTACCTAACGCGTCCCTCAATGGTACTAATTAACCCTAACCACTTTTCCCATCTCATTGGCCAGATAAGAGGTACTTCCCAAAAGTCCCAGAATGGAAGGGTAGGATGTATGTTGGGGTATCCACAGGAGAAGGTGAACCACTCACACCGTTCTCAAATAGCATACTCCATACCGGGGTATGTACTCCACAGCACAAGGTGAACCACCCACCCTATGTTCACATACCAGGGTATGTACTCCACGGCGCAAGGTGAACCACTCACCCTATTTTCATATAGTGTACTCCATAGGAGAAGGTGAACCACTCACCCTATGCTCACATGTTGGAGTATGTACTCCACAGGGGAAGGTGAACCACTCAACCTATGCTCACATATTGGGGTATGTACTCCACAGTGGAAAGTGAACCACTCACCCTGTGCTCATATAGCTCCAAGAAGTACCCCAAGCCCCCAAGATCTCCCAGAGCTCAATGTTCAACCCAACCAAGATCCCTCCATATAGATAATGTTGCTCTCTGAAGGCTAAGAACTTTGCCTGCCCTAAGGCTTTCTGAGGATTTCAGCAACCTGACCATCTGTCCATGGGAACCTCAATGCTCCTCACAGCAGCATACAGATGTATGATGGCACACGTGACACAACTCACTAAAGAGCTTCTTCAAAATACATTGTCTTACAGTTAGCCATTCTAGCAGTACTGATTTTAGCAATCCTCTGTTTCTTTTACATCCAGGATACCAAATCAAAATCATGTTAAAGAAAATATTTAAGTAACCTTACTCCCTCTCACTCAGGGAGACCACAAGACTAAGCTTGTTTAATTCATGAAGGTGCCCCAGTGCTTGTTCTGCATAGTTTTCTTTCATACGATCAGACTCTTTCTGGTTTAAGGTGCATGTTGTAATACAAAGGATACTTCAAACAAGATTGTAGTGATGATGCATACCTCTCATTCCAATGATTCGAGAAGTCATCGATCTTTAAACTTAGTTCTCACATATAGTATGTTATGCATGGAAACCTTTATCAAGCTAGAAAACTCTTCAATCTTCTCACCTCTTTATTGCCAATGCCACTTAAAGTTTATGAAAGAGGGTCTTAACCAATCTTATTTGAGCAAATTGACTTCAAAAGACATATGCTTGAATCATAGACTTTCATTTATGCCTTATTCCTTATTGACAGATATAGTCTTCAAGAGCATTCAAACAAAAATTACTATTAGCAAATGCATACTTTATATTTCAGTAATTAGACATATTTACCAATACTTACTTCCCACCATAATTTATGGAATTCTTTGCATTCTTTATATTTCGGTAATTAGACATATTTACCAGGAATTGCTACCCACCATAATTTATGGAATTCTTTTCATTCTTTAGGTAGGAGTAAAAATCAAATATGTTGTACATAAAGATTGTAACAACCCCAGAATTTTAACACTTCGTTGAGGCCTTTCTCCACCAAAGATCTGATACCATGTTAATTTTTATGGTATGTTCTACGCTTGCAACAATTACTTCAATGTCTTATTATCAATGACAATAATTGTAGATAAAACATCAACAATACATACAAGAATATATGAGATTATTTGATTACAACTTAGGGTCCCAATTATATACCTAGGTAGGTAGCCATTCATGAATGGTCATGTCATTGGAAACATGACTCTTCAACACTAATTATTAGTTAATTATTCATTATTTATGATTTTTATTATTTATAGTTATTTATTATATATATATATATATATATATATATATATATATATATATATATATATTATTCATAGCAAGTTTCTAAGAAGGGGAATTAGTCCCTAGTTGCACTTTTTAACGGTCATCTAGGTTGAACTAGTTGTGTCAAGAAGTTAACTAAGTCACTTGAGTGAGTCAATTGCGGACTACAGAAATGCACGCATGGATCTAGGAGTGACTTGGCATCTTTTAGAGTTAACGAAGTCACATGCATGCATGGAGAAGTGTTAGTTTTGGGCAACTAGGTCCAAACTCCATGTTGCACTGCTCATATGACGATGGTCATATTTTTGTTGGATTCCTCTTTCGGAGAGGTGCAAGATTGATCTAAAGATCATCTTGATTGGATGAGCATAACATTGATTTTGAATTTCTTTTCCACATGTGCAAGGTCGGCCAGATTTATCCCACATGCCTAAGAGATGTGTCACACACCCTCATTGATAAATATATATTGGAGAGACTTGGAGGTCATTTTCTCATCACACATTCTCCCATTGTGATTTGATTAGTTCGATAGCCTTTGGAGGCCTTTTTCCCTCACACGGGTGGAGCGACGCTGTTGTTTTTCTGCGCTGATCTGTTTAGGGCTTTCTGCTGCAGCGTTGACCAGTGTTGACCGTGGTCAACCCTTGGTTGCTTGACCTCAATCTTCTGTAGAAATTTCAATTTTAGGAGGCCGTACAATTGGGCACTAAAATCGATGAATTCTGGGCTGTTTGACCGAAGCCCTAGTTTGATGCGTTGACTTTTCTAAAGCTGCCTGCGTTGACTTTTCTGAAGCTACATGCGTTGACTTTTTTGTGTTGTCCCTGGTTTGACTTGTGATGAGTTGTCTTTGAGGGTTGTGGGTATGACACATGAAAGTGTTAGCTGACCAAGAAAGACTTTGTTGGTTGAAGCATCCTGCTGACTGGCGTAACGCAACAATATCTCATATCTTTGTTGGACATAAGGAATTGTAAATTTGATCTCTATTTGGCTTGTCTTCTATTGATCTATTATTGTGTTCTATCAACATTTTACTTTCAAGTTTATGTGATTACTATCTTGTATTGGGCCTAAGAAAGATTGAAGTAAAAGTGCATCAAGCATAGAACACCATTGTTATCTAAATTTAACATGGTATCAGAGCGGAGGTGAATACAAAGTCCAAGCTCGTGTTAGAAGCTGTCTCTAAAGGAAGAAATCCTATCAAGGACAAATGGCCTCCTCAACCTACAAGGGTTTCAAGGCTGATGATAAATTGACTGATAAGTCTGATTATCATGCATGGAAGATGTCCTTGGATGGCGCTAGAAGATCAAGATGTCATGGACAATGTACAGGGGAATATTCAAGAGCCTCCATCAAATGCAGCTGCTGCAACAAAGACAAAGTATAGAAAAGAGGAAATCAAAGCAAAGATGATTATCCGAGATTCTATTCATAAGAATTTGGTTGCTTACATTTCTGAGCTGAAGACATCTAAGAAGATGTATGATAAGCTGGTGAGCATGTTCAGGGCTAGCAATGCTAATCAAATCCTCTTCTTCAAGAATCAATTGAAGAATATCAAGAAGGGTAAGGATGAATCTATTCAATCCTATTTTATGAGGCTCGCTAAAATCAGGAATAACCTCCTAGCCATGGTTGCTTGGGAGCGGGAGCGGAAGCGCCATTTTCAAAAGATCCCAGTTCGGAGCATTTATATATATATATATATATATATATATAGCGGAAGCGCCATTTTCAAAAGCTCCCGGTTCGGAGCGTTTATATATATATATATATATATATATATATATATTTATATATATATATATATATATATATATATATATATATATATTATTTTGATGCATATATGTCAACAAAAGCATGTAGAATGATGAATTAGACATCAAAAACATAAAAACATAGATTGAATCATATAACATCAATCATCTAGAAGTTATAATCTTCATCAACCACGCGCACAAGTTGGAAACATACCACATGTTGACTCCTGAGTCTCGCGAATCATCAATCTAAAGCTTTCAAGCTTTCAAAATTCAATATATAACATTTATTATCATTGATATATAACATTTATCATCATTGATTTCAAATTTCAATATATAACATTTATCATCATTGATATATATCATAATTCATTTATCATCATTGATTCATTGATTTCAAAATTCAATATATAACATTTATCATCATTGATATATATCATTTATCATCATTGATTCATTGAT
This sequence comes from Pinus albicaulis, assembly GCA_034641835.2. Classification (NCBI taxonomy): domain Eukaryota; kingdom Viridiplantae; phylum Streptophyta; class Pinopsida; order Pinales; family Pinaceae; genus Pinus; species Pinus albicaulis. Next base: position 4,398,580 of record CM076578.1, read on the forward strand.
CACCATATAACTTTCATGAAGCATCATATTCATAATTCATAATGACTTATAAACTTATAAATGCCAACTTCAAAGTTTCACCTTTCAAATTCAAACTTCAAACTTAAATTGTCATTAAATATGAAAGAGTCAAGTTTCAACTATTCAACAGTTATAAAAGATAAAAACTACTAGAAAATAGAAAAGACTAGTAAACAACAAATTTATTTTATCTATTGGCTGGCCCCTTGCCACGCCCACGAGAAATGTCTAATTTGTGAGAACCATGAGGCAACGGTGGTCTTCTAGTACTCTCAGGAGTACCACGTCCACGACCATGACTAGAAGGCGAAGGGCAACGTGAGGATATAGGTGGAGGCTGAATCTGCAAAGGAACAATAGTTGGATATCGAGCATTGGCACTGGCACCCGCACTGCTACTGGATGGTGGGACTGGCCCTGTGTGTGGCGATGCTACTGATGCTTCATCATCATCCCTCAAAAATTCTGCTTCCAATTCTTCCATATGTACAGTGTCGTCCTCCAAATTATCATCCTCTGGGTTGTTGTCCCAGACTTTATATAATTGATCCTCATATGCCCGATCACAATAATGACTCAACAACCTCAAGTTGTAATGCACATAAACCAAGCTTTCAGCTCGGTTTTCATTCAGCCTGTTTCTTCTCACATTATGTATGAAGTTGTAGGTGCTCCAACACCTCTCTGCAGAAGAAGTATTCACAACTTGTGAGAGAACCTTTTTTGCCAACTTTGGCAAAAGTCCCATGCCGCCATATGCTTCCCACCATGTGAGAGCATTAAATCTATCTCTTCCATTGCATGGAAAGAACCAAAGTTACCAGTGCAACTGAAGTATTTGCCTAATTCAAGGCGTAATATAGCACACTCCTCCCTGTCGGGGACCAACTTGTCTAATGCCTTCATGTACCCCTCTTGTACCTCTGGATCTGTGTGAGGTTTGATCCTAACCCCACCTCCAAGTGCAGGTTGGCCCAACCAAGATGGAGAGTAGTATTTTGGCATAAGGATATATGCCAAGGCATGTAGTGGAACATTGAGTTTATTCCACCGTGCACACACACAGACGTGAATCATTGCATACAAGTTGGGATCATTATCCTTAACAACATCTTTTATTTGGCCCAACATGCTATCCATCTGCTCATAAACCTCCCCAATCACTGATTTATCTGTATCTGAAAAACGAATCATGTGATAAATGGGCTTGGTGAAATTCAAAGTTTCCCTCACACGTGCCCAAAACAAAGGGTCAACGGCGATCTCCCCCACATGTTCAAAACCTTGCCTGTCAACTATTGTCGCTGCCCTATCCTTTAATACCTACCAATGTGGGCTTGATACCATTGCAGCCAATGACTCTCTTACCTTCAAAAGGCGCCTAAAGGTGAGGTAATAGCTAGCAAATCTAGTCTTTGCTATCTTCAACAACTCCAATTTGGAGTGAGTATGGAAAAGCCCATGGGTATTGCTATGATTTGTAATAAATCTTATCATTTTTTTACCTCTCTTGTACAAATCACCAAGCCATTTGAATTGACGTTGTTTGTTTTTAATGATATCATGCATCAAAAGGTTCATTGTGTGAACCAAACACCCAGAAAAAAATATGTTGGGGTATTTATCCTCAATAATTGCTCCTGATGCCTTACAGTTAGCAGCATTATCAGTGATGACTTGGATGACATTGTATGGCCCAGTATTTTCAATTATTTCAAGTAATGGTTCTGCAATGTTAATGCCGGTCTTGAATTTGTCTGAATAATCATATGCTAAAAGGAATATTGCACCACTAACTGACACAGCCAGAACACTTATCAACAGCTTTCCTTTTACATTGGTCCATCCATTAGATACAATGGACACCCCATGCTCATTCCAAGAATTTGCCATTCTAGCCAAAGAATTGTTTATTTTAGCTTTTTCATGATCAAGTCCCACGGTTCTGGCCTTGTCATACCCAGGGCTCCTGTATCCTTTGGGGGCATCATTAATGGCAGAAACCATTTCATGCCAATAAGGTGAGCGAAGAACATTGAATGACACCCCACATGCATATAGAAACCGGAAAATTTTTGAATCCACATCATTCCTAGACCCTTCGTCAAGGAAATCGGATATGGTTCTACGCCTTAAGGAGATGTTTAGTCCAGGTGTGCCTCCATATCCACTGCCATGGGTGGAAGTTGATGGACTTCTTTGTCCATGATGTGATGGACGTGATGGTGTATAAGAATCAATGAAACCCCTAGATCTTTTAGATCTCTGTAGGGCAGCCTCCTCTTCCTTTCTATATTTCTCTCTCTCTGTTGCTGGCACACTTACACAAATTTTGATTCCTAGATTTTTGTCTCCATCCCCTGGCATTTTCCCACAAAGGTGCCTTCTGGCACGGGTGTATGAACCTATGTATTCTTTATTGCAATGGGGGCAAAGAAATTTAGTGGTTCCACCACCTTCCCCTCCTTCCTGCCTCTGAACATATTTCCACAAAGGTGTTTGACTTTGGTCTTGTCTAGTTGGGGTATCTGTGGCCTCATGTTCTCCACTCTCCCCTTCCTCCTCAGCATACTCCTCCTCTTCAGGATTTTCATCAAATCCACTATAACCCACTTCTTCATCCTCCTCTTCTCTAATGGGCCTCTTTCTTCTCCTCTCCAACACCATTATTACAAAGAAAGGAACCAACATGAAGAAAATGCCTAGCCATATAACCATGATGTTTCAAGTTTCTAACCTGCAAAAAAAATGGAGGAATGCCAAATGGGAATAGGAAATGCAACATAGGAAAAAAACAATTCAAATTTTCACTTTTCAACACACTAAAATGCAACATTGAGAAAAAAAATCAATGTTTTCATTTTTGAACAACTTAAAAACGATTCCTAGAAAATAAAAAACTAGATTAGAAGACCTACCTCTTTCTTGCAATCCTCCTCTTGCTCTCTAGCAGCTTGCTCCTTGCTCTCTCCTTGGCACTTCCGCTCTCCAAACTCTCAAGCTCTCTTGCTCTCCAAATCTCAAGTTCTTGCTCTCACTCTCAAACTAAAACAATAAAAACCAAATGAGGAGGGTGGGCTTTTATTTACCCAACCCCCCCCCCCCCCCCCCCCAAAAAAAATCGAAATTTGACGTCCAATTTTTTTTTACGCGTCGAGGAGCGTTTTTTTTGTTGGGGAGCGTTCGGGAGCGAACGCTCCCCACATTAAAAAAAGCGCTCTCGAAGCATTTTTTAATGGGGGAAGCGCTCAGGGAGCGTTCGCTCCTGAGCGCTCCCTGAAACGCTCCCGGCAATTTTCGAGGGTATACGACGCGCTCCGCGCTCCCCTTAGGAAGCGTTTTCGGGAGCGCGCTCCCAAAGAGCTCCCGAACGGAGCGCGTTTTGGGAGAGGGATCGTGGGGGGAGAAGCTTCCCCGCAACCTTGCTCCTAGCTATTGGGGAAGCAATATCTGATCGAGAGATGGTTCTTATTGCACTTGGAGGTCTCCCCCGTGATTGGCATGTATTCAATACCACTATTCTTAATAACAATGTGATTCCTGATTTTGATGAAATATTGACGAGATGCACTCAAGAGGAAACAAGAATGATGGAGTATGCCTCTAATGGAAATGGAAGTGGCCCTACTGCCTTCGTCGCTCATGCAAAGAAGAAGAACCATGGTGGCCCAAGAAATCAAAACCATGGTAGAGAGGGGCCCAAAGGAAGGAAGGGAAGATGTTACACTTGTAACAAGACTGGTCACTATGCAAGAGAGTGCCCTAATAGAAGGGACTCTCCCAAGGATGATGACAACAACAACTCGAGAAGGAATGGCAAGAACAACAGGTTCCAAGGAAAAAGGAAGGCTCCCTCTGATCGTAATGGAAATGGGCAACCTTTCAAGAGGTCAAGAAAGTCCAGGTACGATGAGTCTAATGTTGTTGATAATAAGAGAAATGATTTTATTCTTGTATCTTCCCTCTCTGCTGCATCTCCACCCGACACCCTGGATGTCTAGTTAATTGATAGAGGTGCTTCAAGGCACCTCATAGGTTATAAAAAAGCCCTTTCTGATTTGGTTGAGAAGGATACTAATCTGGAAATCATCCTTGGAGATAATGCCACCTATCCCATGAAAGGGACAGGGACTGTGACCCTCCATTTATCTCAAGGTCAAGTCATCCGATTACAAGATGTGTTGTATGTTCCTGATTTGAAGAAGAAACTTGTGTCCATTTCGGCAAAGGAAGACAAAGGGTTCAAGGTGGCATTCGTTGATGGAAAGGTACTTATCTGGAAGAAGAACTTCAAGGAAGCTCTTTCTATTGGTTTTAGAGTTGATACACTCTACCAGGTTGGAGGAAGTCCATTGGGGGCTATGACATGTGATATAACTCTTCAAACAGAGTTATGGCACCAGAGGTTTGTACACCTTCATTACAAAGCCCTTCCCGAAGCAAGGAAGGTGGGGACAAGGATGCCCGAATTGAGAGATGATCATGAAGGTATATGTCAAGGTTGTGCCGAAGGGAAGCATACAAGGGGACAATTCCCCTCAAGTGTCACAAAGACAACTGATATCTTGCAGTTGATACATTCTGACTTATCTAGTATGTTGCCTGTGACATCCTTGGGAGGATGTTCCTATTACATGACTTTTACAAATGACTTCTCCCGCAAGACCTGGATATATTTTTTGAAGAAGAAGGACGAAGCATTCAAATGGTTTCGTACCTTCAAGGCCTTGGTGGAAAATCAAACCGAGAAGAAAATCAAAGTTTTGAGGACCGACAATGGGACCAAGTATGAGGCAAATGAGTTTAACGACTTTTGTAGAGAAGCTAGCATTAAGAAAAAGACCACAACTGCGTACACTCTTGAGAAAAATGGTGTTGTTGAAAGAAAGAACGAGACCATTGTGGAAGCTTCCCGCGCCATGCTATGTGACCAAGGCCTTCCGAAGTTTCTATGGGGAGAAGCTGCGAACACTGTTGTGTATGTTCAAAATAGAGGCCCGCATTTTGCTTTGGACTCCAAAACTCCCGAAGAAGTCTTCTCTGGTAAGAAAACTGATGTTTCTCATTTTAGAGTTTTTGGTTGTCCTGTTTACTTTCATGTGCCGAAAGAAAAGAGAAGCAAGTTGGATGCTTTTGGAAAGAAGGGAATGTTTGTGGGCTATAGTGAAACTTCGAAGGCATATAAAATCTGTGCCTAGTCAAAGAGAAGTGGAGATATGCCACGATGTCACCTTCGATGAAGATGTTGCCCTCAAGAAAGTTAGAAATCTTCCTAGCTCCAAGGAAGACAAAGAAGATGAAGAAGCAGGGAAGCTGGAAGAGTCGAAGGATGACCTGATGCCCGATGTTGAAGGACCTATGGATCCCATTGATAGATTCGTTACCCAAGGCTTCTCTCAAAAAGAAGGCATAGATTATGATGATATATTTGCACCTGTGGCCCACTATACCACCATCCGATCTATTATTACCCTTGCTACTACGCAAGGATGGAGTCTACATCAGATGGATGTGAAGACCGCTTTTCTGCATGGATCTATAAAGGAAGAGGTGTATGTGGAGCAACCTCTGGGGTTCGAAGTCCGAGATAGAGACACCCATGTATGCAGGTTGAAGAAAGCCCTCTATGGGTTGAAGCAAGCCCCTAAGGCTTGGTACGAGAGGATAGATAGCTACTTGATGAAGTTGGGCTTCACTCGAAGTAATGCTGATCCGAACCTTTATCTTAAGGTTGATAGAGAAAGGCCTCTCATTTTGGATCTCTATGTGGACGATCTCTTCCTGACAGGTGTTGACCCTCTCATTCATCAGTGTAAGAGGGAGCTAGCTTTCGAGTTTGAGATGAAAGACCTAGGACTGATGCACTACTTCTTAGGCTTGGAGGTCTGGCAAAAGCTAGGCGAGATTTTCCTTTCTCAAAGAAAATATGTCGTGAAGCTGTTGGAGAGATTTGGTATGGTGGACTGTAAGTCTATGTCGACACCGATGGAACTCAAGTTTAAGAAGTTTAGTGGAAACGTTGTTGGGCCCGTGCTAGCAAATCCTACCGAGTATCGACAACTCGTGGGGGCCCTGATGTTCTTAGTGAACTCCCGTCCAAACGTATGTTTTGCAGTGAACACTTTGAGTCAACATATGGTTGAACCTCATCACATTCACTGGATTGGTGCCAAGAATCTATTGAGATATCTTCGGGGCACAATCAACTATGGGTTGAGATACATTGTTGGGAGTTTGAGACTCCATGGGTATACTGATGTCGATTGGGCTGGCAGTGTGGTGGATCGCAAGAGCACATCTGGATGTTGTTTCACCTTGGGTTCCACTTCGATATCTTGGATGAGCAAGAAGCAGAAGTCGATGGCTTTGAGCACTGCTGAGGCCGAAGACATTGCAACAAGTATGGCCTGTTGTGAAGTTGTTTGGTTACGAAAGCTCTTCAGTGAGCTATTCGGGCATGTGCTAGATACCACCGTTATCCTTTGTGATAACCAAAGTGGGATTCGTCTTTCTGAGAATCCCATTTTCCACAATTGATCCAAGCATATTGATATCAGGTACCACTTTATCCAGGATATGGTACAGCAAGGCACCATAAGTCTCGATCATATAGGAACTGATGAGCAGGTCGCGAATATTCTCACGAAGCCCTTGGGGAAGGTCAAGTTCCTAACCTTCCGTGAGAAGCTTGGAATCGTGGAAAGACCCTATTCTGAGGGTCCTACTTGAGTTGGACTATGAGCTCTGGGAGCTCCAGGGGGCTTGGGGATAGCTTCTTGGAGCTATAAGCACATACGGGGCTAGGCTTGCCAAACCTTGTTGTGCTTCTGCCCCACCGTTATGATATTGAGTTGGTTCGCCGCTCTCTGATCTGTGCCCCGCACGCATCCTACCGTGGAGTTTCAGACTCATGGGAAGTACCTCTCATTTGGCCAATGAGGTGGGAAATGTGGATAGAGACCATAGCAAGACCGATGGACGCATCGGAATTGTCGTACTCTCTATGTCTAGGATGGCACGTGTCCAACAGCGTGATCTGGGATCAAGTATGATGAGGTTTTATCCTCTAAAATGACTTCGGGTCAGTAAGCTAACTTCGGGTTAGTATGAGACTCTTTTGAGTCCGAGAGAGGTTTTTACCTCTAAGCTAACTTCGGGTCAGTTGTGTGTGATTTCTTTGTGACTCACCTTTTGTTCTGAAATAAAGAGCCAGCAAAGCAAGTTACGGCGGGATGACGCACGATGTTTGGTTTGGTACCCGATGGATGGCACTTGTGGACAGATGGAGTTCTCCCTAGTTGCGAGGGAGTGTTAATTTTGGGCAACTAGGTCCAAACTCCATGTTGCACTGCTCATATGACGATGGTCATATTTTTGTTGGATTCATTTTTCGGAGAGGTGCAAGATTGATCTAAAGATCATCTTGATCGGATGAGCAGAACATTGATTTTGAATTTATTTTCCACATGTGCAAGGTCAGCCAGATTTATCCCACATGCCTAAGAGATGAGTCACTCACCCTCATTGATAAAATATAAATTGCAGGGACTTGGAGGTCATTTTCTCATCATCTTGTCACACATTCTCTCATTGTGATTTGATTGGTTCGATAGCCTTTGGAGGCCTTTTTCCCTCACACATGTGGAGCGAAGATGTTGTTTTTCTGCGTTGATATGTTTAGGGCTTTCTGTTTTCTGCGCTGATTTGTTTAGGGCTTTCTGCTGCAGTGTTGACTGGCGTTGACTATGGTCAACCCTTGGTTGTTTGACCTCAATCTTCTGCAGAACTTCCGATTTTAGGAGGCTATATAGTTGGGCACTAAATCGAGGAATTCTGGGTTGTTTGACCGAAGCCCTAGTTTGTTGCGTTGACTTTTTTGAAGCTGCCTGTGTTGAATTTTCTGCGCTGTCCCTGGTTTGACTTGCGTTGACCTGTGATGAGTTGTCTTTGAGGGTTGTGGGTGTGACACATGAAAGTGTTGACTGGCCACTGACCGAGAAAGACTTTGCTGGTTGAAGCATCCTGCTGACCGCCATAACGCAACAATGTCTCATATCTTTGTTGGACAAAAGGAATTGTAAATCTGATCTCTATTTGGCTTGTCTTCTATTGATCTATTATTGTGTTCTATCAACATTTTACTTTCAAGTTATGTGATTGCTATCTTATATTGGGCCTAAGAAAGATTGAAGTAAAAGTGCATCAAGCATAGAACACCATTGTTATCTAAATTTAACAAGAAGTCTACAAAGTCTTCCCTTAAGTTATCTAAGTCAATGTGTTCTCTCCTCTCTTCACTTTACTCTCTCTCTCTCTCTCTCTCTCTCTCTCTCTCTCTCTCTCTCTCTCTCTCTTGTTTGACCTTAATTGGACTCACTTCTCCCCATAGTATTAAAAACCAGAACCGATGACCGAACCGGTGGACCTAATGAACCGGGTTTTGAACCAGAACCGGTCAAACTGGGACTGATCAGATCTCGATGAACCGATTTTTAAAAAAATACATTACATATTAATTTTTAATAAAAAAAGTATTTTTAAGATTTGCAACCATGACTCCAAGCTAATAGAGACAAAATATGTAGAGTTTGCTCATTTATATACCATGTAAAGGTGAATATATCAAAATGGCACCGAGTGCAATACATATCATCAACAAAATACATAAGCAATGAGGCTCTAAATGGCCTCTAGAGTTCAAAAACAAAGCCTACAAACTATGGGGCCACTGGCCTCCTACAAATCTACATATATGATATTAGTGATCAACATTATCACTTGAAACTTCTCATCATGATCAAACTCAGTTGGTTGAGTCTCAATTCCCAAACTCTGCAATTGCTTGAGTCACAAACTTCTATATTGGTTCAGTGATTCGAGTCTCAAACTTCTGAAGGTATTCTGACCTAATATGCCCTATTACTTCATTTGGTGCTCCACATGGCTTTACATGGCCTCTTATCCCAGCCAAGTGTTGCTTACCTGTAAATACCCCCTCCTGCAATAGATTTTTGGCAATATTTGCAGATCATTTTGCCATCAATCATATCACAACGAGCCCATGCAGTATCCTTGGCTTTTGGAGGCATGATGGCTACTACTTAGCTCAAACTCTCTGTTGTTCCACTACTCCAGCAAAAACTCAACACTCTCCAAGCTCCCAATCAAACTCATAAAAGCTCCAAATGAGATGTGTGAGACAAATGAGAGGGGTAACCTCCTTTTAAAGGATTGGAGGGGGTGTGTTTGGAGGGAAACAACCCTTATTTTCCCTCCAAAACCACCCGGAACCTTCCTAAACCGCATCTGGTAGGTCCGTCACGGCCTTGGAAGCTAACCAGTCAATTTAGGATGGAACCGGCTAGTTTGACCATAAACCGGCCAGTTAGCACCGGTTTTTGTGATTTCTTGGAGAAATGCCTCCCTTAACCGGGTTTTTCTACCGGTGTGACTTGGTTAGCTTATGAATCGGCCGGTTTGACCAGTTACTAGTTCAAAATGGTCGGTTTTTAATACTATGCTTGCTTCTCCCACTCTTCACCCATTGGCATGGCCTTTTCCTTTTCTCTACTTCACCCTTAGGTCACTCCACTTCACCCATTAAGTTCTAGACCCTTATTGGGCTTCTTGTATTAAAGAAACAAAATTATTTTGATGTAATTTGGTCATATACACCTCCACCATCAAGTCGACCTGCCCTCTCCTCATGTCGACCTCATTGAGGAGCTACAACCACTATATATACCCATGCATTTGACCTATTGAGAGATAATCAATCAATGTGATTTAATCTGAAATTCCAAGAGCAGAAAATAAGTGCGAAGAAGCCTTGAAAAGAAGGAAGAACAATAGCGAAGAAAGGAGTAGCACTTGTCAAGAAAGGGAAGACGAAATTCTCTATTTTTTTGTCAAATGTGCAAGCTAGCGTTACTACAAGTTCGATCTATTGCAAGCCGAATTTCAGGAGTTGCAGAGAGGGTCGAGACCCTATTTGACTCAGACTTCCGAAGAATGACTCATGTTGACTTTTGAGAAATTGACTGAAGTTTGACTTGTCTACATAGGACCCTGAATTGCTGGATTGGAGGAAGTCTATGTCTTGGTCAAAGGGTCTAGGTTGTCTCATTAGATTTGATTCTAAAGAAGAGAAGAAACATTTTAGGGTTTTTCCCTAGGAAAGGGGTTATGCCCTGGCTGAGTGCCTACATCTTGTGTTCTTGTCTTTGTGATCTTTATAGTTTTGGCAACTGTCTTGATGATAAGAACTGAATAATAGAAGAAGTAATATGAAACCACAAGAAATTGTCATGTAAAGAGAAATCAAATTAAAGAAACCTTAATAAGTTGCCCTAAGGATTTATCAACAAACAACTCATATTTTTGATCCAGAAGAGCCAAATGTACCTCCCTCTCCTGATCTTCCATGTCACTCCTTCGCTTCATGAGGTCCAACATGGTCTCCATGGACTCCAACAACCTTTCCAATAAATTATTCATCCTCTCCTGTGCCTATTTAAGGAATTTCAGGTCGCTTGTCGCCATTCGAGCTCTCCTGCACATCAAAATGCTTAGGACAATACCTGTCGCATTTAGCTTCTTTGCAACTTTTCTTAATGCTTACAATTTGATTACTATTGTTATCCTTTTATTAACAGCTCCGCAATGTTGCCTCACTCCTGCTACGAGGTCACCATTTAAGGGCATTTAATTTTTGACCTGCCAAATCCATGGCATTGGCAATACAGTTTACTACTATTAATTCCTTTGAGTAGTAGTCGACATGGAGATTTGGTGCGTTTAACTCGGACCTAAAATAACATGCTTTCCTCTTTGAGGCAATGGCAATACAATTCACCACTGTTAATTCCTTTGATCAGTAGTCATAGAGATTTTGTGCATTTAACTCGGATCTGAAATAGCATGCTTTCCTCTTCAAGGCTATATAGGCAGCTTCGCTTGCATTCTCCACGTTGCACCTCGTAAATATTCAACATGCCGCCAAATGTCCTTCCAAGATCTTCCATGTGTTAACCAAAGGTGTTGTCGTCAAGTCGAAGGTCCTCCACCATCCAGCCCCATTTATGAGTGTTGCCAATCCGCTCTCCCTTTGAGTAGGCGATTAAACGACGTAGAGCAGCTTAAATGTTGATTTAGATTGTTGATGCGAGCAATTATCCGACGATTTGATCCACGACCATTAAAACCATTTTGCTCATATTTATTGACAAGAACATTGATTCCACAAGTCATGGCAAAGGTATATAGGATATTTGACTTTGATCCTGATCCAACTTACCTTGATCCAAGGTTGCTCCCTTGTTTGCAAGTGCATCAGCCACTGTGTTCAAGTGTCGATATACATGATAAAATTATATTTCCTCGAAATGCTTTATTTGCAGTGTTATCCTTTGCAAAATGGGAATGATGGGAGTGCAAAGATTTCCCTTGACTTTCCTTACCTGTTTGATTGCCATCATCGAGTCACCAAAGACCACTAACCAGTGAATTCCTTTTGCTATAGCTAGTACTAGCCCTTGCCATAAAGCCAAGTATTATGCTTGGTTATTGGTTGAGGTACCTAATTCCCAGACAAATTGTAACTCTTTTTTATCGAGGTGCAAGATTACCCTCTGCTCCTGCCAACACGGTCTTTTTAGCTTATTGTTATGCTGTAGAATATTCTCCATAATTAAGCCACTACTGAACATTTTTGTAAAAAGCACAGAAACCCTATATTGTAACCATTTTAGTCACTGAATAATACATTGCGTCTGCTTTAGTGTAATGTTCCTTTCATAAGAATTTTCCCCAAGATATTATGCTGTCAATGGTTTGTTATTTGTTTCATATATTTACAACTATTCTATTTTTAATATCTGCACATTCTTCTCTCGCATGGATGATTAGTGTAAGAAATAACAGTAACGGAAATTCAAATCTTGGTACCATAGACAAGAAAGTGAATTAACGACACCCGAAGTTCAAATCTTGGTAATAAATAAACAAGGAAGTGAGATAATATATCCGAAACTCGGGAAATTCCAATGACAATATGCCGCAAATGAAATGTAAAGCGGTTTTGTTCGCCCAATTAAATGTAAAGCGGCTCTGTTAGCTCGCCTGACCAAACGTTCATGTGAGAAAAAAATGGAATATGGTACAAACAGGAAACAGTTCTCGTTTATATTTTTACGGTGTTCATTTTATTTCAAAAATACACGACCTTCTTTGGCTTTCAAGATAAATTTTGGCATGAAGATTCTAGGTTCTAGACTACAGAATAGTTCAAACTCATTAACGTTTAAAAAAGCGAACAATTCCAATGCAACAATTTGTCAATGGCTAAGTGAATAATTCTAGTTGATTCAATTGTGATGCCAGTCTTAAACTACAGGTATTTAGGCCTACCATTCGAATACAAAAAATCTCGAAATACGGGCGAGAAATGACTATAGAAGCAAATTTCGTTACCGAGGGTGAACGAGGACACAAGAAAGCCAATAATTCCATCCTTGATAGAACGTGCAGAATCTTTCCGCTTCCAATTACTGTAGCATTCCTCTTCTCTGTAAATTTGCCAACTCACGAAGCTCTACTGAACAATAACTGCAGCGAAATGTTCGTGCTGTACCGTTCTTTTACCCTGTTTGTGCTGTAGCGTTCGTTAGGGTAAAAGAAACAGAAGATATTATAATCTTGCAGTCAGAAGCATATATTCTCTCTTGCACACCGTACATTTGACTCTGAATTTGCAGAAAAAATGAAGTATGTTCCCAGTTCCCACGCGTAACTTCACACAATAGCATAAATCGTAATTAGGCAGTAGCACGTCTTACTCGTGTATTTATATCCCAGTAATCGGGCATTAGCATGTCTTCGTTGTGTATTTATATCCCATTAATTACAAAATAAGGGAAGTGGAATTGGAGTACTTATTAATTAAACAGTGATCTACTGAAACAATCAATGCCCGAGTGATTCGTTCAATATCAACGAGCTATCTCTCTAAGAAAAGTTTAATTAATAATAATTAAATATGGCCTCATCTAATTGTACCATATAGCCTATAGTTTATTATGACCTATAGTTTATTATGGTAAAAAAAATTAGTTTATTATAGTAAAAAAATTTAAACTAGCAATTGCACCACATGTTGCAAAGAAAACGCCGTAAGGTTGTGGTATAGGAAATAATAGCATATAAGAAAGAATAGGTAGTACGAACTTTCTCGGCTCCAACTGATCCTCGAGAATAAGAATTATGTTTACTAGACCTCAAATCAAAATATCCATATTGGCTAATTGATGTGGAACAACTTCTTCTTTGTTATTAATTGCATGTAAGATGTGTTTCTTCATAATGGATGAGACATTTTGGCCAAAGTCCTCAAGACCTCTATATGACAAAATTTGCATGTTTATTTTTTTTGTGCATGAAGAATGCACTTGGTTTTTATGACCAAGTTGGGCAGACTTCACCCTTACACAAAATTATTTTATTCTATCACATTCACAATATTCCTTTCACTGAATTATTTTCTTCTATCACATTCACAATGTTGAATTCCTCTAATACTACTCCTAGAACTCTAACTCTGCTCCACTGCTAGAATTATTTAATGGAATAAAAACTTATCACTATGACATGATCTACTTAGTAAGAGACTACTAATAAGATTAAGTATGGTAAATCCACCTTCACCTGTCATTTGAACATAGAGCATAGAGTTATCTTAATCGTCAATTTTATGGATAAGAGACATTTGGGGTCTTTTTAACCCTTGGGGATGATTAATTAATCTCAGTTAAGATAATTTATATTAATAAATTATCTACAATCATATTTCCAATATTCCACTTTTTTTGAACTTTTCACCTCAGAAAGAATAACAAACATCATAAAGACCCAAAAGTAAGAAGAAAAAACCAGCTCATAATTAGGGAATTTAGTGACTTCTTTAAGGATCATAATTGAAGACTTTAGTGCCTTTTAAAACTCATTTATTTTCCCATCAAATAAAAAGCAACAATCAAATTTTGTAGTGACAAGAATGGGAACAAATTTTAAATGTAATAACTCGCTTCCCTAGTGATAGTACATTTTTGTTTTGAAATAAAATTATTTTCCCGGCCTTTTAAATAATAGATTCCACCCCAAGTGACCCTTTAGAGATACCTTTTTTTTCAACTGATTGCAATAGGTAAGTGTCTTTTGTCTAGTATTTTCTAAGTCATTGAATTTAAGGGTAGAGGTAAAGAGAATACTAGACAAAAGAGAGTAGATTGACTGAATGTTAAATGAAAATAACATTGAGGAATCTCTTCTGATTTTCTCATGTGGGCCTTCTTCAATTGATGAGGTAGTAGGAACTGTCAAACGAAAATAACATTGAGTGTTGGAGTTAACACAGCGAAATTTAAAACAAACAAGACACACACACAGCATTCAACCATGAAAAAACACAAATTTTAACGTGGTTCACCCAACCAATCTGGGCTACGTCCACCTAACAAGGCATCGGCAATCTCATTAATCAACAGGAGAAAATACAATAGCAGAGTTTCTCATCTGCTCAGCTTTTCTTCACTACACATTCCTCATCATGCTCACTTGCCTCTACGGGCTTACATTTTATAGCTGTGAATGGCAACAAACTCATAAATTCTCTCACAACAAATATAGGATGCATTAACTCCTCATCAGAAACTGATGGAGCCAATGTAGCAACAAATCCTATTGTTGTCACCTAGATGAGATTTTTCTCCAAATTTAATTAAAAAATAAGAATAAAATCTCAACAATCTCCACCTTGACAACAACTAGCCTAATACCCTGTTTCATTATTATTTTTATCTTTTCTGCAAGCCAAGAGAAGCCAGACACCATCGTAGCTTCTCTAACAAAACTGGTTTCGTGAACATGTCTGCACAGTTTTCCTTTGTATGCACCTTTTCAAGAGACACTCCCCTTTCAGTGATAACCTATCTTACAAAATGGTACTTGATAGGTATATGCTTTGATTTACTATGATAGGCGGGATTTTTAGCCAAGTGAATTGCACTTTGACTATCACAAAATAACTTGATGCTGTCCTGCAACCTACCAAACTCACCAAACAAACCTTTCAACCAAACCGCTTCTTTGCAAGCATGCGAAGCAGCTATGTATTCTGCTTTTGTAGTGGATAAAACAACAATGTTCTGTAGCTTTGACATCCAGCTAATAGCTCCACCTGCAAGAGTAAAGACATACCCTGAAGTTGACCTTCTCTTATCCAAATCACCTGCAAAATCAGAATCAACATATCCACAAACATATTCACTGCTTCTGTTATAAGTGATACAATAATCACGCGTGCCTCTCAGATACCGAAGCACCCATTTCACTGCTGACGAGTGTTTTTTTCCTGGATTTGCCATATACCTGCTGACAACCCCAACTGCATGTGAAATATCTGGTCGAGTACAAACCATCGCATACATCAAACAACCTACTACATTTGCATATGGAATTCGAGACATATATTCCTTTTCTTCATTAGTGTTAGAACATAAACTTGAAGAAAGCTTAAAATGGGAAGCAAAAGGGACTGAAACAGGCTTCACATTGTTCATATAAAACCTCAAGAGTATCTTCTCAATATACTTCTGTTGTGATAGCCATAGCTTACCATTGCTCCTGTCTCTGAAAATCTCCATGCCCAAAATCTGTCTTGTTGCTCCTAGATCTTTCATATCAAACGTCCTAGCCATTTGAGCCTTTAACCTGTTGATCTCTGTTATGCTTTTGCTTGCTAAAAGCATATCGTCAACATACAACACTAAGATAATGAACATGCCATTACTTAATTTCTTAAAGTAAACACAATGATCATCTTCACTTCTTATATAATTTTGACTCATCATGAAAGAATCAAATTTCTTGTACCACTGTCGAGGCGACTGCTTCAGACCATACAATGATTTCTTGAGCCTGCAGACAAATTTCTTGTTGCGATTTTGAACAAACCCTTCCGATTGTTCCATGTAAATCTCATCATCTAAATCTCCATGTAAAAATCCAGTTTTAACATCTAGTTGTTGTAATTCTAAATCAAGTAAAGCAACTAATGCTAACACAATCCGAATTGAAACAATTTTTACAACTGGTGAAAATATCTCATGAAAGTCAATGCCGGCTTTCTGAGAAAAACCTTTCGCAACCAGCCTCGCTTTGTACCTGTCTTCTGTATCATCAACACCCTTCTTCAATTTGTAAACCCACTTACATCCCACAGTTTTCCTGTCTTTAGGAAGTTCCACCAAATCCCATGTGGCATTCTTGGCTAATGCCTTCATCTCGTCCTTCATAGCCTCTTTCCACTTACCACTGTTTGAACCTTCTATAGCTTCCTGATAGCACAAAGGTTCATCATCGTTAGCGGTTAAAGCAACTGAAGTAACATAATCATCATACCTTCTAGGAAGACGTCTGATTCTCGTAGACCTCCTTAAAGATGTTTCTGGTACTTCCACAATTTGCTAATTATTTTCTGTAGGAACTTCTTCATGATCAGCATATGAAACACGTTCATGATCTGCATCTGAAACTTGTTCATGATCTGAATCTGAAACTTGTTCATCTGGACTATCATCAGTATTTGAACTGGTTTCAAACTGAATGTGTTGAAGCTTAGGTTCATTATCTTGTTTCAATTCATCATCTACATCTGGATTTTCAATTAAAGATTCATTAAATTTAACATCTATGTTAATGATGATCTTGTGAGTAGTAGGATCCCACAACATGTATCCCTTAGTCCCATCACCATATCCAACAAAGATATATCTTTTTGATCTAGGATCTAATTTAGAACGTTGATGTTTCGGAACTAGAGCATATGCATCACAACCAAAAACTTTCAGTTTAGAATAATCACATGGATAACCTTTCCATACCTCTTGAGGAATTTTGCATCCTATTGCAGTTGATGGTGATCGATTTACCAAGTAACAAGCTATAGAAACCGCTTCTGTCCACAATTCCTTCTGCAAATTGGCGTTACTAAGCATACTTCTTGCTCTCTCTAAGAGAGTCATGTTCATGCGTTCAGCAACTCCGTTTTGTTGAGGAGTATATACAGTGGTTTTATGTCTTTCGATCCCAGCATCCTTGCAATAATTATCAAATTCCTTTGAAGTAAACTCACCACCATTTTCAGTTCTTAAAAATTTAATGGTTCTTCCAGTGATGTTTTCAACTAATGCTCTAAATTGTTTGAAAACTGTGAATACATCAGACTTCTTCTTTAACATATAGACCCACACTTTTCTAGAGAAATCATCAATAAAAGATACAAAATATGACGATCCTCCATATGAGGTTGTAGGAGATGGACCCCAAACATCAGAATGGATATAATCAAGGATTCCCTTACTAGTATGTTTTCCAGTTTTAAACTTCTACTTGCTTTCTTTCCCAAACAGACAATGTTTGCAGAAATCTAACTTAGAATATTTTAAACTAGGAAGTAACTTACGATCAGACAAAATTTTTAATCCTCTTTCGCTCATATGGCCCAACCTTTGATGCCATAAACGAATAGAATTACTGTCATTTTCAGATACTGTAGAAGCATGATCTGATTGTGTTCTTCCTTCTAACTGATAAAGATTTCCAACCTTCTTTGCTTTCATTACTAGTAAAATTCATTTATAAACTTTCATTACTCCACCTTGAATAAAGGTTTTATATCCATTAGTGTCTAGTACTCCTAGTGAAATGAGGTTTTTTCTTAGTTCAGGTACGTGTCTTACATCAGTTAGAATTTTATTTGTCCCATCAAACATTTTAATCTGGATGCTTCTAATTCCCACAATATTACACGAGACATCATTTCCCATGTAAACAACTCCATCATTGATCGATTTATAAGTTTTAAACCACTCTCTATGAATGCACATGTGATTTGATGCACCAGAATCTAATAACCAATGTTGATCATGATTAGACACACCAACTGATAACACTTCATCACTCATACCTAAAATAGATGTCGAACCTGTATCTGTCGTGTTTGCTTCTTTCTTCTCTGTCGAAGAGTCTCCTTCCTTCTCTGTTTGTTGTCTCTTCCAACAGTCCTTCTTCAAATGTCCCGATTTTCCACAAAACCAGCACTTTACCTTACTCTTCTTCCCTTTTGATTTTGAACGCGAGTTGTTGTGCTTACTGAAGCGTCTTTCTTTAGAACGACCTCTGACCATCATTGCTTCTGATGTAAAGGTTTCTGAATTTGACCTCTTCCTTGTTTCTTCGGACAACAAAGCTCCAACAACATCATCAAATTCAAGGGTTTCTGATGAACTAAGACTTATAGAAGTAACAAAATGATCCCATGACTCGGGCAACGAGCATAATAAAGTTACGGCTTTATCTTCTGATTCAAATTTTACTTCTATACTTTCTAAATGCACCAGGAGAGTATTAAAGGTATTCAGATGATCAGATATCGTCGTACCTTCTTTCATGCGCAAGCTGTACAACTGTCGCTTCAGAAGAATCCTATTGGTTAAGGATTTTTTCATGTACAGCTTTTCAAGCTTTGACCACAAACCAGCAGCAGTTTTCTCTGACACGATGTTAAACAAAACATCATCCGCCAAACACAGTCGAATGCCGCTCAGTGCTCTTTCATCCAGATCACTCCATTCATCATCTGTCATGGTGTAAGGTTGTTTGGATTTTCCCAACAGCGCCTTCGCCACGCCTTGTTGCACAAGTAGATCATACATCTTTACTTTCCAAATCTCGAAGTTGTTTTTGCCATTGAATTTTTTGATTTCAAACCGGGCACTTTGTGTTTTTGCCATAGCTTAATAGCTCGTGTCACAAAAAATCTCCAATTGCAACTTTTAAAAAAAAAAATTTATATTTTAATCAAAAAATAATTTTGATTAAAAAAAAATTGCCCTTGCCTTAAAGAATGCCTTCAGTTAAAAAAAAAACTTATACCAAATGTAAATGGAATTTACATTATTAAACATTATAAAAAGGCTTTTAATAAAATCGATTTATTCTCATCACTTCAAAAATCAATTTATTCTTTTTTTAAAAAAGACCAATTCAAAAAATCGATTTATTCTTAAACCACTTTAAAATCGATTTATTCTTTTTAAAACGACTGCTTCAAAAAATCGTTTTATTTAAACCACTTCAAAAAACCGATTCTTCACAAATCGTTTTATGAAATATGAAACACAAAACGATTTCTAATAAAACAAATCGACCCCTTTTTTCTTAAAACGGCATTTAATATATATATAACTGAAGGCATTTCGATACCTGTCTAGCTCACGGCACAGCGGAATAAGAGCTCAGCAAACGATCTTGGCATTTCAACAGTCCACGATTCTTATGACTCAGACCCGGGATTACGCTATATGCTATCTACGCATGCCCACGGCCATCAGCTGTCTCGGTATTACAGTGGCATGCAGCGTATCGTTCACAAGCCAACTCACAGCTCGTCCAGCGTTTGCAGCTTTATCCAGCCCAGCTGCACTGACATCAAACCTCGACAGCGCTTCTCCAACTCAGCATTAAGACTTATACTCAAATCAACGATGGCTCTGCGCTCTGATACCAATTGTTAGAGATACAGCATTGGAAATATAAATCGAATGACACACACAGCATTCACACACACATAAAGAATAGCAGATTTAACGTGGTTCACCCAACCAATCTGGGCTACGTCCACCTAACAGGGCATCGGCAATCTTATTCATCAACTGCAGAAATACAATAGCAGAGTTTCTCATCTATTCAGCCTTCCTCACTACACATTCCTCCTTATGCACATTTGCCTCTACGGGCTTACATTTTATAGCTAGAAATGGCAACAAACTCATAAATTCTCTCACAACAAATATAGGATGCATTAACTCCTCATCAGAAACTGATGGAGCCAATGTAGCAACAAATCCTATTGTTGTCACCTAGATGAGATTTTTCTCCAAATTTAATTAAAAAATAAGAATAAAATCTCAACATTGAGGAATCTCTTCTGATTTTCTCATGTGGGCCTTCTTCAATTGATGAGGTAGTAGAAACTTTCTCCTCCAAAATAAGCGATGGAGAATTATGTTGAGTGAACTACTACTCATGTAACTTTGACTCATCCTTACAATTGGAATGTTTCTCTTCCCATAACTCTATCTCGAGTTATAATTCTAGCTTTCTCTTGTTTATGAATAAATTGTCTCTATATCACTATTGTCTATCTCTGTTTGAGCGATTTCTTGAATCAGTGAGATAATGTAGCTCATTTGGATTCCAAAATCCTTGAGTAACCCATTTTCTGAAGAGTCATATTTTGTATTTAATTATGCTATTTGGTCCTCCATAGCCTTGTCAACGTCGTTTCCTTCTAGAGAATCATACATTCTTAATAAGTATCCATTATCATGTTTTTCTTCTTCCATATACTTTAGATCTAAATGAATGGAACATGAGATAAGCTTCATGACATTTTCCAAATTCCAAGATTTTTCATTGCACTTCTCATGTGTATCAAGGAAAATGGATTCCATACATTCCATTGTCCTGCGTCCATATACTTCAGATCTAAATGAATGGAAATAGATAGTATGTGAATGTAGGTATGGATACTCGATACTTTATTGAGTCACTCTATGCGATAATGGGTAAAGGATTTAGGAAAATAATATTATTTGTCATCTTTTATTGAATCACTCTATGCCACAATGGGTAAAGGAGTTACTAGAAATTAGGATTATTTGTCAATATACCATCAATTAATTGTTTATGTTAAATTTAATATTTAGAATTTCTTATATTCTATCTCAAAATATATATAATTTTTTTTTTTTTTTTCCATTTATACTGCTATATAATACATTTTATTAACTTTGTATATATTTTTTAAATTTATTTTTGAAAACTCATAAAAACAATTTCAAATAATCCATGTCTCTATATATTTTTTATTGAGAATATATTATTAAGTAAACTATTGGTTTCCCATTTAGGAATCTCTATATATATTTTATTGAGAAGATATTAATTTTTTATGTTAAATTTAATATTTAGAATTTCTTATATTCTATCTTAAACTATATATAATTTTTTTTCTTCCATTTATGCCTCTATATAATACATTTTATTAACTTTGTATATATTTTTTAAATTTAATTTTGAAAACTCATAAAAACAATTTCAAATAATCCATGTCTCTATATATATTTTATTTTGAATATATTATTAAGTAAACTACTGGTTTCCCATTTAGGAATCTCTATATATATTTTATTGAGAAGATATTAAATAAACTATTGGTTTCCCATTTAGGAATGTCATATTTCTTAGATTTTAATAGTAATAACCTTCTCCAAAACACTTCATTAAAGGATATTAATTATTAATATAACAATTATATTTATATAATGAACTATTTTTAATATAATTGTTCTATTTTCTTATTAAAATTATAAATAAACAAATTGCATTATAACACTAAGTTATAACACTTTTAATTAAAACGATATGTACATGTCAGCATTTGAAGAAAAAATGGATCCTAGGGTTTGTGTTGTTTGCATCTTTGGCTCCCCTGCCGCCACCGCATCTTAGTCAGGCTTGGATGCCTTGGGAGGTCTCAAACACCCAGGTCCAGTGCTACGGAGTGTGCTCCTCCTTGTAATCGACCGTCTGGGCAACTATGGTAGCGCGGTCCTCCCTTTCTCGGGCTCGAGGTATCTTCTGACCGCTACATCCTTCTCCAAGCAACGCATGCGCAGCCACGATGACAACTCAAGGTTGGTTCCTCGACATTTTGAGGATTGCCAGTTTCCGCGTGCACAGGCAGGCTGCCCCCCATGTTCTCTTTGCGATGGTTGGTTTGCACTTCTTTCACGTCCTCTGCCGCTATTTTTTTCCACGAATTTTTCTTTCACGAATGTCAATCGGAGGCTTCCTCCCTTCACGTGCACGAAGACCCCCCTGCAGCGCCGAGGGCCTTCCGATCTTGTCAAATATTTTTGCTCGGATGGCAAAGAAATCTCGTTTCCACAGTCACGGGCATTTCAGATTCATATCATTCTTCTTACAGACAAAACTCTGCTTCTGTGGGTCCAGTCCTCGAACTTGGTGCTTTTTCTCTCAACGGCCCGAGAACTCAAGCTGGGATCCCCTCCTCATCTCTGCGCCTCCTTCATGCAGGTAAACAGCTTGAGAACTGTCTCCCTCTGTCATTTTACAAAATAGAAAAGAATGCTACGATGATTCTTTCCCTCTGGCGAGGAGGTACGTGACCAAACCTCTGCTCCTAAGGGTTTCTCTTACGAAAAGCGGTCGAAGCTCGGCCACCCAAGCACTCTGCTCCTTCCCCAGGCTCTAAGCCTTTCTTGGTTAACAAATGGAGGAGGTCCCATCGGTGAACTCACCCGGCTACGGTTGAAAACCTCCGATTCTTTTCGAGAATACGCCCTCATTTGCAAGTTTAATGGACTATGGCCCCGCACGAAGACTTATGCGGATGGATTCAGAATGGGACCAAACCTTGCAAGGTCATTCTCTGCTCCAAAGGGATTCTTCATCATTATCTTCGCAGACGACCAAGGAATACCAAAAGTTTGCCTTTACGGAGGTCCTTGGTTTTGGCGAAATGGGGCTTTTCCTAACCCCTGGTTCCCCAACTTTGATCCTTCCATAGCTTCGACCCTTCCATAGCGGTCATCACCAAACTTCCGATGCGGGTCGGAGCTGGCACCGCCTCACCTTTGTACGGTGAGGTCTTCAAGGAATTGGAAACTCTCTGGGTTGCTTTCTGGCAACAGATCCATCGAGTGGCCTGATGGGTATCTACACCTACGGAAGATTATGTGTTGAGATTGATATCAGCAAAGGCTTACCTGACCATATCATTCTCAAAGTTGAGGATTTTACTTGGTCACAGACTTTAGACTTTGAAAATACTGCGTTCCGATGTAGGCATTGCCATCAAACTGGACATCTTCAGAATTCTTGCGCTCTATTTCAATCCCAAAAGAAAAGTAACACTCGCAATACGAAAGATAAAAGTTGGAAATCCTTCGTTCCGCCTCCCATGGAGGACTTTGATTCCTCCAGCTCAGATGAAGAAGAATGTAATTCAGATGAGGAGATTGATACTCAGCAGCAACCACTCTTTCTGATCGTCCCAGAGAAGCCCCCTGCCTCCTCGACTCTTCAGAAAAGATCGCATGAGTCCAACACCTCTAATTCGGACAAAGATTCTCCTCAGCTGACCTGCAACAATCTTCAGGTGGTCTCAATCCACCCGCCCCCTGAAGTCTGGGTTAAAGTCACAAAAAAGAAAGGGAAGAAACTTCGTATCGCAGACTCTAACCTCACTGGCTAGAGCCTTTTTTTGTATTCTTGGCTCCTTGTTCCTCCTCTACTTCTCTTGACAGCATCGTGAAACCGTGGCGGTTAGCTAATTCCTTCTTGCTCCCCCAGTTTCCTGCTCCCCATGATTGTAACTCCATTTGTACTATGTGATTTTTAATAGAACGATCCTGCCCAATTTAAAAAAAAAAAAAAAAAAAAAACACTTTTAATTAAAACTATTAAAAAATATACCACATACCAATTAATTACATGTGTCGATTTTCAGTTTCCACTCACCACTATTGCTTCTTGAATGAAGGACGGTTACGGAAAGAATGGAAAAGAAAAGCATGGTAACTGTCATAATTAAAAAATTAAAAAATCAACGGTTATCATTAATGCAATCGTCTAACAAAACATCAAATGGTACAGATTATGACAACAAGGTAGCTAGAGGAGTTGTTTTCAAATAAAGATGCCTTACGGCCTAAAAATTAGAATGTTGTTAGAGTATTTGAATTTATTTATTTTTATAGTTACAATAAATTCAGCACCATCAAAAATTTCTAGACCACTCAAAATTTTAGGAGATTTTATCATATTTTTACTTAAACTTGCATTATTTTCCAAACTTGGGTTTTTTTTTACTATGCTATTAAGTGAAGTAACATATATACTAAATATATAAAATTGTTTAATATTAAATAAAATATATATATTAAATATTAAATCAATTGAAGATAGTTTATAATATTTAATAGTAATGTTTAATTAAAAATAAGTAAATATTAAATGATAAGTGAACTAAATATATATTAAATATTAAATAAATGGTAATAAAGATATAATATGCCGAGGAGAGTCTATAATATTTAGTGACAAAGGCATAATTTTAAATTAAAATTAAATAATTTATTTATTTATTACTTATTATATTTATTATATTTTAATTTTAATGTATAATTTTTTAATAAATATATGAAATGGTTTTTGTTTAAATATTTTTTTAGTTAATTTTAACTAAAAGTTGTTAGAGATTTTTAATTTTGATTTTAAGTTGTTTAATTTGCAAAATTAGTGTTTAGGAGTTTTTAGGGACTTGAATCCATTTATGCATTCAAAATTGTATGTTAAATAACAAAAAAAAAATAATCTCTCTTAAAATTGTATTGTCAAATTCCAATGAAAAAAATCATTTTATCATTAAGCCTAACCTTAATATGTTTAAATAATTTACATTTTCATTAAAACTTTATATATTTTTTAATTGAAGTTTATTTAAGAGTGAGTATTCCATATAGGGAAGGAGCAATTCCAATTTTTAGTATTGATTTCTACAATTATATATAATTATTTTAAAAAGTATATTTAATAATACTTACAATTGAATATGGGGAGGTTGGAGTGAGAGGGGTTATTTTTCCCCTCGATGAAGAAAAGGAGATGCAATATGCCTAGGGGCTAGGATCACTAACTAAAAACCAAGCCAAATATTTTGCATTGTCAGGCCAGGAGGTAACTCCTCAAATGAATTGTGATTTTGTATTAAGATTGCTCATGGATATATACATGGAGGGAGAGACTCTTGGGCTTCACCTCCCAATGTCTCTTCATATTCCTAATCTCCTTATTTTCTATTTACATCATTTTACATGAACTGCCTAATCCCAAAGATTAGGTGTCAACATCCCCCCCTAATCTAAAGGGATGTTGGTGAGTCCAAGCATCATTCTGAATCTTTCGAACTTTTCTCTTCCAAGCGCTCTGGTGAAGATGTTTGTAATCTGCTCTTTTGTGGAATAATGGCATAGATGGATTGTATTGGCCTCAACATTGATGTGCTTCGTTTGATCATGGAACTTTGGGTTCTTGGCCAACTTTATTGCAAAAATGTTGTCAATCATGAGAGGAGTTGAATGCATTTGTTTCTCCTGTAAATCTTCCAGAATTTTCATGAGCCACACAATTTCCTTTGTTGCTTCAGCTGCTGCCACATATTTTGCCTCAGTTATGGAATTTGTTGGAACTGATTGTTTGTGTGATCTCAGACGACTCTTGATCCAAGACTCATAACATAAGTTGAAGTAGATAGCCCAGTTTATTTATCTCCATCAAAGTCTAAATCAAAGTATCCAATCAAGCTTAAGTCGCCCACCTGTGTATACTTGAGTCCAAAGTCTTGAGTTTCCTTCAAGTACTTTAGAACTCTTTTTGCAGTAGACCAATGTCCCTCACAAGGCTTTTGCATAAACCTGGATAGGTTTCCAACAGAAAATGAAATGTCTGGTCTAGTAGTAGTCAGGTAGTTGAGACTTCCTACAAGCTGTCTACACTTTGTTGCATACTCAAATTCTTTTCCTTAAATGGACATGAGCTTCAAGTTTTGTTCCATTGGAGTAGTCAAAGGATTGCACTCAGCCATGCCAAACATGTTCACCAGGTCTCTAATGTACTTCTTCTGAGAGAGGAATATAAACTGTAGATGTTGAGTTACTTCAAGACCAAGATAGTAGAGAACATAGCTCAAGTCAGTCATTTCAAAACCTTTCCTCAATTCCTTATTTATGGATGCAATGTAGCTCTCATTGTTCCCTTGTAGGAATTTATAGGGTAAGTTCCTTAGATCAAACACCAAAGGTCACCGCTCACAAATAGATCACAGATCAGTACACCAATATTTGACGTGGTTAAAACTCTCAAAGAGGGGAACAGTCCACGGTCTGAGCCAACGCGGCCACTTTAGGCGATTTATTAATATAAAGAAAGAAATTTTACATAAGCTTCTCTCATAAACGGTTACCAGACAAATGACCCTCCATGCTCTTTAAATAGAGATCATGGACCAATTGTGTGTTAAGCCACGGATCAAGTTTCGGTAATACCGAGGAGAGAGTGAACCGTCGGATCACAACATATCATGGCTGTTGGATTATAAGTTACAAATGTACATAGAAAAGAAACACACTTTAACTAACTCTACGCTAGACCAAGTTATACTTAACTATTTCCTATGTGTCGGAATATCCTAATATCCGCCCTTAAGAACAACTTGGGATAGGATTGAAGGATTTACAAAGGTGACACAATATGAGACTATTTCCTATGTGTCAAAATATCCGGATAGGATTGAAGGATTTACAAAGGTGACACAATAGGAGAAGGAAGGAGGCATTAGAGCTTATCCCCACTTAATGATAACTTTCCTGAACTCCAAGCATAGATTGAAGTTTGGTAAACTTCGCTTCTGTGAGAGCCTTTGTAAAGATCCGTAGATTGATCATTGGTTGAACAATACTGCACTTCAAGAACACGATCATGAATGAGCTTTCCGATGAAGTGTATGTGTAGCTCAATGTGTTTCATATGTTGATGTTCAACTGGATCTTTGCATAGCTAAATGGCACTCTGATTGTCACACCAAAGAGTAGTTGGATGTTGTTGATGAAGACCAAATTCAGACAGGATCTGACGAAGCCACAGGGCTTCCTTGTTGGCTTCAACAGCACCACAACACTCTGCTTCTGCCGAAAAAAGAGAGATGGCACTTTTTTTCTTACAAGACCATGTAATAGGTCCTAAACCAAGAGTGAATACATAACCTGCAGTAGACTTTCGATCATCAGGGTCACCAGCCCAATCAAAATCAGTGAAACCAATCAACAATGGATATGCTCCTGCACTGTAATGAATCCTGAACTGATCTGTACCTCGAATATATCGAAGTATTCTTTTACCTGCTTTCCAGTGACTTTCATGAGGTTGGTGCATAAACCAAGAAACAATACCAACGGCAAAGGAAAATATTGGGATGGGTATGGGTTAGATACAAAAGTTTACCAACAAGTTGACGGTATAAGGTAGCATCGACTTCAGAAGAAGTACAAGTGACTAAAAGCTTGACTCCATACTGAAAGGGAGAAGGGGGAGGGTTATAGTCTTCCATGTGAAAGTGGCGTAGAAGATCATAGGCATACTTGGACTGAGAAAGGGTGATACCTTCTTTAGATTGCAAGACTTGAAGACCAAGGAAATAATGCAAGTGTCTTAAGTTTGTCATTTCAAACTTATTTTTTAGGCTAGAATTCACATGGTTTATATGGTTGGGATCACTACTAGTAAGGATAAGATCATAAACATAAAGAACAAGGATGATTAAGGACTTACCCACTTTCTTGGTGTAGACAATGTTATCGGAATGACATCTAGAAAAGCCATTATCTAAGATAAAGCTATCCATTTTGGCATACCAAGCCTAAGGGGATTGTTTGAGACCACAAAGAGACTTCCTAAGGTAGCAAACAAGGCTAGAGTCGTTTTGGATAAATCTAGGGGGTTGTTCCATGTAGATTTCTTCATGCAAATCCCCAAGTAAGAAGGTGGATTTAACATCCATCTGATGGAATTCCCATTTAAAGGAGGCATCAAGGGAAAGAAGAAGGCGAATAGAATTCATTTTTGCAACGGGGGAGAAGGTTTCAATATATTCAATGCCTTCAACTTGTGAAAATCCTTTAGCAACAAGACGAGCTTTATGTTTATCCACTTTTCCATTTGGTCCAAACTTTGTTCTATAAACTCATTTGCATCCAACAAGTTTTCTTCCCTTTGGAAGAGGAAAAAGATCCCAAGTATCGTTTGCCAATAAGGAACGATATTCTTCATTCATAGTTGCATCCCAATCTGGATGTCCTAAAGCTTCTTCAAAGGTGTCTGGATCAGGATTTTTTGGAACTTGAGCCAATAAGGAAGAGGCTCTTTCGAACTGAGAACATGTATGATGTTGATCTGCAGGGTCACTTGCAAGAGAACCTGCTGCATCCCGAGTAGAGCGGACCCATTTTGGAAGTTTTGGAGCTGAAGGAAGATCTTGAGGAGGTGGAGGAGGATTGTCATCCTCGATGTCTTCATCTGAACTAGAAGGAATGTTGTCAAAAATAGAAGAGATAGAGAGAGGTGGCACATATGTTGAATCAGGCTCGCAGGCCAAAGGTGGCACACCCACCGAACTAGGCTCGCAGGCCAAAGGTGGCACAACCACCGAACTAGGCTCGCAGGCTAATATATTTTCATCAAATTTTACATCTCTTCTAATGATTACATTTTTGGATTTTGGTTGAAGAATTATATATCCTTCGACATCTTCAGAATATCAAAAAAAATCATTTTCCACTCTTAGGTTCTAAGACTTTATGTTTCGCATCTGAAATATGGGCCCAAGCTTCACTTCCAAATACACGAAAGTGACTTACATCTGGTTTGATTTAGCTCCAGGCTTCTTCTGGAGTTATATTCCTTAAAACCTTAGTAGGAGTGTGATTTACTATGTAATTAGTACAGTTAATTGATTTTGCCCAAAAATTAAGACCAAGTCCTTTAGATTGAAGCATACAATTTGCCATTTCTTTTATAGTGCGATTCTTCCTTTCAGCTACACCATTTTTTTGTGGAGTATACGGAACATATGTTGCATTTGAATGCCATTCTCAGTGCCAAAGTGGATAAATTTTTTGTTAACATATTCTCCTCCATTTTCAGATCTTAACTTAAGGATGTGATGTCTAAATTGTTTCTCAACAAAGGCCTTAAAGGCCAAGAACATGTTAAAAACTTCACTCTTGAGTTTTAATAAGTATACCCAAGTGCATCTGGAAAAATAATCAATGAAAGTTAAGAAGTACTTGTAGCCAGAGAAAGAAACAACAGGAAGTGGACCACATAAATCACTGTGCAGAAGCTGCAAAGGGGGTGAAGCGTGCCAAGAGGCACGTTTGTCAAAACTATCCCGGTGATGTTTTCTGAGTACACATCCGGAACAAACACCATTTCGACAAGATATCATAGGAAGACCTCTCACCATATTTTCTTTACATAGAGTTTGAAGAGAGCGATAGTTTAAGTGACCAAATCACTCATGCCAAAGTTTTCTCACTTCATCATTATGAGGGAACACATGATGACCCAAAGTTGTCAAACTTGTACAACCTTGTGGAATCATCAATAATGCCAATAGCTAAAATATGTCTAGGACCTCTTAGGTCCTTAATTACAACATCATGAGGTAAGAATTCTATTGTTCTCCCTTCACATGAATGATTTATCTGATAAATAGATAGAAGGTTGCAGCACAAGGTAGGAACACATAATACATCATTAAGCTGACCGTTATCTAGATGAATGGTTCGAGACCCTACAACACTAAGAGATCTATCATTACCAACATAAATGTTTTTGGTGTTACAATCATTTAAAGAAGAAAACATGGCTTTATTTTTGGCCATGTGGTAAGAGGATTGAGAATCAATGAGCCACTCATGAGAATGAGAATAAGAAGATACATTCAATGCATAACCAGATCTTGATGCTTGACCAACACAAGCAGAAAGTGCCATTTGTGAAGATGAAGTTGAAGAGTTCTCCAAATTGTTGTTGTGCTTCTTCATTGTTGTTTCCAAGGCTTCCATCTTCTTAAAACATTTTGACTCTACATGGCCACCAAGATTACAAAAGTTTCAATGTCTATATGTCTTCTTCCCTTTGGTTTTATTTTCCTTATCATTTTGTTGAGTTGCTTTTCCATTTTGCAGCTGAAATTTCTTAAGACCCTTGTTTGGTTTAGGACCATTCTTTTTAGCATGTTGCTTCTTAGGATTTTTTTGATATGGTTGTTGTTGGGCTGCTAAGGCTTTCTTAGAAGAGTTTCCAGTATTAATAAGACCAAGGTGTAAGATTTTTTCTTGTTCTCTTATCAAATAATCACAACAGGCATCAAAAGAGGGGGACTTATAGGCTTTTCCTTGAGAAATAAGGGCTTCTCTAGTGGAATGGAAGGTGGAAACAAATACAGAGTATGGAGGGCCAATCTTAGCAAGAATGGAATAGATAAGGCTACCATATTCCTTTTTGACCTTACAACCTTCTAACATAAGTCTAAGGGTCTTTAATTTGGACAAAAAATCTTCAATAGAGAAGAAATTATTGGGGTCCAAAGTAAGCAACTCATTTTCAAGCTGGTGGGCTCTGATTTTGTTTTTAATGCCAAAAACTGTATTTATATTTTTCATAGCTTCAGTAGGGGAGTCAATTTCTTGGATATGAAATATAAGATCTTGAGCAATGGACATTCCTATCAACCCTCATGCTTGATCTTGTTTATTTTACCATTTATCGTCTTTATCTCCAACAGTAGGTTTAGATTATTGTCATGTGACTATTCTATAAAGGCATTTACTTCTAAGTAAGTCTACCATGTAGGATAACCATTGGAAATAATTGATGTTGTTAAGAATAATCGGGTATGTACTTTCCATTTAAAATAAAATGAAGCTGAAAAAGTTGAAACCAACTACTTCAATCGAAAGATCTCGAATAATTAGGTTGGTTAAAAAAAACGGCTTCCGAATGAAGAAGTTATGCTTTTTTGAAAAAAAAAAAAAAATTGTAGTAGATGCTAAATAGTTACGTGATAGGTTGAAAGTTTATGATGAAGTTGTAGTTTTTAAAAAAATCCCCCCCTTTTCAAATATAATACAATAAGCTCACTTTTTAAAAAAACTACTTTATGTGACCCACTTTTATAAATAAGTGAGAGTCACTTTACATGTGTTTTTTAAATAAAACCTATTTTTTTTAAAAACAGCAACTTGCCAAATGGTTTTTTATTAAAACATAACTTAGAAAAATGTTTTTAGAAAAAGAATCTTAAGAAAGAGACTTGAACCCAAGACCTCTATTCTCATAAAGTAACTTTACACCAAGTGAGCTAGTAAAAGGATTTTGTAATTGTTTAAAAGGAGGAAAGGGGTTTTTTTTTTCCCTCTTCGATGTGCATGTTTTTTCCTGAAAAAAAATAAAATAAAAAATAAAAATAAAAAAATAAAAAATAAAAAATAAAAAAAAATAAAAATAAAAAAAAATAAAAATAAATCCATGCAAACAAAAAATACAAAGCCTTACGGCAGAATTTTATATTTCAGGTTAGTCCTACCGTCAACTGTCTGTTTTTCTCGCTATTTATGATTTCCCGAGATCGCACAAAGTCGCAGGGAAAGAGCATACGTAGCAGAAAAATATCGTCTTCATGTTTCTGATTTTCCGAGATCGCATACAACGTAGACCAGAGAGAATACGCATAGAAGAGGATATATGCCCGAAAAAAAACAAACTATAAACGAAATAAACAGAGAGATTAATAAATATAACTGTAAAAAAATTGTTTTATACCTCCAGATCTAAAATGACATAACTTGGGCAACCAGAAACCTTTTCGCATGAAACAAAAGGGGTTCCTCTTTATAGCAAAGGCTCTGGACACAACAAAGAAGTTATCCCGGCCTGAAAGTGGTCAAAAACAGTAGATATGGAAAACATAAGTCACATGCAGTCAAACCAGCTTTGGATTTATGCGGCCCTCAAAATGGCTCTGATACCATGTAGGAATTTTCAAGGTAAGTTCCTTATATCAAACACCAAAATTCACCACTCACAAATAGATCACAGATCAATACACCAGTATTTGACGTGGTTAAAACCCTCAAAGAGGGAAACAGTCCACGGCCTAAGCCAATGCGGCCACTTCAGGCAATTTATTAATATAAAGAAAGAAAATTTACATAGGCTTCTCTCATAAATGGTTACCGAACAAATGACCCTCCATGCTCTTTAAACAGAGATCATGGACCAATCGAGTGTTAAGCCACAGATCAAGTGTCGGTAATACCGAGGAGAGAGTGAACCGTCGGTCACTACATATTGTGACCGTCGAAAATGTACATAGTAAAGAAACACACTTTATGTAACTCTACGCTAGACCAAGTTATACTTAACTATTTACTATGTGTCTGAATATCCTAACATCCTTGTCATCAAAATATCATCTACATACACCACAAGATATACAATTTTTTTGCCAACTTTCTTGACAAACAAAGTTGCATCATCAAGATCATAATGTTTGAAGTTGAGTTTCAGAAGATGCTCAGTTAACTTCTCATACCAGGCTCGCGGTGCTTGCTTGAGGCCATACAAGGATTTTACAAGCTTGCATACTTTGTGTTCTTCACCCTTCACAACAAATCCTTCTGGTTGGGACATAAAAACATTCTCTTTCAGATATCCATTCAAGAAAGCAGTTTTTAGATCCATTTGATGGAATTTCCAACTGTTTTGAGTTGTCAAGACAAACATTGTCTATACGGTATCCCATTTTGATGTGGGGGAAAAAGTGTCCACATAGTCAACCCCTTCCTTCTGTGCAAAACCTTTTGCCACAACCCTGGTTTTGTGCTTTTCAAGTGAGCCATTAACTTTATACTTGTTCTTGTAAACCCACTTGCAGACAATTGGTTTGGTTCCCAATGGAGGATCATCCAACTTCCAGGTGCCATTCTTTATGAAGGCATCATATCCTTTCTGCATCGCTTCTTTCCATTCATCATGAGAAGCAGACTTTTTAAGGAAGTTGGTTCAAAATCTGTAGACAAATTCAGTTCACAATCATAAAAAACATCCATATCAGCAGGTGAATTAGAATCATCTACATCACCTCCACTTGACTGGTTGTACTTCTTGTGGACAAACTATTTTTGTTGTGCTAGCTTCCTCATCAGTATAAAATAAAAGTGCTTAAGGATTGTGTCAAATAGCAAGTTTATGAGAGGGTTTATGTGTCAAATTTGTGTGTCTTTTATGAGAAATTCATGAAGTAAATTAGCTTTAAAAACACATAACAACAAGTAAATTGCAGAGAATATAATACACAACAAGCACATTACACGGTAGTGATGAAGGATTTCACCCCTACTGGGCTGCGTTCAATGGCTTGGCCCTCTTTGATTAACTGATCAAAAATTTGAATACAGTCATTTCCTGAACTCTGATGGCTCTCAAAACTGCTCCAAACTGTTCAGAATGTTCAAATCTGCTAGGATAGACTCTTTCTGAGCTAAAATTGGTCGAATTTTGCAAAAGTTATGGCTCAGTCATTTTTTCCTAAGAAACCCCTCCAAAACTGGAGAGAACTCCAGTTAACTCTGCTAAATTTGGAGTTCCTTCGAAAATGGCGGACGCTACCAAGTTAAGATCGTATTTATTAATGGATAAGTGGGAGTTAAGTATGGGTTAGGCGTTAATGGCGCGTTTAGTTAGAGCGCTGCCCGTGGTCGTAGTGTTAGGTTATATGGGTCGGGGTTGGCCCTGGCCTTACCCCCACCATGCATTACATTCAAACTTAAATATAAGTTCCACGCTATACATATTAAGTTACAATGTATGGTCTATTGGTTTGCGTTCTTGTTATTGTTGCAGGGGAGGTCGTGGGGTCGAACCCGACCTTCGCCCGTCCGCCATATATAAGTTTTCCACGATATATATAATGCATTTCAACCATTACATAACACCATTTAGACCTTTAGGAGGGGGCACATGGCGGCCCCTGGATGCATAGTGTCATTGGAAAAATTGAAGGAATATTTTGGGAATATTCTTTTTTTTGCTAACTAGGCTGCCTAGTCATCATTATGTGAATTCTGCACAAATTTTCGTTATTTGTGAAAACAAACAACAAGCTCTAACTTTCACATAAGGAATTGGTTTTTGATGAAAGGAAGTGCGCCGAAATCAGGAAGACAAGACCTATATGGTCATTCAGGTTCCACTCCATTCCGAGAACTTTGAATTTTTAGCAAATTTTTGCCCCCAATTCAGTTTCTGATCACTCCTTCCCACTGAAAGGATTTTGGAACCAAAAAATGTGGTTATCTGATGAGATTTTAATCCTCTTCACTTTTCCAAGCTCTATCGACTTGATTCTACTTGGAAAAATATTAAATACAACCACTTTGGTTCCTTGACATGCCTAATCTTGCAAGTGGCTTGGTACTTCAACCAATGTCCTCCTTTCCCTGTTGACCCTTGTTGGTTGCTTGTTGACTAATGAAAAATATCTCACTGTAACAAAGCAATCTTTGTGCTTTGAAATCTTTACTGATGGCCTTACCACTGAGAATCATGTTCCTCCTTTGTATAAACATGCATTTGATGCAAGCTTCTCCTTGCAAACTCTTTTCCAATTTAAGCCCATCTAAGTGAACTACAACAATGAATTCAAATATCAATAATCGCCATAAATGAAATGGCCATTATTTTACTTGGTACCAAATTCCACATATGGAAGAATGTCTCTGCGATCACTTTCGCTTCTTGGCGTCATGCATCATATGGTCTATAAAAGGGTGGTTGTTTTTGCTGCAATATTTTGTCATCTTGTCCCTCTTTCCGCTTCTTGATTCCATCATCCTCCAGTATTGACATGCTGCTCATGCCATGATTTGAGAATGAAAGCTAATCATGAGCCTCTTGCTCAAGAGTGGACCTTCCAAAATCCCGATACATCTTGTCACAAGCAAAACCATTAACTTGAAAAACACATCATGCAAGAAACACAACTTGATGGCCTCTTCCTTTTTCTCCTTCAAAGCAACAAATGCCACATCCTATGAAGATCGCCATGCATTCTTACATCTTGGCGTACAAACCCATCGACCAAATACAAGTCGACAAAACATGCTTCTTCAAACCATTGAATTTTAAGTCAAACAAAAGAATGTACAACACTTGAAAATTATTTTCCCAAAATAACAAGAATATCACATCTCATGAAACAATTCGTCAACATCTTTGTTTCATCCTTGGAGTCTAAATCAACTCTTCCAAGTCGATAAGACATACAAGTAACAATCAATCAACCAACACAAGTCGATCACTCATGCATGTGCAAATGATCAACACTCTCAAGTTGACAACGTACATGTTAATAAAGCAATAAACCAACACAAGTCAATCACTCATGCATGTTCAAGAAAAATGAAATTATAAAAATTCCACTGTTCACACACACAAAATCCCATGCATGTATACAATGCTCAACTCTCTCGCAAGTACAATCACAAGTACAAGAATCCCATTGTTATGTACGAGTACTTAAAGAGCTGAAATGACCAAATTTGCTGCAACAAAGTGAGTCAACATACTCCGCTTTCAAACACCTTCTTGGCATAAACATGCAACATGCATTCTAGAGAAAAAGAAATGCATTCACATGCAAATTGCAACTACAAATTGCCATCTTTGTTGCATCTAAGTAAGTCAACATAACTCTACTTTTCCAACATCTTGCTTCGTGCAATATGCAACATACTTTCAAGAGAAAAGAAATGCATTCAGATAACAAGGAAAGGCATCAATAAGGCAAGATTTGCATCAATTATCAAAAGAAATGAAAGGCCTTAATTGGTTAATAAATCTATCCATCTCTTTCCAAACCACTTCAATGGCGCTTCTTTTAGTTGCACTTCATCATGTGTGTAATCTTGACCCACATAAACTATGGAATCATCTTTTCCATTCTTGTAAAAATCTCTCTCCACCTTCTTCAAATGTCGTGGATGACTTGTTGGATACAAAGTCCAACACTTGTCTACAAGATGACCCTGCTTATGGCAATGAGTGAAAAATAATCGCATCTTCTTTTCAACATGGATTTCAATG
Organism: Pinus albicaulis; assembly: GCA_034641835.2. Lineage (NCBI taxonomy): Eukaryota > Viridiplantae > Streptophyta > Pinopsida > Pinales > Pinaceae > Pinus > Pinus albicaulis. The sequence goes on from CM076578.1 coordinate 4,434,511, forward strand.
TCCATTGGACCTTTGTCTTTATGTCTCCTTTGTTTTGAAAGTTTCCCGTGTATGGCTATCTTCTTCCAACACCTCGAAAGAGTATGGTTATTCAAACCACAAAAGGAACATGTAAATTCTCTCCAAATCTTATGTGAGGATTTTCCATGTTTATCGTAATTAGAAGCAACTTTATTAAAGGCAGATTTATACCTTGCACATTCACCTTTATCGCCTTCTTAAGGAGGTGAATTTGATGAGGTAGTGGCTCTCTTCGAAATACCAACAATCGATTCAATGGCTTTAGAGATTTTAACATCCTCTTGTTTGCCATTTCCATTAGTTGCATGCTTATGAGCATCTTCTTGCAAAGTGGGTGTAAAACTTTTGCATTCCTCGTGAACACAAACTTCACAAGCTTGAGGTAATGAACATGTAATGAAAGTATTTCTTGGAACACCTTCATGTGCCTCCTTGGTTTTCGATAATTCTCCATCTTCTTGTTGTCCATAACCACTACTTGCATGGCTAAAAGCAATCTCTTCAACAATGGGTGTAAACCTGTTGTATTCTCCATGAACACAATCTTGAGGTAGTGAATATGTAATGGAAGCCTTTCTTGGAACATTTCTAAAGTTCTCCATAGTTTTTGAGTGCTCTACATCATCTTGTTGACCAAAACCTAGACCCATGTTCTTAGACCTTCCCTCAACAACAATAGGGTTTATAATTCCTTGTGCATGTTTGCCTAACCCTTTGCCTTCATAGCCCATTTTTTTTTAACAATTTGGACCCTATCCCTTTAGTGTGGCTTTCAAAAACACCAAAATGATCATCTTGAGAGGGAATTGAAGATAAAATTGATTTTCATACCTCATTTTCATGCACATATTTGGCTAGGGTTTCCTTGGCATCATGGAGTTGAATCTCCATCTCATGCATATTTTCAAGAAGCTCTTGCTTCTCCTCCTTCATGGCCATCAACTGGGCTTGACTGCTCTCCTTTCCTATATTCAACCCTCTCTTGCACCATATCTCTCATTGTTGAGATTCAACAAGATGATGATCATAGTCAAAAATAAGCACCTACACTAGGTGGGGCCCGCGGGCTATTTTTAGGTGTATGTCTATTTTTAGAATGTTGAGAAAAAACTATTTATAGCGGGAGTCTATTTATAGATGGTTGAGCAAATTCTATTTATAGATGAGTTTCTATTTTTAGATGCATGGGAAAATTCTATTTATAGATCGCATGTCTAAAAATAGAATGCATGTCGATTATTATTAGCCCTTAATAATAATCAGACAATAAATAATAATCTATTCTCTTGAAGTTCTTGATTTCAGCTAACTGATGTGGAAAACTAGTTGATTGAAGGAATTATGAGTTCCAAGGTTGGTTGGTAGGACATGCAAGTGGACTTCGTTGTAACTGAGTGATACAAAGTTGTAACAGAGTTGGATGTGTAGTTATGTGAGTTGTAAAGTAGTTTAACTCAGTTAAGTGAGTTGAACTCAGTTGTGCTAGTTGTAACTAATGATACACTAGTGAGAGATTAGTGAATTAAATATTAAATTAATTAACATGGAGTGATATCACATGAAACTGAAGATTTACTACTGTTAACTACATGCATGTCAGATCCACTGGAGACCCACTGGAGAGATAGGTGAAAGGGACAATTTGACTATATGTTGTGACTATAGTGGTGCATTCAATGCAACTACACACACATTGGAGATGCCAATGAGGATTGCACAGTCAAGGCAAGGAAAGATCGAATTCATTCAGGGATCCTCTTCAGCAGGGATTGCGCAGTGGAGGCAGGCTGTCAGGAGGCAGTAAATTGGTGCATGTGTGAACCAATTTTTGTATGATAGAGTGAGACGATTGTATATTGTACTGAGAGCTCTTGGATTAGAGCTTTGTATGAGATTGTTTCATGATCCATGGTATACATAATATATGATATTTGGGTTTTTTAGCTTTATGTTTTCTCGGTGAAAACATCTATGTTATGTTCGATTGATTTTTCTTCATGTGTTTGCAATTGGCGATTAAATTTCCACAAAAAATTAAGTAGAAGGATTATATATTTAATAGTGGAATATAATTTTTAGATCAGGAGAATCCGGAAATACATCACAGTATTATAAATTTCTACATGGTATCAGAGCAAAGAAGATTGCAATATTGAAGCAGTAGCTGAGTTTTGTTGGTGGAAACAATTCGAATTTGGTGCAATAATTTCTTGGTGTGACAGTTGAGTAAACATCGAAATGGCTTTCAATGGTTTCCGGTTAGAGTATGCACGTGAGGGAAACTCGAACTACATTACATGGAAGGATAGGATGGAGGTGGTGCTTGAAGATAATGGCTTGAAGGAATTCATCGACAGTGATGTTCCTAAGCCCACTTCGACGGATGTTGCATTACTTGACGCATGGAAAAAGAAAGTAGCGAAGACGAGAAGGATTCTATTGGAAGGTGTGAGAGACCATATTTTCTCAAGCCTTCATGGGAAAGCCACTCCATTTTCAATGTGGAAGGCTATGACGGATCTTTTCCAAAGTAGTGGCGACCATAGGAAATTGGCGCTGAAGGATAAACTCAGAGAAATCAAGATGGAGAAGGGCAACAGTATTCCAAAGTATCTCACAAAGTTTGTCCAATGTCGGGATGAACTGGGGAGTGTAGGAATCATGGTTGTTGATGATGATTTGGTGAGTTTGGCTCTCTTGGGACTTCCTAAGAGTTGGCACAGTTATCAAGACTCTGTCAACGGACGGGAAAAACTGTCGGATTGGGAACGACTGTGGTTGGATCTAGTGCAGGAGGAGTTCAGGCGGAACACCAGGGATGGCTCTTCATCAAAGCATGATGATGAATAGGATTGTGCTTTGGCTTCCAAAGCAAGAAAAGGGAAGGGGAAGAAATTCCACTCAAAATCCGAGGCTAAAGGCAAGAAGCTGGATTTGTCCAAGGTGAAGTGTTTTCACTGTCACGAACATGGGCATCTTGCCACTAACTTCCCAAAGAAAAAGAAGAATAAGAAGGTCGCTGGAGCTGCAGTTGGTGAGGCCCTTGTCTCGCAATTTGAACTTCATTTCTCTTTGATCGCATGCTTGGTTTCAAGCGCAATGGGATCCGTGTGGTATCTTGATAATGGTGCTTCCTTCCACATGACGTGAGATAAAGAGCTTTTTAGTGACATGATGTACTACGGGTAAGTTTGTGAAGACCACCTTTCATGAAAAGGATAATCGTGCTTCGGTGATCCTGGAGAGAGTTCACACAGACGTGTGTGGGCCATTCTCGGTTGCTTCAACAACAAAACACAGGTATTATGTTATTTTTGTTGATGACTATTCTCATAGATGTTGGATCTTCTTCATGCAGAAGAAGGATCAAACATTCTCAAAGTTTTGTGAGTTTAAAGCATTGGTGGAGAAAGAGTTGGGGAAGCAAGTGAAGGCTATGCGGAGCGATAATGGTGGTGAATATATCTCAAACAAATTCAAAGACTTCTGTAGCAAAGAAGGAATTCAGAGAGAACTCATAGCGCCTCATAACCCACAGCAGAATGGGGTCGTAGAGAGGAAGAATAGAACGATCGTGGGAGCTGCACGAGCTATGCTGCATGATTAGGGCCTACCAATGCACTTGTGGGAAGAAGCATGCAACACTGCGGTTTATGTGCATAAACGTTGTCCTCATAGAGTACTTGGCATGAGTACATCTGAAGAAGATTTTATTGGTAAGAAACCGGATGTTTCTCACTTTAATATTTTTGGCTCATCTGTTTATGTGCATGTGACCAAGAACGCCAGGAAGAATCTGGAGCCGACTATTGAAGCTGGGATATTTGTGGGGTACACAGAAACACCCCATAATTATCATGTGTATTTTCCAAATAGTCGAATGATTGTGGTGTGACGAGATATAAAATTCAATGAGGAGAAAGCCATGAAGTTGTCGCTTGAGAGGGAGCTAGACTTACATGCAGAGGAGGAACTTTTGGTTCCCAAATATGAGTCTCTAGATGTGGATCAACCACAGGAGGAGGTTCATGGAGTGGAGGAGTCCACTCGCGCAGAGCCAAACATCAGAACGGGCAGAAGGCGTACCACAGAAGCTGAGAGGTTGAAGCTTGATGCGGCACAGAATGTAGGAGTCCCTACTTCACAGCGCAGATAGAGACAGTCACCTGACCGATTCACTGGATACATGGCTCTCATGAGAAAATGTATTGTGGCAGAGCCATCTTCCTTTTAGGAAGCAGTGCAGGAGCCCACATGGGTAGATGCAATGGTGGAGGAGTATGACTCCATTGTTAGAAACAATGCTTGGGAAATTGTTCCAAGGCCGGTTGATAAATCAGTGGTAGGTTCAAGATGGATCTACAAGGTAAAGCAAGCTGCTGATGGGAGTGTTGAGAAGTATAAGGCAAGATTTGTGGCCCGGGTCTTCTCACAGATTGAGGGGATTGATTATGAAGAAACCTTTGCACCTGTCGCACGATATTCTTCCATAAGGACCATCCTTGCTCTCTCAGCACAGATGGGTTGGCACAGCCATCAGATGGATGTGAAGATTGCGTTCCTTAATGGGATTATTGAGGAAGAAGTGTACATTGAGCAGCCTAAAGGATTTGAAATCTTCAGTAGCGAGACGCATGTGTGCAGACTCAAAAGAGCGTTGTGTGGGCTGAAGCAAGCACCTCGTGCTTGGTACACTCAGATCGACAATTATTTCACCAGAATTGGCTTCACCAAGAGTGAGGCAGATGCAAACCTATACCAGATTGTGGTGGAGGGTAAGCTTTTAATCATTGGTCTTTATGTTGATGATTTAATACTGACTGGTGATAAGCAGCTGATACACTCATGCAAGGAGGATCTTGCAAAGGAGCTTGAGATGAAGGATATGGTCCTCCTTCACTATTTCCTTGGATTGGAAATATGGCAGCAAGATGGTGAACTGTTTGTGTCTCAAGGCAAGTATGCAAGGGAGATACTCGGTAAGTTTCACATGCAAGTTTGCAAACCCATGGATACTCCTCTTCCAGGAAATTGGAGGAAAGAGGATGCTACATCGGCAGAGGTAGTGGATGCTACTGTCTATCGACAGTTACTGGGTTCGCTAATGTATTTAGTTAATACAAGACCGAACATATGCTATACGGTGAACTAGCTTAGTCAAGTGATGGTTAAGCCTACCAAGATGTTTTGGAAGGCGGGCAAGCATGTCCTGAGATATCTCAGGGGTAAATTTGAGTATGGCTTATGGTACAAACAGACGGACAAGGTAAAGTTTCATGGCGTCATGGATGCAGATTGAGCAGGAAGCCCAACGGACGGAAAGAGCACATCAAGAGGGGTTTTCAGTATCGGATCTACAATGGTTTCTTGGTACAGCAGGAAACAAAGATTCGTGGCACTCAGTTCAGCGGAAGCAGAATACATGGCAGCAAGTCAAGCTGCATGTGAGGCTATCTGGATGAGGAAGATCCTGGTTGGTTTGTTTGGTTCTCATTTAGATCCTATAGTGATTCATTGTGATAATCAGAGTTGCATTAAACTCTCGATTAAACCTGTGTTTCATGATAGATCTAAGCATATAGATATCCGATATCATCATATCAGATATTGTGTGCAGCGGAAGATCATGTTGCTTTAGTACATTCCTACAGAAGATCAGGATGTAGATATTCTGACAAAGGTTCGCTAATGTATTTAGTTAATACAAGACCGAACATATGCTATACGGTGAACCAGCTTAGTCAAGTGATGGTTAAGCCTACCAAGATCTTTTGGAAGGCGGGAAAGCATGTCCTGAGATATCTCAGGGGTACATTTGAGTATGGCTTATGGTACAAACAGACGGACAAGGTAAAGTTGCATGGCTTCATGGATGCGGATTGGGCAGGAAGCCCAACGGACGGAAAGAGCACATCAGGAGGGGTTTTCAGTATCGGATCTACAATGGTTTCTTGGTACAGTAGGAAATAGAGATCCGTGGCACTCAGTTCAGCGGAAGCAGAATACATGGCAGCAAGTCAAGCTGCATGTGAGGCTATCTGGATGAGGAAGATCCTGGTTGGTTTGTTTGGTTCTCATTTAGATCCTATAGTGATTCATTGTGATAATCAGAGTTGCATTAAACTCTCGATTAAACCTGTGTTTCATGATAGATCTAAGCATATAGATATCCGATATCATCATATCAGATATTGTGTGCAGCGGAAGATCATGTTGCTTCAGTACTTTCCTACGGAAGATCAGGATGTAGATATTCTGACGAAGGCGCTCACTAGGACCAAATTCGAATACCATAGAGGCAGGATCGGGGTGAAGGATAATCCCTTTCTTGTTTAGAGGGAGTGTTGAAATTCAACAAGATGCTGATCCTAGTGAAAAATAAGCACCTACACTAGGTGGGGCCCGCAGGTTATTTTTAGGTGTATGTCTATTTTTAGAATGTTGAGAAAAATCTATTTATAGCGGGAGTCTATTTATAGATGGTTGAGAAAATTATATTAATAGATGAGTTTCTATTTTTATATGCATGGGCAAAGTCTATTTATAGATCGCATGTCTAAAAATAGAATGCATGTCGATTATTATTATCCCTTAATAATAATCAGACAATAAATAATAATCTATTCTCTTGAAGCACTTGATTTCAGTTAACTGATGTGGAAAACCAGTTGATTGAAGGAATTACGAGTTCCAAGGTTGGTTGGTGGGACATGCAAGTGGACTTTGTTGTAACTGAGTGATACAAAGTTGTAACAGAGTTGGATGTGTAGTTATGTGAGTTGTAAAGTATTTTAACTCATTTATTTTACTATGTCCCGACGTTATGGTTTGAAATAAATCAGGACCGTTGATCTGCAGAGATCAATGGCCAGCTGACCTCCCTTCCTCTGCATTTCCATCTCCGGTCCCTTTTTTCTCCTATCCAAATCTCCGCCTTTGGTTTAGATCTAGACCGTTCATTCCCGCAATCCAACGGTCGGGACTTAACCTGATAGCCCAACACTTCTCCGCCCCCGCGACACACTTGCTGACGTAACCATGGACCCTACATAGCTTTCCGCCCGCGCACCTTATCCTCCGTCGCACTCTCCCACAACCGTTGATCTCCGGCCTTAAGATCGGACGGCCGACGCGCGATATCGCGTAATTTTTTGCCCCCCTAGAACCGCGCAACTTTCACGCGATAAAAGTGGTTTTGAAGATCCACGTGGCACTTGATGTATGGAATCGCACTCCAAAAGGCAATACCGCCTCCCCCCCATTTTGTCGCGCGAAAACCATTCCCGGTTTTTTGCCATACCGCCGCCCTCCGCAACGTTTCCTTTCGCGTTTGACCCTAGCCGTCGATCTCTGAGATCGAACGGTCCACATTACATCACGGTTTCATTCATCCACCATTCATCTAATCTCCCAAACGATTTCATCAACCAATATCCGCTGTTGATTGTCCTAATCCAACAGCTCCTGTTTGCTGTCGCGCCCAAACCTCCATTTGCACCTGGTTAGCTGTTCTGTCAGGTTTTTCATCACATTTTCCGCTGCATCCACTTTTTTCCTCACTGATCCTCCACCCTCACGAGCCTCTGAAGCATCCATCCCCACTCCCGCTGGTTTTTATAATGAGTTTTTTTGTTTTTTGCAGGTTTCAAAGCATGGTGAATTCACACTATCTCCACAGTCAGAGTCACGGTGATATATAGTGCTGAAAGACAATCACAGAGTCGAAGATCACTGAAGAAGAAATCACAGAGAGGGTTTAAAAGCATGATTATCAAAGATCAGTGTCATTGACACTGACATAAACCCTCCAGCGCCTCTGTAACTTGTATATCCACACAAACAGGACAGCATAAGTTTAAGTGTATCAGAAGAAGATCAAAAGGATTAGTGCACGATATTGAAGACTTAAGTATCTAATCCGTAGTTGAGGACAATGAAGCAAACTTAATAAAGCTCAGACCATAAAATAAACAAGTTATATCAGTTATTTAATATCAGCAGAACGTTCTTTCTCCAAGAAAGGACCAACCACACGACCTACTCCATTCTCCCTCAAGCACCAGAACAGTTATTACACTGACAGAAGTCCTTAAAACTGTCAGTGCATTGGTTGCAAAGCATGGAAGACCTAAAAGACAAAATATTCACCTTACTTGTCTCAGAGGATAACACAAAGTACTACAGCCAGAAAAGTACTTCAATAGCATATCCTTGAAGTTATTATTGATATAAAAAAGACTTCTAAATTGACTAAAGGGTACTGAAAGTTAATGTAAAGATATTAAGTAGAATGGGCTTCGAAGACATTTCTCCCTCTGTTTTAATGAAGCTTTTAAGTCCTATCTACCACTACTATCACTCATTCACCTATAAGAACCCCTGTAAATTACATTGAAAATGTGGGTTGGTTGTTGGAAAATCACTAATTGTAAGCTGTTTTACTGAGTTAGAGTTATGTGAGTAGTAGTTGTAAATAGGCTGGGAGATGATTTCTGGATGATATCAAGCTATTGGACAAGAATGTATGTGACTGGTTTTGCTCTTCTAATATGACAACCATGTTCATTGGATCCTGATCTAAATCAGTGGTGATGTTTCCCTTCTTTGTTATTGTTTTCCCTCTATTTTACATCATGTTTCATTTTCTCTGATAAGAAACAGTAAATTTAGCTTAGGATATACTGCTGCAAGTACCCTAATGCTTCCTACACTTTCTTATCTTTAATGTTTTCTGCTAATTGTGTATCTCAGAACAACTTCAACATAATTTAACTAGTATAGAAGTTGGTTTGTACATGCTTACCGATGCATGAATTTAGAGGTTGTTTCTTAGATGTTCTTGTCTGGTTCTACTCAAAGAATAGGAGAATAAGGAGATTTAGTGATTAGCCATGTCCCCTAAGTTCCCTTTCCAACAGTTAGCCTTTCTAAGATCCCTTTGAGTTGAATGCCAAAAGCAGAGAAGGTTAAAAGTCTTTCTCTAATCTTAGACTTCACTCTGTGTTCGAACTTAAGTGTTTTCTACTGTCTGAAAGTAGTCAGGAGGACTGCTGGATTGTTGTCTTCGGAGTTAGCCTCATCAGGAGTTTTGTTCATAGAGGTATAAGGTATGCCATGTCCCTTGACTTACTCTGAAGTGGTCACCTTGGAACGTTTTCCTTGTCATTTCCATTCATTTCCTTATTGTTTCACCCCATACTATCATCTTAAGAGAGCCTCTGTTTTAGATGACTAGCCCTTTGGAAGCCTTGGATATTGGAATTGCAAGTAAACCCTTTTATGACCCCACTACCCAATGGACTTGTATTCTCTTTAAATTATCTCCCCATGGCCAAAAATCCTTCACTACTCATTTCCTTTACTTTACACTAAACCCTTCTTTCATGTTTCCCAACCAAACAAACAAAAACAAAAACCCTTGTGCCCTATAACTAGCCTAACACCTCAAATTGAACATCAAAGATATACATTTCTTTACCTTTATAGAGAGATCCCTCTCTGGATCCAGGAGGGCTAGATCCTGAGATCCCAAAGTGGTTTGATGTTGTCTTGTCATTTGGTATTGCCAAATCTGCCAAATCATAGGAACCCCAACATAATGGCGACTCCACTGGGGATAACTCCAAGCAGACTGTTATTTTAGACATCCTTAAGAACTCAGAGGACCAAATAGCCTTATTCTGGTAGTTAATCACTGTGGTGGACAGTAAATCATCTTGAACATTAGAAATCATCCACCTGACGATTCCACAACCCTTAAAAGATCAAAAGACTCCATTGGTGATCAGTAAGCCTGCTGATTATTCCTGGTTTCACAAAGACTCCACTGGGGCAACCCACACAACAATAAGAACATTGTTCACACCTAGTATTAGGAAACTCTGAGGGTTAAGTTTCTCTGTTTAAGACTAGATTGCCTCTTGAATATTTTTATACCTGAATAACTTTCTTCGTTGAGTCTGACAACTTAACATACTGGCTTCAAGAAAAATCCGCACCAGAGCTTATCCTGATCTAAACCCTCCTGAAATAGATGATAAGCCAGAAAGCATTCTTTGGGAGCCTCTCACATCTAGGGATCCAACTATTGTCAGACACATCCATAGAGCTAACTCAGCACCTGAAAACCTTACAGCTCTATCAGATACTCAAGTTGATTTAGACTTACCAAGTAATTTACCAAGAACTAAGTCATTCAGTGGTATAAATCAGACAGACTTTGAGCCTCCAAGTTCACCACCACATAGTGGTCAACATATTAGTGGCAAAGAGACCCCTACATCGACACCTCCTGATATTCACCTCATTCATAACTTGGGTCTCTCTCACCCTAATTCTGCTCAACAATCTGTGGTCGGTCCAAGCAGTTATGTCATGCATATACCTGCTGCTCAAGCTACTCTTTTTTCTCCACAGAATCCTACCATGGCAACGTGGTATGACCCTATAGTCCTCCCTGCTCAATTAGCTGCCTTACTCCAAGGATATCAGACCTCTATTCCATTATATGAAGCCACAGGCTCAATCACTGCCTCACAACACATAGACAAAATGAATGACTACTGTGATAGAAATGAGATAGCTGATGAGACCATAAAACTTAGGCTGTTTGCTCAAAGTCTTGGGGGAGAAGTTAGGAAATGGTTTAAAAATATAACTCCACATAGCATCCAGGACCTCCCCGCCTTTCATCAAGCATTTCTGAACAAATGGGAAGTTAGGAAGAACCCTCTCCAAACCTTGTCTGAATATGAGAACATTAAGAGAAATGTGGGAGAAGGGGTCCAGGAATATTGTGCTAGGTACAATAGTATTTACAACGCTTTACCAACCCACATGAAACCTCCTCAAGGGTTAGCCCTTATGAAGTTCCCTGATGGATTTGACCCTGAGATGGCTTACCAACTAAGGGAAAGAGACTATAGCACATTAGAGGATATGCAGAAAGGGGCAGTGAGTGTAGAGGCAAACTTAATTTCCAGAAGAGCCAGGATGAGGGCCAAAAAGAAGGTAACCTATAGGGAAGACACCACAGCTTCTACATCTGATTCCAAATTAGATGATCTAGCCAAAAATGTGGGAAGGATAGAAAGAATGATGGAGAAATTGGTTGTCCAAGCCAGTAATCAGAATAGAAATCAGTCTCAAAACCAGAACCAAAATTTTAGGAGAAACACTCCTCCCAATAGACAAAGGGATTCTGATCAACAAATCATACCTCCATTCCAAGAAAATTTCCTTGATGAGGATGAGGGAATAATAGAAGAGTGAGAGGGAACTATTATAAACATGATGGAAGTGGATAACCAAGATCACACCTGTTTCATAGAAGACAACCAAACCTCATACACACATTAGGACGAGGAAGGGTTAGAATCTAAAGAATATATGTTAGGATTTGAGAATTCCATCATGCAGGTCCAAGAACAATATGATCTCAGAAGCAAAAAGAACCCAGAAGCTCCCAAACCAAAAACCCCTGAAATCACTATTAAGAAGAGACCTGAAAAGACTCCTAAAGGGGCTGTTGAAAGCAACAAAACAGCAACCGAGAGTTATGGCAAAACCAAGGGTAAGAGTACCCAATCCACTGATAAACCAAGTCAAGAATCCGGTAGCACTAGCATTGCAGCTAATGCTCCTGATAAAACAGTTTCAACCAATGTACATAGTGAAAATCAGCAAGCTGATTTTGCCAATAAAATAGTTACCAACAAGACAGATCTAAATTCTTCAAAAAGCCAATTTCCTTTAAATATGGAGAATGAAATTGCCAAAATCAAAATTTATGTCCCTCTCACTGAGTTGGTCACCCAAGATGTATATAAAAGTCAAATTTTTAAAGCTTTAAATTTAGGAGAGAACAGTGACTCTGTTAACTTGAATGATGATCAACAAGCTCTCTTGTTTGGCCCAAAAATCGAAGGGAAATTTCAGGAAGGAGTAGTGCCTCCTTTCTATGTTAGTCTAAATATCCATGACAAAATCCTACATAATGCTATGCATGACTCAGGGGCTTCACACAACTTCATGCCAAAAGAGATCATGGAAAAATTAGGCCTAGAGATAACCAGACCATATTAGGATTTATATTCTTTTGACTCCAGCAGAGTGAAGTGTTTGGGCCTGATCAAAGATCTTTGTGTAAATTTGACCCAAATCCCAGCCAAGTGCATGGTAATGGATGTTGTAGTGGCTGATGTACCTCCCAAGTATGGCATGTTGCTGTCAAGATCATGGGGTGCTAAGCTACAGGGTACAATGCAAATGGACATGACATATGCTACTATCCCTGTTTTTAGCTAGCCCAGAAGACTATATAGGGAAGCACACATGAAATTTATGGTAAGTAGCCCAGATAAACCAGAAAATTCCCCTCTTTACTATGTCCATACAGACCTAGACTCTTTTATCATTTACAATGATGAGTTTACAGATGAGCAAGAGCTAGAGAATAAAAATTCAAACAACAGAGTAGAGGCCACAAATCTAAACATAATGGCAGCTCCGGATACAGAGGAAAACAAGGGAGAAACATTTGAACAGTTTGCAGAATTAGAAAATCAGAACCAAGACTGTGAACAGCAGATTACCCATCACTCTAAACTCCATTAAAATCCTAAGGGAAAAAACGTAACCCAACATGGTGCCAACCTTAGAAAGCAACATAATGGTGAACATGACATTAGGGATGAAACTGATAGCAAAACTACAAACAACCCCTTATGGAGCATGAGATTTGATGGGTCTTGCACTAAAAGGAATGCAGGAGCTGGGGTATGGTTGCATAATACTGAAAACAATTATGCTGAGAGTCATGCCTTCAAGCTAAACTTCAAATTCACAAACAAAATAGCAGAATATGAAGCTCTCCTTTTAGGGTTTCATCTATTGAAAAAACTAGGAGCTAAGAGGATAGTTGTTCATGGAGACTCAGAACTGGTCATCAAACAAATAAATGGAGAGTACACTGCCAAACATCCTAGGTTAAGGGCATATAGGAATGATGCCATGGATCTGTTGAAAACATTTGTAGAATATGAGCTTGTGTTTGTCCCTAGAAGTCAAAACATAATTGCCAACGGACTGGCTTGTGTTGCTAGTTCATGTAAAAAACCACTTAGTGACAAACAGATCATGGTTCAAACAAAATACAGACCAACAGTACCAGCTAATGAAAAATATTGGCAGGTCTTTGAGGGTGACAAACAGATAGAATATTTCTTGCTTTCCAGGAATGAGTTTGAATTACATGATTCAAATTTTAGGCCCAATAAAGACTGTTTGGATAAAGAGCCCCCTGATGAAGAAAAACCATCCCCTGTTGCAGAAATAAACATGTTGACCAAAGAGTTTGAAAATAAAAAAGGAGAGGAAGACATAGAGGTACTGCAGTCCAAAGACAAAGGTATACCCAGAGGACTAACACCTCTAGAAGACCTCTTTGATTTCAATGATGTGGCAAAGAAGCCCACTATAGAACCCATTGATATTGAAGAATGCAATATAGGTAACAAGGATAAGCCTAAAATGATCAAATTATAAAAAACATTGCCAGCTCATATCAAACAGAAATACATTGATTTATTTAAAGAGTTTGTGGATGTTTTTGCTTGGAGCTATGAGGACTTGAAAGCCTATGACACAAAGATCATCCAGCATAAGATTCCATTGAAAGAAAACCAGAAACCTTTTAGGCAAAAGCTGCGCAGAATAAACCCTGTATAGTTACCTCTGGTAGAAAAAGAAATTAAGAAAATGTATGAGGTTGGAATCATAGTCCCTGTGAGGTTTTCAGATTGGGTATCTAACCTTGTGGCTGTAAGGAAAAAGACAGGGGAAATAAGGCTGTGTATTGATTTTAGAAATTTGAACAGAGCCTCATTAAAAGACAATTATGCTTTACCTAAAATGGAACACATCCTGCAAAGGGTAGTTGGTTCTAAGAGGATTTCTCTGCTAGATGGCTTTTCGGGATATAACCAGGTATTGGTACTCCCAGAAGATCAACTCAAAACAACCTTCACAACTCCTTGGGGCACTTTCATGTATGTGAAAATGCCTTTTGGATTAATGAATGCTGGTGCAACCTTTCAGAGAGCCATGGATATTGCATTCTCAGAAGAAATGGGTCACTTCATTGTAATTTACCTTGATGACATTACTGTTTATTCCAAAACTGATGAAGAGCACCTTAAACATTTAAGGAAATTCTTTGAGAAATGCAGAAGGTTTGGGCTATCTTTAAATCCAAAAAAGATAGTGTTTGGTCTCCAAGAAGGTAAACTTCTTGGTCATATCATATAGAAAAAGGGGATTAAAATAGACCCAAAAAGGGTTGAGGGTATATTGCAAATCAGTCACCCTAGAAACATCAAGGAATTGCAGTCCTTCATTGGGAAGATTAATTTCTTGAGGAGGTTTATACCCAACCTAGCAGAACTCCTTAGAAACATGAAAAACATGCTAAAGAGAGAAGTAGGAGTTAAATGGACTCTAGAAGCCAAAAAGTCCGTTGAACTGGTAAAACATGCACTCACCCGAGCACCAGTTCTCATCAATCCTGATTTTACTAAAGATTTCCTCATATTCTCATTTGCATCAGAACATACTGTGGCTGCTGTCCTATTGCAGAAAAATCCAGAGGGACAAGAGCAACCAATTGCATTTTTAAGCAAGGCATTAAGAGAAGCACCTCTGAGATATAATATCATGGAAAAGCAGGCCTATGCTTTGGTAAAGGCCTTGAAGTATTTCAGGGTTTATATCTTTCATTCTCATATTATTGCCTTTGTGCCTTGTATAGTGGTAAAAGACATTTTGTCACAAGGTCCAGATGGCAAAAGAGGAAAGTGGATTGCTGTGATACTAGAATATGATTTGGAAATCAAACCCACTAAACTCATCAAGGGTCAAGGCTTAGCACAATTGATGGCTAAGTCTAACTTACAAGCCCTTGACATAAATATGGTAGATGCATTGGATGAGCATGAAGGGTTACCAGCTCCCATTGTTGAAGAACAGTTCCAAAACTCACCTTGGTATGCTGATATCTTGTATGTGCTTACCAATCTTAATGCTCCTCCTGATTCATCTAAGACCAAGGCAAGGTTTTTAAAGTTGAAAGCTAGAAATTATTGCATTTTAAATGAATGTTTATATTGGAAAAATGCCAATGGTTTATTGCTTAAATGTTTGCCTGAAGTTGATGCAGATAGGATCAAGCATGAGTTTCATGAAGGAGAGTGCGGAGGCCATCTCTATTGGAAAACCACTGCCAATAAAATCCTTAGAGCTGGCTATTACTGGCCCACCTTATTCCAAGATGTCCATAAAATGATAGTTGCCTGCCACAAATGCCAAATCTTTGAGGGCAAAAGAAAACTCCTTCCTCTACCTTTACAACCAGTCACTGTTGAAGCCCCTTTTCAACAGTGGGGCCTAGACTTCATTGGGGAAATCCATCCTGCTTCATCTGCCCAACATAAATGGATACTCACAGCCACTGACTATTTCACTAAATGGATAGAAGCCATCCCTTCTAGGAATTCCACGGACTCAGTTATCATAAAATTCCTTGAAGACCATATCCTATCTAGATTTGGCTGCCCTAGGAAAATTATCACTGACAATGCTGCTGCATTTGGTTCCAAAAAGATGATTGATTTTTGTCACAGGTATCAGATTATACTTGGTCATTCCACTGCTTATTACCCTCAAGGTAATGGGCTCGCAAAATCATCAAATAAGAGTTTGGTGACCATCATCGAGAAGCTTCTTGAAGATAATAAAAAAACATGGCATAATAAACTGGTGCATGCTTTATGGGCAGACAGATTGACAACAAAGAAATCCATTGTAATGTCTCCCTATCAGCTAGTTTATGGAGCAGATGCAGTATTCCCTACCAGTTTGGGAGTACCAGTGATAAAATTGGTCCAAGAAATACAATCAGAGGAAGATAGCATGGTAAGGAGGATCAATCAGACCATACATCTCCAGCAAACAAGGGAAGAAGTCTACAACAGAGCTCAGAAAGTGCAAGAAAACATTAAAAAGTTGTTTGATAAAAGGACAAAGGCCTTTGAATTCAAAATTGGGGACAAGGTACTCGATGGGACTCTAGGAGAGAGGATAAGGGTAAGCATGGCAAGTTTGACAATTTATGGCAAGGCCCTTACATTATTCAATTTGCCATTGGTCCCAATGCATTTTTTCTACAAGAATTGGATGGTACAGATCTGTTTGGGGGTCCTGTCAATGGCAGGATGCTCAAGCATTATTTCTGCTAAATTTCAGTTTAAGTCTTCACTTCCATTGTAAATATCATTGCTCTGTTTTGGTTTTGAAAAGAAAAAATGTATGCTAAAAAAAAATATAGAAAGGAAAGGTTCAAACAAGTTCAAATCTTGAATCTATGAAGTTCTAAAAATAATGGCTCAAACTAGATCAAAACCTGACCCAAGGAAAAGGGAAAGGCTGGTTCTAACATGCTCAAAATTTGAACCGGCAAAGAAGAATAAAACAGCTCTAACATGGTCAAAATCAGAGCTGGGATGAAGAAAGAAAGGTGACTCTAAAAAGCTCAAAATCTGAGTCACAAAAGGAAAGAAGGATGCTCCTAATTTTCAGAATTTCAAGCCTTCACAATTTTGTTTCAATTTCCTGCAAATTTTCAGTTCATGTGCAGCTTGTCTTTATGCCATGGACCCACAGCAAATCAGACAATCCAATCCTAGTTTGGCTGTGTTTCAATTTATGTTTTAGAATATAGAGAATGAAAATTTGCCAGACAGTTTAATCCTGCAGATATTAGTTTAGGTAGAGAAGCTATGAGTCCAACTATTTAACCTGGTCTCATGGAGGAATAAGGGTAGAATTAGATTAGTTTTTGCTTTCAATAAAAAATAATGATGAAGAAGGTCTGCAAGTCTAAATGCACCTTGGAGAAAAAATGTTAGGACAGTAGGATGGGTAGGTAGTTGTATGGGAAAATGTTTTCTGCTGATTTAATATCCATCATGTTTGTAGCAGCTGATCAAAGAAGAAAAGGATGGTCAAGTACCAGGCTCTGGCCTACTTCCAAAGATTATTTCTGAGATTCTTGACACCTTCAAGAAGGTGCCATCCCCATGTGGAGCCACTGTTAGCCACCTATAATAATTTGTCAAAGCAAATAGGTGGCTAAATTGTCATCAAGTCTTCAAGTGATAAATTCCCTTGAAAATCTATCATTCTTGAAGCCTTCACGTGTCTTCTATCCTTTGAAGAAATCTTCACTACTGTTTCCATTAATGAACCTTGCTGTTTGTGAAAGAAACTGTTCTAAAAAAGGCCTCCATTTTCTCCATTTCAGTCCCACAAAATCCCCATTTTTCACCCTTATTCCCTTCACAAAACTCCTCTATAATCCTTCATTTAACCCGTAAATCATCCTAACCATCTTAAAACCTTATATTTCCCCTTATTTGGTTTTAAAAATCCCTTCTTTTTCCTATCGGGACCCCTACCTGGCCTTTAAAATCCTTGTTTTGGCCTAAATAACAATATTTTTCACTACAAAGGGGTTAAGCCCCCGAGGGCTTATAGCCTTTAGCCCCTTTCCTCATATATCCTTAGCCTCGCAATCGGGCGCTAAAGGGCCAAGAAACCCCCATTTAAACCTTATCTTCTGTTTATTTTACTATGTCCCGACGTTATGGTTTGAAATAAATCAGGACCGTTGATCTGCAGAGATCAACAGCCAGCGAACCTCCCTTCCTCTTCCTTTCCGCCTCCCGTCCCTTTTTTCTCCTTTCCAAATCTCCGCCTTTGCTTTAGATCTCGACCGTTCATTCTAGCAATCCAACGATCGGGACTTAACCCGATAGCCTAACACCTCTCTGCCCCGCGACACACTTGCTGACATAACCATGGACCCTACCTACCTTTCCGCCCGCGCACCTTATCCTCCGTCGCGCTCTCCCACAACCGTTGATCTCCGGCCTTAAGATCGGACGGCCGACACGTGATATCGCGTAATTTTTTTGCCCCCCTAGAACCGTGCAACTTTCACGCGATAAAAGTGGTTTTGAATATCCACGTGGCACTTGCTGTATGGAATCGCACTCCAAAAGGCAATACCACCTCCCCCCCATTTCGCCGTGCGAAAACCATTCCCGGTTTTCCGCCATACCGCCGCCCTCTGCAACGTTGCCTTTCGCGTTTGACCCCAGTCGTCAATATCTGAGATCGAACGGTCCACATTACATCGCGATTTCATTCGTCCACCGTTCATCTAATCTCCCAAATGATTTCATCAACCAATCTCTGCCGTTGATTGTCCTAATCCAACGGCTCCTGTTCGCCATCGTGCCCAAACCTCCATTTGCACCTGGTTAGCTATTCTGCCAGGTTTTTCATCACCTTTTCCGCTGCATCCACTTTTTTCCTCACTGCTCCTCCACCCTCACGAGCCTTAGAAGCAGTCATCCCCACTCCCGCTGGTTTTTATAATGAGTTTTTCATTTTTTGCAGGTTTCAAAGCATGGTGAATTCACACTATCTCCACAGTCAGAGTCACGGTGATATATAATGCTGAAAGACCATCATAGAGTCGAAGATCACAGAAGAAGAAATCTCAGAGAGGGTTTAAAAACATGATTATCAAAGATCAGTGTCATTGACACTGACATAAACCCTCCAGCGCCTCTGTAACCTATATATCCACACAAACAGGTCAACATAAGTTTAAGTGTATCAGAAGAAGATCAAAAGGATTAGTGCACGATATTGAAGACTTAAGTATCTAATCCGTAGCTGAGGACAATGAAGCAAACTTAATAAAGCTCAGAACATAAAATAAACAAGTTATATCAGTGATTTAATATCAGCAGAACATTCTTTCTCCAAGAAAGGACCAACCACACGACCTACTCCATTCTCCCTCAAGCACCAGAATAGTTATTACACTGATAGAAGTCCTTAAAAATGTCAGTGCATTGGTTGCAAAGCATGGAAGACCTGAAAGAAAAAATATTCACCTTACTTGTCTCAGAGGATAACACAGAGTACTACAGCCAGAAAAGTACTTCAAGAGCATACCCTTGAAGTTATTATTGATCCGAAAAAGACTTCTAAATTGACAAAGGGTACTAAAAGTTAATGTAAAGATATTAAGTAGAATGGGCTTCGAAGACATTTCTCCCTCTGTTTTAATGAAGCTTTTAAGTCCTATCTACCACTACTATCACTCATTCACCTATAAGAACCCCTGTAAATTACATTGAAAATGTGGGTTGGTTGTTGGAAAATCACTGATTGTAAGCTGTTTTACTGAGTTACAGTTCTGTGAGTAGTAGTTGTAAATAGGTCGGGAGATGATTTCTGGATGATATCAAGCTATTGGACAAGAATGTATGTGACTGGTTTTTCTCTTCTAATATGACAAGCATGTTCATTGGATCTTGATCTAAATCAGTGGTGATGTGTCCCTTCTCTGTTATTGTTTTCCCTCTGTTTTACATCATGTTTCATTTTCTTTGATAAGAAACAGTAAATTTAGCTTAGGATATACTGCTGCAAGTACCCTAATGCTTTGTGCACTTTCTTATCTTTAATGTTTTTTGCTAATTGTGTATCTCAGAACAATTTCAACATAATTTAACCAGTATAGAAGTTGGTTTGTACATGCTTACTGATGTATGAATTTAGAGGTTGTTTCTTAGATGTTCTTGTCTGGTTTTGCTGAAAGAATAGGAGAATAAGGAGATTTAGTGATTAGCCCTGTCCCCTAAGTTCCCTTTCCAACAGTTAGCCTTTCTAAGATCCCTTTGAGTTGAATGCCAAAAGCAGAGAAGGTTAAAATTCTTTCTCTGATCTTAGACTTCACTCTGTGTTCGAACTTAAGTGTTTTCTACTGTCTGAAAGTAGTTAGGAGGACTACTAGATTGTTGACTTTGGAGTTAGCCTCATCAGGAGTTTTGTTCATAGAGGAATAAGGTATGCCCTGTCCCTTGACTTACTCCGAAGTGGTCACCTTGGAAGGTTTTCCTTGTCATTTCCATTCATTTCCTTATTGTTTCAACCCATACTATCATCTTAAGAGATCCTTTGTTTTATATGACTAGCCCTTTGGAAGCCTTGGATATTTGAATTGCAAGTAAACCCTTTTATGACCCCACTACCCAATGGACTTGTATTCTCTTTAAATTATCTCCCCATGGCCGAAAATCCTTCACTACTCATTTCCTTTACCTTACACTAAACCCTTCTTTCATGTTTCCCAACCAAACAAACAAAAACAAAAACCCTTGTGCCCTATAACTAGCCTAACACCTCAAATTGAACATCAAAGATATACATTTCTTTACCTTTATAGAGAGATCCCTCTCTGGATCCAGGAGGGCTAGATCCTGAGATCCCAAAGTGGTTTGATGTTGTCTTGTCATTTGGTATTGCCAAATCTACCAAATCACAGGAACCCCAACAGATAGCATGGAATTGGGTATGGAGGATATGGAGGGAAATATTGAGGATATTGTGGATTTTCCCAATAAGGTCCTTGCCAATCATGTTGCGAAGATTGGGTTTAAGGTTGAGATGGCCAAGGTTTCCAAGGAGGGAGTGTGTCCCCATTAATTTGAGATGGATGTGAATAAGTTTTACATTGTGAAGTAGGTCCTTGCATCATATCAAGTTGACTAGGCTGCCAGAGTACCCTTGGAGCTACATAACATAGCTTCTTTGGTGATTGTCTTGCTCCATCGTCCTCCTCGTAAACTTATTTAAACCCGGGGAATGATGAACAACAATTAGTAGCATTTGACTTTGCATGGATAACAAAAATATCAACATCTTGTTTTTTTTCATTTTGCATTCTTAAAATTTCTATTTGTTCACTTAGATTGCTAAGAATTTCTATTTTAAAGTTATCAAGCAAATTTCCAAGTTCATCTTGCCTTACCAAGGTTGATGCTGGCTTACTTACTCTTTTCCTTCCCCTTTATATGCGCTTGCATGTTTCACAAATTTCTTTAAATGACAATTGATATACATCTCCTTTTCTCATGAGATTAAGGAGATCAATCCATTCATCCCTAATAGTTCTAAGTAAGAGGGTTTTTAGTGTGTCAAATCCTAGATGACGTAATTTTTCCCTCTTAACATTATACATGAAACTCTCTATTAGATCCTCCAGGCTCTCATCTTCTTCTTGGTTCATTCTAATAATTCCTTCTCTAATATCAGGGTCTTTATATTTTTCTAGAAATATTTTTTGCATATCATTCCATGATATTATTGAATTAGTACCTAGACTCATGAACCATTTAAGAGCTCTATCCTTCAATGTTGTAGGAACCAATCTCAGTTTTTGAGTGTGTGCTAAGTATCCATAAGACCTACAAAGTATCTCAAATTCAAATAGAAATGTTTCCGGATCCTCTGTCCTCATACCATGGAAGTTGGGAAGGAAAGATGGAGAGATGCTCTTCATAGGTACACTGATTTCCATATATTCAATGGGAAACCCAATAATAACTTCTTCATTGTCATCATATCCATCCATCTTTTCTTCCTTCAAAAGTGTATGGTGATGTATGGTGATGTGGTTCTTATTGCACCACGTGGTCAAGTGGGGGGTGGGGGGGGGGGGCGGGGCGGACGGGCGGTTGGTATTAGAGAATTTTTTTTTTCTAAGTATCCCTACTCCTATGAGGCATGAAAATCATTTTTTTTTTTTTTGTATTTTTCAATATTTCGGAAACAACATGAAAATGAAAGCATAAAATAATGCTAGAACAGAATCAAAGCATATACTAGACACATCCCCGACAACAACGCCAAAAAGTGGTGAGCCCTGGTATTGCGCCAAGAGTGTTGCAACTCCCAGGGGCTACCCTACTTTACTTTATCAACCTGGGGTTCATACAAACTTTGAGATGACAGTGCTATACACACAACAGATGCATTCTGTTCATGTCATCCTCTTTCGCTTTACGAAAGGGTGCTATTTCTAAGGGTTCTCAGTGAAGTCTGTCACACTTCAATGAAACTAAACTAAATTGCAGAAAGGAAATGACAGAAGGAAAACAAATTACATTTCAGAAAAGAAATGACAGGAATGAAACTAATTTAAGTGTAGAAAAGGAAATGACTTAAAAGAAACTAAGCTATATTGCTGAAAAGGTGTTGAGGAGGTAAATCCCCTCTGCGGACAGAGGCGATCCCTACTAGCCCAGCAGGGGTCTAGCAACAATCAGAAATGTTACGACGCAAGTTCCTAGTTACGAATGAAAAGACTAGAGATGGAAGCCTACCTGGATTCCAATGCTACGATCTGAAGAAGAGAGTGTTCCCGTTCCTCAGCCTCGGCAAACTACAATCCTCCACGATCTCCGCGGACGGATACCTGCACATGCAAGAAACAAACAGATACAAGCATAAAATCCGGCATACGTAACTCAATATCAGTCAGAAAAGATATTACTCATATTAACATCATTGAAAACAGAGTGGAACCATAATCGTAATCATTCATTAAATAACGATCGAAAGAGATTACAACCAAAGTTCTGACGTCGTGGTCTCCTTCGGATGGGTCTCCAGTCGTTCACGTCTCGCAAAGCTCACCAGGGAAAGGGAAAACCTCTCTTGAGTCTCTCGACAATAGTCTCCTTACTTGAGTCGGCCTTAAGGGAGTAAAGAGGGCTCTTACAGCACAAAGGCTCTTGGGAATTTGGAGATTCAAAGCTTAGGCACTTCAAGACTAGCTTGCCATGGAATTGAGGAGGCTTTTATAGATGGGTAAGGAGGGAGTTGGGATCCCTATTATTGTGGGACTGGCCCTATCAACAAGGAAGGTTCCATGGGAGGTGGCAAAACCACTTCTCTTCCATAGAACTCCCGCAGCCAAACCTCCCAACTCAAGATAGGCAATGGTTTCTGAGTTTGTTGAAACTCAACTTTCACCATATTTATTTAAAAAACATTCCTTAAATTGGGTGGCGCGACCTCTTTGCAGGATTTTTCCCATTGGCGCGAGTGCTGAACTGTATGCCCGCGCCAATGCAAAAAGGGATGTTTTTCATGATTTTTGTAAGGAGATGTCTTTAGGGCAAATGAAGCTCATGCTTAGAGGAATGCATTGATGATGTTTTCAAGGCATGACAATGTTCACAGGTCACAAAATGGGTCCTCCATTGTGCGGGACAGGGAATGGTAGGGACGGTGACAAATTACTGTGTAACAAAAGGAATGACAGTAATGAAACTAGTTCTAAACCACACTTAAATTATTCGATGATCTATCTACCATGCTACCATGCTTCTAACCATGCAACTATTCATGATCTAACTAAACTTTAAAAGGTGTTGCTTGCAGTTTTGGCAAAAAAGGGCTAAAAGAGGCTAATGGAGGGCTTAACACATGAAACGAGGCTTAGAAGTGGAAAGATGGGTTGTAAACCTTATAAAACCTGATTATAACACAAAAAACGCTTTTGGAGTGGAATGTTTTGAAAAGTGCAATGGCAGAGAAGCAAGAGTATAGTTTGGGAGTGGGAGCGAAGTGTGAATTGTGAAAAGGTAAAATCTGCGAAGTGCGACAGATTAAAAATTGCGATGTGCGAAATGCGATATTGCAATCGGTGAAAAGAGCGGAACGTATTAACGAAAACCACTAAATTATGCGAAGTGTGAGATGCGATGGAGATAAAGGGCCAAAATGCGATGAGGTAAATGTTGCAAACTATGAATTGCGATGTGGTAAATGTTTTGGAGCGCTATATGCGATATCGCAGTATCGCAATTGGAAAAAAGAGCAGTAAGTGTTAAGGGACCCAAATAAAAAGTGCGAGATGCGATTTGCGATAAGGTAAAAATTGCGGGATGCGGTTGTGATAGGGATGACGTGGCGGTGGGACCAGAGGTGGAGCGCGATCGCAATATCGCAATCAGCGTTCAGAGGCGGTAAGTCTTAAGGAAAAAGGGAAAAGGTGCGATCTACGATATGTGATATTGCAATATCGCAATCAGCTACAACGAGCGGTAAGTGTTAAAGTAAAAGGGAAAAGTTTCCAAGTGCGATTTGCAAAGTACGGTAGCAGGGAACTCGAGGAGCAAAGGCGGAGGTCGACCTTGGATGGTTTTTCAAGCATTTTTGCGTTAAAACGAGTTTGGCGACGACAATCAATAGAACAAAGGAATAAGGCGGGCAATCGGCAAAGGAGAGCGGTAAGTCTTCAAGACAAAAGGTAAGAGTTGTGAAGTGCGATTTCACGAACAGGCGAAGTACGGTAGCGGGGAACTCGAGGAGCAAGGCGGAGGTCGTGTTTAAATGGGTTTTCTTTTACATGTTTTGCGTTAAGAAGGTAAGGTAACCGTGAATGAAAAAAAACAAAGGAATAAGGCAAATTTAAGGGCTTCAGTGTGTTTATGGAAAAAGGTAAGTGCAACAGTTAAAAGAAGCGGAAAACAGGAGGGAATGGAGGCGTAACAGAATCAGTTTTTGGGTCTGTGGGAAGATTCGCCCTCCTTGAGCTCTATTGAAAGAGATGAGAGGGGGAGGCTTGGCCACAACTTTTGGAGTTTTTCTCCTCTACCCTATTACTCATAAGAAAATAAAACTACACCAACGAACTGAAAGCAAAGACTAAGCAGCATTGAAACTACTAGAAGAAGATCTAACTAAATGGCAGAAGAAAAACTAGCTAAATGACATAAAGGACAAGATAGTAACATCAGAGAAGCTGAGGCACATGGGTTGGGCCATAACCCACGAGCGCAGCTCTCTGGAATTAAATCAGTAAAATGGAGTATGTCTACTCATTGCATTCAAAATGAAATCTTATTACATCCTGAAGCTCTTAAACAACAAAAGACTAATAGCTTGCAACAACAGTTCTGAATGGAATCGAATCACTGAATAACTAACTAACTAACTCCTTCCTAGCTCTAGCTCTGCTCTATTTATTCTAGAGGACAGCTACCAACAACTCCCTTGAAAATGGTGATTAAGTCCACTTTGTCTCCAAGTAAACATAGATTGAGTGCCTTTCATCTTCAATTACTTGACTGCCTCTTGGAATTCGATTTGCTAGAGACTCCAAGTGAAGTATGGATTGAGGGCACTTGGTCTTGAGTTGCTTGGTTGCCTCTGGAATTCTAATTGCTGGAGGGGGATCTCATGAGGATCCTTTGGCTGCCTTTGAGAGTTAAGGATGGTGGAGAATCCCCTTGAATCTCTCCAAGATTTATCCCTAATCTCCTAATGTTGTGCTCATTTATTCTGCAATCCTGATCTTCCGGTGGCAGGGAGAAAGTCCCTAAATCATCTCCTTCTCCAAATATGTATAATCTGCCAAATATTCTCACAATATTCTACAAAAATAACCAATATTAGGCAAAAATATGCAACTACCTTTAATCCTTCCTAAGAACATATTAAAGCATAAGAAAACATTATTAAGTGCATAAGGAGAGATTTGATATATCCTTTTATGTGCATAAGGAAGGTAGATGGGCTTAAGAAAGGTTAGATGGGCCTTATTTTATGTCTAATTTATATTCCCATCATGTATGTAACCATAAGAACAATAAAATGACAAATATATATAAGTAACCCTAATGCATATAACAATCCATTAACTAACATACATGCATGCCAATCGTACAATATCTATATGACGATATGGTTTTACCCCAAATTCTAGCGTTGCAACTTCACTTTGATGATCTGCATCTCTTGCTCTATCTCAACCAACACATTAGCATCATAACATACCAAAACATCACGATGACCTAATTTTTAGTATGAATCTTTCGTCGTAAAAGATCACTTCAGCTATGCATAACAAATAGCCCTAACATCAATTATGACTGCAAAACATCTTTAAGTGGCTGCATACATTCAGATCTAAACATAAAAGACATTAAGCAGATAAGATATAATATAGCTCCAAAGATCCAATGGACAAGACAAGAATAGAGTATTTAAAAGAATCTTGTATTATATTAAAGAATGGGGCACCTGAGAGGAAAACAAGAAAGGTGTTTTCCGGTTCTCCTCAGTGGGATGGGTTCTTTGAAGTCCTCAGTGTTTCAGATCTGGCATTTCGCTATTTTAGTGGTGAAGAAAAATAAACATAGAACTCAATGGGAGTTCACAAACCAAAAGTGGAAAATGGTGACCAAGAGTAGATCCAGAGTGATCTAATGCAATGAAGGTGACTAATGAATGGGGAAAACCCTCCTATTTATAACAACATATTAGGGTTATCTAGAACTTGGTGCATGAATAAAATATTATTAATTGAATTCTAGAAGCACCCTTTAGGAATATTTTATTATATTTGTTGGAGGGAAAAGGGTTCTTGACTTGGGGCAATTCCTTTATTTATAAATAATAAATAAATAAATGATTTATTTATCATTTTAGGGAATATAATTAAATAAATAATGGTTTATTTAATTATTTATGGATGATTTAGTCAAATTTAACTAAGAATATTATTTAAATAACTTATTCTTAGGAAATAATTAAATAAATAAGGATTTATTTAATTAATTTCCTTGTTTTGGGTTAAATATGACCAGGAAATATAAACAAATAAGTTATTTTATATGGTGAAAGCAATTTTACTTAGGGTAAAATTGGTCTTACATGGTGTACTTGGGTTCATCTAATAATAATGGGTTAGATGACCAAAAATTGGTGTAACAGATTGCCCCCCAACGTACGAGTGTTAGGAGCAAATCGTATGACCGAAGTACGTTGTAAGAACTCAATCACTAGGCATCAAGAGATAAATGAGAGAGAAATGTAAGGTTGTCTGATGTGTGAAAGGACTAGACCCTGAGGAGACGAGACTTACAGGTGCAACAAGTCTCTATGAAGTGGTACCTGTGTTAAAGGCGGTGGGGGAGGCATACCTATGCCCGCCGAGACAAAGTACAAAGAATAAGGCGCCTGAAAAACCACGGAACGCAATAAGTACAAATAATAAGGCGCCCGGAAAACCACGGAATGCAATAATGAAGTAGGTGATTGCCTAAACATGAGCCAGATAAATAATATGATGAATCCCACATACGTGCAATGCCTGGAATAATCGTCAGGACTTATACAATAATATGGTAGTACATGAGATATAAATATGCCCAAATGCCCCCTACACGCGGGGAAGGGCTCGCAAAATCTGATTGATACGTGCAAATCGAAGAGGTGCTGCAAGCGGCTGAGGTCGATATCATCATATGAGAGGAGCTGCATCAAGGGCTGAAATGAAGAAGTCATCCGGGCATGTGGGGGGCTACCTGCAGGGCCACCCCCTCATGAGGGTTGAGACATCTCACACATGCCCGGGAATCACCAATAGCTGCTGCTGCATCACTGGACCATCAAGTGTATAGCTCACGATCATGTTGAGAAGAGCTCGAACCAAGGTACACTGCCCCCTAGACCTAGCTTCTGGAATAAATGAGATGATGTCGACAGAAGTAGGTCCGCCATAGGTGAGGCAATAAGGGAACCCCAACTAAGGCACGAGGGAAAATAGTAGAGTGACGAACAGATAGACACGAATGATGATGATGGAATGAGGGATACAGAGGAGTGGTTGGACGACTTCCCTTGTTAGAGCATAAAGGACATGAATGGCTTGGCAGCGACTGACACAATATCATGAGGGATAGGGGACAAGGGTACTGAAGGCCATAATGGGCGACACGAGAGAGGGATCAAATAAGAAAGGATGGAGGACGATAGTGGAGTACAAAGGGACTCGGGACAGACTCCATGAATGCAATGATGACTCAACTCGGATGCTCTAAACAAGGGCGACGCGATGGTGCTGCCACATGGTACGGGTCCAATGGGGAACCATAAAAGCATGAGTACAACAGGGTATCTCATGATGAAAATCAACACGAATGAAGACGCATAAGGAGGCAAAGTGGTGCCCCAAGTACAAGTGTCGTAGGTGAAGAAATGCGATTTTGAGAAGAGGTGTATAGACCCTTCATGGACAAAATGAGTCCCGGGGAAGTGTCAAAACATAAAAAACTAATGGATACCCATTTGAGTACTTGATGAGAGCTTCCCAACAGTGTGGACAGTGTGTCAAACGGGGCTATGGTTTGGTCGCAGCGGGAGAAAGAAAAAACAGGGGTTTTATTCTAATAGGGCGTTTTCCCTCCAGAATCATTCATTTGTTTGTGTAGCGATGGTGAATGTGGAGAGGAGAGAAGGCCCTAAATCTTGCGGCGATCGTAGCGGACAAACCGACCGTTGGAATTGCGATCCGTCAGTTGCAGGTAAGAGGCCTAATCCTAAGCTTTGTTTTTTATGGATTCAAATTGTAGATTAGGGCTTTAAGTCTCAGTAACTGCCCCTTGTGCATCATCACGGCCGGGTCGCACTTTTTTGGGCAAAATCTGCGACCTGGGATGCAGGTTTTGGCTTGAAAAGTGCGACTTGGCCGAGGTTTTGCCTGAAAAGTGCGACTTGTGAGATGAGGGGGGTTTCAATGCTGTTATTGACTGAGATGTGTTTTGATGTAAGTTAAGGCAGTTTTGTTGATCTGAAGGCTGACAAAAATGATGTCTTTGTGCAGATATGGTAGATCTACGGATCAAGTGGAGAGAGAGGGACTTAGGTACATTGCGGACAGAGATCCAGGTGGATCAGGGTGTCCGTCGTGCACTGGCTAGGTACAGGGTTCTAAAGTTTTTGGAGAACCCTTTGATGAGGGCAGGAGAGCCCTTGTTGGCCCGGATTATCAGTTATTGGGATTCGGATCAGGAGGCGTTTGTAGTGCAGGGGCACAGGATCAAGTTGACGGTCCAGGATTTGTATTTCTTGACTGGTCTCCCACCATTGGGGATGGTGGGAAATACGCAACCAGTGTTATCGCGGGGGCGTAACATTATGGAGTTTGTTGAGCGACATTGTCGCCTAGGTGTCTGAGTCAAAGGGACTCGGATATCCATTGGTGATCTAGAGAGGTTGGAGACCCGGGTAGTGGCCGCGGTAGTATTGTGGATCTTGGGCAGTCAGGCCTTCCATCACATCACTGGAGGGAAAATGATGATTGTAGAGAGTGTGTTGAGTGGGACCTATTATGGGTGGGCCCAAATGATGCTGGTATCAGTGAAACAACAGTTGTCGCTATGCAAGCGGCAAGTGAATCATGATTGTGCCTATGGGACGGTGTTATGCTCTTTCTTCTTTGAGAAGATCTCGACCTTACGACCTCGTGTGTAGTTACTTGATGGTGGGTTGAGGGAGCCACGGATGCGTCGGTGGCGACGATTACTGTGTAGAGGAGGAGGAGGGGCGGTCGGACAGGTGTTTCGACCAGATTTCTTTGCCCATTGGGATCAGATGCCACTATACATAGACGACTATCCCTATAGTGGGATGAGTTATTTGGGAGATCCGGACTTGCCGCTTCCGCCTGGTCGAGTATGGGGACCCGATGGTGAGTGAAAAGTAACTAATTTGTTGTGTGCATTTTTTATTTTGTGACTAGTATTTATGGTACTAATTCTGATGTGGTCTGGAATGCAGATATAGCTCCGGTAAAACCGACCGGATATATGGGACGACCTGCAGCAGCGGGGGCTACAGGGGCAAGTGGATCGAGGATGGCACAGAACGATGATATGGCTGCTCTAGTGGAAGACATACGTCGTAGATGTGAAGGGCTACTGACCGGTGTGTCAGAGCGTGGTTGGCAGGATTTAGACGATTAGTACATAGAGTTATGTATTGGGCTACCCTCAGAGTGGCGAGGTATCATGCGATGCATGGCGATGGCCGGTCAGGCTGTGCGTGATCTACGAGCTGCAGGAGCAGAGCCATTGGCTCAGGATCCTCCAGAGAGTGATTAGATGTAGGGCAGGTGGTGCCCCCCAGTGTAGGGGTGAGTGGTGCCCCCCATTTTTGTAGTTTTGTTATTGTAACATGTTGTGGGCATGTTGTATGTTTTAGAGTATATGGACTCTAAAAACACATGCGATATAATATATATGATGTATGTACATTTGGTTTATGGTGTGAAATGCTATTTTGTTGTGTGTGATAAATGACAGTCTAGAACATAGTTTGCGATTTGATCTACGTAGTGATTTTGATCTCTAGGTATATGGTTAAATGAAATGAATCTAAATTGACAGATCAAAAGTTTCACTCGTAAATATTGTCTAAACAGGGTAGGGTTATGCACACGATAGACACCATTAAGTTGTAAGACAATAAGCAGGGAATCCAAATGAACATGCAAATGGAGGATGTGGTGAGAGAGGGCAGCGGCTAAGAGACCACGAACTGCATCATATTCAACCTGATTATTGGTGGCATTACCAATGCAGACCCCATTTGCGATAACCAGGGAATGCAAGGGGGTAAAGATGGCCCATGCTGCTGAAAAGAGATGGTAGGAATGGCGACTTACCCCATCGGCTTAGCCAAAATAGTGTGTGGACGAGGGGGCCGATGTAATAATGTCACAAGGAAAAGAATGGGAGGGATGGGAAAAAGAATGGCAGCGTGAGGAGAGGATAGACATCCATTGAGGGCTATGGGAGATAGCAGTTCCGGTAGGAAGTCTAGGACTCAGATATTGACGAGAGGGAGATAAAGGAGAACTAGGGGATGAGGAATGGGCACTCAAGCTGCGAAGGACATTGAAGATACGGATGGGATGATCGTGATTAGGAGGGAGAATGGAAGGGTCAAGGAGGCTATAGGATGGTGCAAAGGTACCTAAATCATCAGTAGGGAGAGAGAGGCGCAGATACGGGTCATCATGGGACGAATCAGAAGAAGGGGTAAAAAGATGGTCGAAACATGAAGAACCCGAGGAATTATCTGAAGGAGGGTTAAGCAGAACAGATGGAGTGGATTCAGAGGGAATGTACTCCACGATTCATGCGGATGATGATAGGTAAAGGATGGGAGCAGCAGGTTCTGACATTTCAACATCAGGGGGAGGAATGTCAATGGTAGTAGGGGGATCCTTGAGTAGATCGAACACATATTGAGCAAGTTTAGGAGAGGCGGATTGATTTTTTTCTACTTCGTACTCGCGGATGACCTCTAAAGAGGCTCGGTAATGCGTGAGGTGAGGGAAATGGTGAGAATAATGGCCATGGATGCCACACAGAGCACAAGGTTTGTTAGTGCGAAGAGTTTTTGAGTTCTTGGCTACGGATGAGAAAGCAACAGAGGTGTCAGGGATCGTAGATTCAGGGAACGCGACTTTAACCATGGGTTGAATATGGGGCAGCTCAGGAAAAGTATGGGTGGGATGACCGATACCATCACACAAGGCACAAGGCTTGGTGGGTTGGGGAGGGGTAGGGTCAGGTGCGGTGGCTTTTTCATTGGATGCCCCCTTGCGAATTTTGCGTTTCTTGCCTGTAGTTGTCGCAGCATGAGGAGGGTTCTGCGAAGGGGCTAGGGGCACTGTGGTGGTGGAAGGAGTAAAAGGGATTGGTTGGATGGGTTTCACGACTATGTATGGTTTAGGGTGACCTGGTGGGGTCTCGGTTGGAGGGGTAAGATACCAGACGGGAATTCCCAAGGTTAAATTGGGAAGGGAAAGGGTGGCCATGACAGGGACCGAATAGACGCCGAGGGGAGGACCAAGGAAAGGTATCTGACCGGCGAGGTAATGACCAGGGGGGATGGCTCCCATATGGTGGGGGCCTGAGGGAACTGACTCGGGAGGGTAGGTAGAGTCCGGAGTGTGACGGGAAGGGCCAGGTAAAGAAGGCTCGACTGACTCAAGCGAAGGGCTAGGAGCAAGAGGTGATGGGTGAGAGTGAGGTTGCTGACTAGCCGGAGCAAGCTGCGGAAGGCCAGCCTGAGATTATTACATCATGCAAACATTTGCTAAGCTAGTGTCAGAGACAGGGGAAGGGGGAGGCCCAGGAAAAGTTCCAAGCAAAGAGGAGTCTTTGTAGATGCCAGGGGAAACACTGGTCAAAGAATCGGCGGTTTGCTTGTTTGTAACAGTAGAGATGGTGGACTCAGGAGAGGTCTGAGATTTGGGTTCATGGTAAGTCAACTGGTCAATGGTGACAATATTTCCATTATGTGGAAAGAACATCTTGCGGTGGATTGCGGATGGGATGACAGACATGGCATAGGTGTAACTATGCCCCAAAAGGATGTTGTAGTCAAGAGGGGCGTCGATAACTTCAACGTCGACACAAACAGTCTTACCGGCAAGGGTGATAGGACAGTTACGGAATAGGCCGATGGGCTGGAAGGCGTGGCCATCCCACGCATGAAGAGTGATTGTGGAAGGGGCCAGTTCAGGGGATCCAGCTGTTTCCAAACCGAAGCGGACTTTACGCAGGTAGATGCCCCCTCATCAATAATACACCGAGCGACATTGGCATTACGGATTTTGACTGGGATTTGGAAAGAAACTGAAGGAGGAAGAGGGGGATGGTCTGACTGACGAGCGTCGAAAACAATCAATTAGTCATCAACAGGATCTACAGCGCCCACAGCAGATAGTAGAGCCTTCTTTTGAGAAGGACACAACTGGAGGAGTTCCAGTGTTGAAATGGCAGCCGGAGATTGGGCCAGGTCATCTACTATGCTGTATGAATGGGCAGCGTGACCAGAGGTAGCATTTCGGCATAATGGTCCTTTAGGCAGCTTGGGATGAACCTCTGCTTTGGGTGGAGGTAGTTGCAAGGGACCATTGGGTGTCAATAGCGGCTCTTTAGGACCTGACGATGGAGACTCGAAGACAGATGGAACAGGAGGTGTGGAATACTGACGGGACCGAGTTTGAAGGTTGAGGTCGACGGTGAGAGGAGGATCAGAGGCCATCATGAGAATCTGGTAATCGGAGGAACCAGAAGGAGAGGGTTGAGTGGTTACCGGGGTATGGGGAGGTTGAGTGGCCACAAATCCTTGTTGAGGGAAAGGATCGGTAAACACAGCGGGTTGAGAAGTAGTTGGGGAGGTAGGGGAGGAGTGTATTCCCCGCACGGTGGCCTAAGAATCCCACATCTGCCACATTTGTGGTAATAATGGACAATCGTAGGTGTAGTGACCATAAACACCACAACACGAATAGGGCTTATTGGTGCGAAGTGGCCTGTTCGGCTTGGGCTAAGAACCCTGTGGGTGGTTGGCAGTGTGAGGATCAATACTTGAAGGATTAGGTCCACGGTTACCAGGGGAAGATTGATTGCCTTTCCTTTTTCTTTGAGAAGGAGGAAGATTAGATGCCCCTTGTTGCACAAACACTTGCCCTGGAGGGGGTAGTAAGTTTGGTTGCAGGGGTGGAGAAGGCAAGGGAGTGGGAGGTCCAAATGCTGGAGGAGCTAGGACACCAGGCTGCAAGTAAGGATAAGGGTTAGGGTGGGTAACATTGAGGTAGGCACGAGTGGGGGCAAAAGCAGGAGGCATGCCGTATCCTGGATACATGTTATTAGGAGGGGGAAGAGTGCCGGAGGGGCTGGCCCCTCCTGGAGGGAAACCATAGCCTGTAGTAGGTGGGGCAGAGGTATGGGAAAGAGTTCCAATGATGCCGTCGGCAGAGTGAGATGCCCCTGGGGCATTAGTGCCACCGGGCTTGGGGAGGTCAGGAAGGACGGTATAAACATAACTAGATTGAGCATAAATAAGGTCATATTTCAAAGCGATTTGGAGGGCGGCTTCTTTAGTTTGAGGGAAATGAGAGGCGACATCTTTGCCAATGAGAGGTAAGAGAGAGCAAAGGAACCAGTCCATATAAACTCAATCTTCAAAGGGAGGAGCACGACATAGGCTTCATCTTCGCTGCCATTCCTAGACATGGGCGGAAAGGCGAGTGGAAGAGGATTGAGGGAAGGAGGTTAAAAGCTCGGTACCAGTGTCGTATCGGAGAGGGAGATGGAAATAGGATAAAAAGGCTTGGGCAATGGTCGCAAAAGTGGTATGGGAGGAGGTGGCCTGTTCAACATACCATTTAGAAGCTTTGCATGTAAGCGTGCATTGGAATAATCTAAGACGAATAGAGTCGTCAGTAATGGAATTGGAGGAACACCACATATGGAAGGATCAGATATGGATAGAGGGATCCTCACTAGCAAGGCCTTCGAACTTGGGAATGTTGGAGGGTAGCTTGGTTGGCATAACAGGCCAACTAACATCGTGGCGGATAGGGTCATTGATTAGCTGATTGAAGTTGAGGAGACTGAGGCCGACCATATAAGGTAGAAATGGGGTAGTCGAGGTAGGTACCAAGGTGGTTCCACTGGAAACAGACCCAACAGTAGTACTGGGGTTGGTGCTGGTAGTAGGCCCTGAAGTAGACATGGTGAAAGTGACAGGGGGGAAACCAGGACTAGGGGGAGAACCCGAACAATTAGAGGAAGAGTCGGAGTGCGGACTCAGGGGAGAACTTACTCGATGAAGATGGTAAGGAGGAAGTCTACCAAGTGGAAAATAAGGGCGAAGGCCAAGAAGTCTCCGGGAAAGGCGCCTTGGGGGTGTAATGATGACGGGAAGAAGAAAACCGACAACGAAAGGATGGGACAAAATCAAGTGAGGTCAAGGGCAGAGAAGGTGTAGTGACAATTGATTTTAAAGTATTTGCTAGGCGGTGTTAACCAGGCACTTCTTCACTTAGGGTCAGTGTGTGGTGTGTGTTAATTTTAATTGTTTAAACCCAGAGGTTTTGAGAGTAAAAGAAAAAGTGTGCTGCATAACGGAAGAGAAATTTGCAGTACATAAGACTAAAAGAATAGGAAATTAATGACTAAAAATATAGCAATCTAACCCAAGAAGGCGGGTCTCTCAAAACTAATCTATAAGAGGGAAAAAACTAGGCAAAGCACGCAAAAAGAGGCCAATAGATCTAAGGTCTGGAGGCACTGGGATCTAAAGGGTAAATCTACTAAAAAGTGGTGCAGAGGACAACAAAGAGGCACAGGCAAGGTTGATGCTAAAAAGGGAGGAGATCAGCTACAAATAGGAGGGACAAGTTAGTGGCCTTAGAAATGAACCCAAACAAAATGATATGAGGTGTTTTTGAGAGGGAGAAAAGCTGATCTAAAGGGATCTGAAAAAGGGGTATCAGATCTGAAAAAACAAGGCTGAAACTCTGGAAATTCAGACTTCTGAAGCAGCAAAGACTCGCCCGCAAAAAGTGGGGGGTATTAGAGCCCTAAGGGGGAAAATTCCCTCTTATATGAGTGAAGCAGATTAGAAACAGGTCTAAACAGGCAGAGACAGAGGCTGGGAAACCCTGACAAAAGCTTCAGACAAACCCAAAAAATGTTGGAAAAAATTTGCAGAAAAAGTGCAAGTTGCAGGTTTTGACCTGTTTTCGGTCCAGGTCGCAGTTTTAGGGCAGAAAAGTGCATCCTAAGGCTCAGGTCACACTTTTTGGGCTGATAAGTGCAACCTGCAGATCTAGTTGTCTCGTCGGCAAATTTCAAAAAAATGTGTCGTCTCAGCTGCGGCTGATGTCTGTCACCTGCGCAATAAGGCCAGAAACACATGAAAGTTAAAAATTTCACTATTTGAGGGTTTTAGAGGTGAAAAGCACCACAAAAATAGGAAAAACAGAAAATAGAAGAGAAACCGTAGGGTTTGAAACAACTGGATATGCAAGAATAGATAAAACGACAGCGGTCGCAAAAGAAAACCCATGTGGAGTCGCCAATTGTTAGTATGAATATTTCGTCGTAAAAGATCACTTTAGCTACACATAACAAATAGCCCTAACATCAATTATGGCTGAAAAACATCTTTAAGTGGCTGCATACATTCAGATCTAAACATAAAAGACATTAAGCAGATAAGGTATAATATAGCTCCAAAGATCCAATGGACAATATAAGAATAGAGTATTTAAAAGAATCTTGTATTATATTAAAGAATGGGGCACCTGAGAGGAAAACAAGAAAGGTGTTTTCCGGTTCTCCTCAGTGGGATGTGTTCTTTGAAGTCGTCAGTGTTCCAGATCTAGCATTTCTCTCTTTTAGTGGTGAAGAAAAATAAACATAGAACTCAATGGGAGTTCACAAAGCAAAAGTGGAAAATGGTGACCAAGAGTAGATCCAGAGTGATCTAATGCAATGAAGGTGACCAATGAATGGGGAAAACCCTCCTATTTATAACAAAATATTAGGGTTATCAGAACTTGGTGCATGAATAAAATATTATTAATTGAATTCTAAAAGCACCCTTTAGGAATATTTTATTATATTTGTTGGAGGGAAAAGGGTTCTTGACTTGGGTAAATTCCTTTATTTATAAATAATAAATAAATAAATGATTTATTTATCATTTTAGGGAATATAATTAAATAAATAATGGTTTATTTAATTATTTATGGATGATTTAGTCAAATTTAACTAAGAATATTATTTAAATAACTTATTCTTAGGAAATAATTAAATAAATAGGGATTTATTTAATTAAGTTCCTTATTTTGGGTTAAAAATGACCAGGAAATATAAACAAATGAGTTATTTTATTGGTGAAAGCAATTTTACTTAGGGTAAAATTGGTCTTACATGGTGTACTTGGGTTCATCTAATAATAATGGGTTAGATGACCAAAAATTGGTGTAACACTAATTTCATACTGTGAATGGGTTACCCTCCCCATTCCCTTGCCCCCACCTTGGGTCAGGCTTCAAACGATGCCCCAGAGGTTGAAGCAGCTGAAAAGAAATGTAAAAGCATAAATTGCCACATTCAATAGGAAAATGTACCACAAGATGCAAAAGATGGTAGAGACAAACATAATTAACACTTGGGCAAGACTCAATGCATGAACTCTACCCCATAACCATGCCCATCACTCTGGTTCCAAAAGCCCTAGATGAGCCTCCTTTATCATTCAGGAACCCACGATTTTCCCAAACCCTGGAGGGAAATGAACTGCCCTACCAAAAAGGGGGTAGTCACTGCTATATCTTACACATCATGCTCTTATCCTTTTATCCCCGAGCAGTTAATCAAAGAAAAAATAATAAGAGGCAAAAGGCATATAAAGAAGGGTGAAAAAATCAAGGATGGGGCACCTCATGTACCATTATTACTCCCTCCTATACCTTATATACCTAGGTGTGGGCTTTCCTTTTTCTAGCTACCTTTATGCCCCGATATGTAACCCAAAATTGTGCCTCATTCCCTATTCGCTTTCACCTCTTTATCACATTTCACCACCATTTGAGGGATGTACCTTGGAGATACTATCCCCTCTAAAGGTAGAAACCACCTAATAAGGTACTTGGCTAACCCATTTTGGAGCTTGGAGACATTAGCACATGCCAAAGCCCACTATGGAAGGGCAAGCCATTATGAAATGTCCATTTTTTTTCCATGGTTTGTAAGCTCTTTTACATGATTACTTTAATGACTTGTTGTGTTGGAAGGCTAGGGAACACATTGGATCTTATGTAGGATTGCATATGGTGTCTATTTTGGGTTTGGAATCCTTATACGGGGTCCTAACCCTCCATAGGGATACATTGGCACATATAGGGTGTGTGTAGAGAGCCATGGTCCTCCACAATAATAAAAATCATTCCATGGAATCCCATAGATGCTCAGATATTTCTAGCGATCCACCTTTTGGATGAGGAATATTCATTTGGTACACTATGCCCAGTTGGCCCCACAGATGCACCACATGCTTGACAGGTGTCCTAGGACTTGTACGATGACATGGCAGTATTCATTCCATCATCTGAGCCCTTATAGATGGTCCAGAGGCATCTTTGACTCATATGGAGACCCATGAGGTCATTGGCGTGCCCCCACACACATTGGGAGCACCATAGGTTTATTTTTGGAAAACAAGGGGCGCCCCCTTATCCATCACTTTTGAGGATCCTATTCTTCATTATGGCACTTATCGACCTCATCAGGCCTATTGGTTGAGGGCCCTATGGCATGCATAACTTATTATTCTTTTTCAGAGCTAGTTTGGTGGCTTGTCACCAAAATTTAGTTCATTTGCATATTATTTTATTTTTAGGGGCTAATGTAGGCTAATTATGTAACTCAAGCTCCTAATTGGTGTATAAATAGGAGTAACTTGATATCATTTGTATCATCACTTAACTTGGATCATTCTCTCTTGAGAGAACCACACACTTTTTCCTTGGAGGATATTTTTGGATCATGGATGAATTTTCATGTATGGATTGGGTTCTTCTTATCTTGGAGCTTGTCATATTGAGAATGTGTTAATGGTTAGATATATTCTCCTATATGTAAGTGAAATTTTAACGTTATTTTATTTTATTTTACTGCATAAATTGTTTATGACATATTCGTTATTTTAGGGCTAATTGTTGCATGCATTTACGACATCAATGTGGGATTATGTTTCTATTTAGCTTATCTCCATGTATGGGCCATGTTTTATGAATGAATTTTCCTAGAGATCGAGTTATCTCAATAAGACTATTCCATTTGCAACAAAGTATACAATCTTTTAAGGTCACTTTTCTTGTCTAGCCCTTGACATTGGACGAAGTCAACTTTGAGAGCCTCCTTGAACAAGAAACGAAGTACATATTCATAATTATACTTAACTCCATGTCCCGAAGAGGAATTAGGCACTAATCCATCAAAAGGTGGTCATTTTAAACCATATTCTTTCACCTTTTCGTCTCTCCTCTAGGTCTATCCACACTGGTTCACCCAGGGCATCAATTTCCCGACAAAATAACTCCATGAAAAGTTCGATCTCTTAGTCCCTACTACGATGGTGTGTCCTCAAGGTCTCCTCTGAATTTGAAAAGATTTCGACGGTGGGATTGCGAGATATCCCAAGCTTTAGGTCTAATATCAAACTTTTCCCTAGTGTTCCCAAGGCCATTGCCTCATAGACTCAATTAACATCTTTAGGTGTTTGATCCTTTCCCCTTGCCTTAGTCGGGTAAAGATTATCATTGGTTGCTAAACTCCATCCCCTTAACCTAGGCTGGGTCCACTTGGCCCCGTGTGGTCCCATTCCCTATCTAAGACAATTAATCATGGACAACTCGAGAATCCAAGTTCTGTAAGGATTTTAGGGATTGGGAAACTCCTTTTCAAATCATATTCCTTTAACCTAACCCTTAAATCCTCACCTCATTTTCCTAGAAAATCGTGTAACTTTCCTAAAGAGCAAGCAAGTTCCATTCTTAATCCTATTTTAGGGAAAGGACATTTGAGGTCACTCCACATATATTTGTTGATCCATGCTTTATAAGTGACTTCTTAAATACCAGGTCTCCTCTCATCGTTGAAATTCCATAAAGAGCAGGGAGTCTTAGCTGTGGTGACAGTGGGCTAAGTCTCCATCGTTGCCCTCTTAGGAGTCCCTTTTAGGTCCCCTATTGTTTGAGTGGTAACATTTATGTCATCATTGTCGGGGACATGAGACGTGTGTTTTGTTCCCCGTACAACACAATGACATATCATGATTGGCGACTCCACTGAAAGAAGGAAGCCTTAGTTCTTCATTGAATTTTAAGGTCAATACTTGTAGGGTGAAGCAAATATTTTTATGGGAATTTTTAAATTCACCCTCGCGACTCCTACATATTTTTCATATATATCTCAAATAGGTTGTAATTTTTTGATAAATTTGCTGCTTTGGACATTGCTAGCATCCCTCGGCACCCCAATCATGTCATAGGAAGGATGGTACACGGGGTACCCGTGTTTGATGGTGACCCAAGCTCTATGATTAACCATGTGGAGAGATTTAATGCACATACTTCAAAGGAGAAAGTGTTCCACCAGTATTTGCTTATGTTGTTATTCTTTAGCTCCCTCTATGGTCATAACTCATGGTTGCAAAATCATGAACCTAGGAGCATCTCATCTATTCAAAAGTTCGTTGATGGATTTCTTAGACATTCTCAAGTATGCCCCATTCAAGAGGAAGCCTTCATCGATCATCATCAGGACCTCGAGAACCTAAGTGATGAAAGGGAAGATGAGTCATCCTATGGTCCACATGATGAAAAGGATGATTTTGAGAACACACGTGTTAGGAAGGATGATTCCATGGAAAGAAGTTAAGACTAACCTTACCTTTCTTAAAAAAATTACTCTCAATGAATCTCCTTTTGAGAACCTTGAGAAAGATGATCCTAGTATCCCCTTGAAATATGACATTGAATATTACTTCCACGTTGAAATAGGTAAATGGGAAATTGTTGGTCCTCAATTTGATTGTGATCCCATTTATGACACCGACAAGGAAGATGAGGTTGAGATTGGTATTCCCTTTCTCTTAGGAATTATTTATGAGGAAATATCCATCGATACACTTGAGAAGAAGCATCATTATTTTCCCTTACATGGAAAGGATGATTTTGAGGAGGAAAGACCCGTTGAATATAATACTTCACCCTTCCCTTTGCCTCATCCTCTTGTTAATCACCTCGAGAATTCTACAAGTGATTCCCTTGCCCCTTTACAAATTATCTTGAGTGACCATGAACCCTTTCCCCCTTCTGAGTATGGTGTCAAGGAAGAACCCCTCCGATGAATATTCTTTATCTTCTTGGGCACCACCTTAGGATCATGATCAATCTATAATCTCCCCTTTTTGGTGTGATCCTCATGGGTGACCTACTTGTGTTTCTCCATATCATCAACCTCCCTTTCC
This sequence comes from Pinus albicaulis, assembly GCA_034641835.2. Classification (NCBI taxonomy): domain Eukaryota; kingdom Viridiplantae; phylum Streptophyta; class Pinopsida; order Pinales; family Pinaceae; genus Pinus; species Pinus albicaulis. Next base: position 4,475,149 of record CM076578.1, read on the forward strand.
TACTAATCATAACCCTATTGAAACAATAATACATGACATAAAGGATAATCAAAATAATATGCATTAGGTTTCCATCCATCAATAATTTATGTGCCTAATCATTGACATCTTTATATTTTGGTTACAAGAGAGGGTCTGATGGACTAGATTACATCCTTTTCTTACCTCTTTTCATGTGATCAACCATGTGTCTGCATCACATTTTCCTACCTGCCACCCGCTTCATCCTCCATATAATTGTATCCACATTCGCTTTGGGATTTGTTACATGGGTAATCATACTGGCAAGCATATTTATATTGATATGATGATATGTTGGTTGCACTAGTTTTATGATTACACTTAGTATTAGTTTCACATCATATGCTTGTTAGATTAGGATACATTGCATGCTGATTTTCACATTATAATTAATCTCATGTGATGTTTATCATGATAGATTAGCTGCATTTACATTAAAATTGTATTTTTTTTTTATTACTTGTTGATTTTATGGCTTGACATTAAGCATGGGTGATCATAAGCCACCACGCAAAACATGATGCCCCATGGTTCTGGTCATTGATATGTGCAGATAACAGGTCTATGGTGACCAAGATATTGTTGGAGTTCTCGTGACCTTTCGTCCGACTAGTTTTTCCCACTTATTCGAGAGATGATGTCCCAGTTGGAGCCAGATGTTTCCCACCACTTCATGGGTGATATTCCCGGGAGAAATTTTTTCTTCGTGATGGACCTCAATTGGCAGCCAGCAGCCCTCAACTATCTCATTGTGCCATTTCTTTGCCACCTGAGCTAGCCATGTGGTCCCTCACCCACATGTACTGATCGTATGTTTGAAGGTGTGCCTCCCAAACCTAAAGGTATGTCTTGTCATTTGGTAATTGAGTATTGAGTTTACTTATCATGAACACTTATAGGCATGGACTGATGGGGGGATTCAACCGAAAGAGTGGGCTTAGTTTGTGCTTTTATCCCCTTGACCTCATTTGGATGTTACATTTGGATTTTAGTCCCGTGGGATCTACTTTATTGACCATTTGGTTTTAGGGTGGTACTACTTGGGAAACCTTGACTTTGGTTGCGTGGTCCTCCTCCCTTACCCACATATACCACTCCCCTTCCCTTCACTATACCCCTATTCATCATCTCTCCCACCTTGGTCCACATTTCCTCACTGGGTCCACATACGGTTAACCTTCCCATTCCCTTTCCCCCACCTTGGTTGAGGCTTCGAACGATGCCTTAGAGGTTAAAGCATATGAAAAGGAAATTAAAAGCATAAATGACCACATTCAATAGGAAAATGTATCACAATATGCAAAAGATGGTCAGGGCAAATAAAAATTAGCACATGGGCAAAAGTTAATGCATGAGATCTACCCCATACCCATGGTCATCACCCTGGTTCCATAGGCCCTAGACGAGCCTCCTTTATCATTCAAGAACCCATGATTGTCCCAATCCATAGAGGGCAATGAACCACCTTACCAAAAAGGGGGTAGTCAATTCTATATCTTACACATCATGCTCTTATCCATTTAGTCCCGAGCAATTAATCAAAGAAAAAATCATAAGAGGAAAAAGGCATAGAAAGAAGGGTGGAAAAATCAAGGCCGGGGCACCTCATGTACCACGATTTCTCCCTCCTATACCTTATATACCCAGGTATGGGCTTCCATTTTTCTAGCTACCCTTGTGCCCCGATATGTGACCCAAAATTTCACCTCATTCCCTATTCTATTTCACCTCTTTATCACATGCCACCACCATTTGAGGGATGTACCTTGGACATACTATCCCCTTAAAGGTATAAACCACCTAATAAGGTACTTGGCTAACCCATTTTGGAGGTTGGAGACATTAGCACATGCCAAAGCCCACCATGGAAGGGCAGGCCATTATGAAGCGTCCACTTGTTGTCCATGGTTTGTAAAAAAATTTACTCGATTACTATAATGACTTGTTGTGCTGGAAGGCTAGGGGACACATTGGATCTTATGCAGGATTGAATATGGTGTTTATTTTGGGTTTTGTCTCCATATACGAGGTCATAAAATTCCAGAGGTCTACATTGGCAGATATAGAGCATGTTTAGAGATCCATGGGCCTCCAAAGCTGAAGAAAACACTCCATGGATTCCCATAAATGCTCAAAGATTGCTAGTGATCAACCTTTTGGATGAGGAATATGCATTTGGTAAATTACGCCTAGTTGGCCCCACAGGTGCACCAAACGCTTTGCAGGTGTCCCAGGGTTTGTACGATGACATGGTGTCATTCGTTCCATCATATGGGCCCTTACAGATGGTCCACAGATTTATTGTTTGGAGAAAAAGGGGCCACCCCCTTGTCCATCACTTTTGAGGATCCTATTCATCATTATGGCACTTATGGACCTCGTCAGGCCTCTTGGAGGGCCCTATGACATGCATAGATTATTATTTGACCTCTTGAGAGGCTTATTATTTTATTTGTGAGCTAGTTTGTTGGGCTTGTCACCAAACATTAGTTAATTTGCACATTATTTTATTTTTAGGGGATAATGTAGGTCCATTAGGCAATTCAAAGTCCTAATTGGTGTATAAATAGGAGTAGCTTGATCTCATTTGTATCATCACTTAACTTGGGTCATTCTCTCTTGAGCGAAATTCACACTTTTTCCTTGGAGGATATTTTTGGATCATGGATGAATTTTCATGTATGGATTGGGTTCTTCTTATCTTGGAGCTTCTCATATTGCAAATGTGTTGATGGTTGGATATATTCTCTTACATGTAAGTGAATTTTTTACGCTATTTTCTTCTATTTTGTTGCATACATTGGTTATGATATTTTCACTATTTTAGGGCTAATTGTTGCATGCATCTACAACATCAATGTGGAATTATGTTTCTATTTAGCTTATCTCCATGTATGGGCCATGTTTGATGAATGAATTTTCCTAGAGATCCAGTTATCACAATAAGCCTCTTCCATTTGAACCGAAGTATAAAAGCTTTTAAGGTCACTTTGAGAGCCTCCTTGAATAATAAATGAAGTACATCTTCATAATTCTCCTTAACTACATATACCCAAGAGTAATTAGGCACTAATCCATCAAAAGGTTGTCATTTTAACCATATTCTTTCACCTTTTCCTCTCTCCTCTAGGTCTAGCCACACTAGGTCACCTAGGGCATCAATTTCCTGCCAAACTAACCCTATAAAAAGCTTGATCTCCTAGGTCCTACTGTGTTGGTGTGTCCTCAAGGTCTCCTTCGAATTTGAAGATATTCCGAAGGTGGGATTGCAAGATATCCCAAGCCCTAGTTATAAGATCAAAATTTTCCCTGGTGTTCCAAAGGCTAGTACCTCATAGGATCAATTTGACATCTTTAGGTGAAAATTCTTGTTTGATCGTTTCCCCTTTCCCTGGTCAGGTTAAGAATATCATCGGTTGCTAAAATCCATCCCCTTAACCTAGGTTGGGTCCTCTTGGCCCCGTGTGGTCCCATTCCCTATCTAAGACAATTCATCAAGGACAACTTGAGAATCCAAGTTCTATAGGGATTTTAGGGATTGGCAAACTCCTCTTCAAATCATATTCCTTTAACCTAACCGTCAAATTATCACCTCATTTTCCTAGAAAAAACGTGTACCTTGCCTAATGAGAAAGACAAATCCATGCTTAATCATATTCTAAGGAAAGGGCCTTTGAGGTCACTCCATATATATTTGTTGATCTACCCTTTATAAGTGAATTCCTAAATACTGGGTCTCCTCCCGTTGGTGAAAGTCCGTAAAGAGCACAAAGTCTTAGCTGTTGTGATAGTGGGATAAGTCTCCATCGTTGCCCTTGACCTAGTAGTTTCCCTCTTAGGAGTCCCTTTTAGGTCCCCTCTTGGTTTGAGTGGTAACAGGGTCGATTTGTCTTCTAGTAGGGTTGACTTGACTTTGGCAAGATAATAAATATATATATTTCAAAAATTAATTTCTCCTCAACCATGAGGGATTTAGGGGGGATTCCATATATTGTTGGAAAGGCCTTATAATAATATTTCCAACCATACATGTTATGCTTCTATTTGAGCTACATAAATAGATTAAAATTGCATTCAAAGATAGGTTATCCAAATGGGCATAAAAAAATAGAAAAACCAATATTTCAAACATGTTATTTGAATATGTAACTTTCTCTTTCATTTGGACAAAATTTTACATCAATGATAACTTCTTTCAATAAGTATTCTATAGACCCTATCCTTCGTTGCATTAGTAAGTTGAGAAACCAAGTTAGGGGTTAATTTATGCACACTATTTGATTGTTTTTTGTCGTTTAACACATCTTAGAACCAAGTTAAAAGTTGTTATCTGACATGCAAATTGACTACTTATAGCCCTTTATTTGTGTTGACGGTGCTGGAAATCCGCGAACCAAGGGGGTCTCCCCATTGTGAAGTCCCAATTAGAACTCACACAATTTGGAGTAGGAGCCCCATAGGTATATTTGGATCAATGAGCATGCCTTCTTAAATGTTTAGTTGCGGAAAGTATCAAGGTCCTTCTACTGAAAGGGAAGAGAAAAGTGGGACCTGTAACGACAAGTAATAATACTAATCTAGAAAAGGCACACAAGCATATACATAGGAATGAATTGTTGATCAACCGGCGAAATAGTTCACAAGGAAGAAACCATTGTTAAATCAAATATAAAACACATTCAACAAGATAAGTACCAAAGCCACTGAAATAGTTCAATTTCCTTAGTACAGATAGAAACAACAAACATCGCAAACATTCAAAGAACGATATTACAATATTCACGACATATGCATGAAAGCGTGTTGGCTCAACGAACTTCTGAATTAATTAAAAATTCCAAGATATATCAAGACATTAAACACCTATAGCCCCAATAGTGGAGCATTAGAGCAGTCACTTGCTCCTACAAAACAACTATCTTCCTCTCCAATTCCTGGTAGGAGGAGCCAAGGTGAAAATTCCTTTACATGAGTAATGAGGGTGTATATATAACAAATGGGGTGATAATTTACATCCCTTATGACTCTTGGACTACCCTCATGACTGTTTGACTTCTCAATGACATTTCAACTTCCTACATGACTTTTCATGTTACACAGATGACTCTTGGACTTCCACTTTACATTACATTTCTCTAATATTGAATTTACATAACCCAGAAATTACATGGCAAATAATGACTACGGACATGACATGACATGACACTGATGACACAGAATGCATGATGATGTGGTGATGCAGGAGCATCAAGGAAAATTTTCATTATTTAATTATGTAATAAAGGGGGGCGTGACATTTTAATTGTTTTATTAATTAATTTGTTATTTTTAAATAAATTAGGAGAGAAATTATAAAGGTGAGGATTTTGTATATATTCTTTTAATAATTAAAAGGATATGAGAGAAAATATAATTAGGTAGAAAATTTAGGGAGTAGGAATTCTATGTACGGGACTTTGTTGAGTCCACACCTAAAATGAATTTAAATTAGATTTAGTTGAGGATTAGGTGGAGAGATTTTTGGAATGAATTAAATTCATTATTTATGTATAAATGTGAGTGTTTTTGTGAGGAAGAGACATAGTTGAAGAGCTGAGCACGTGAGGAGTACAGGAAGAGTGAGGAGTGGTTTGAAGGGCCAAGAGCCAAGAGGCCACCCAATGTAATATTTGGCCAGAGAATTTTGATATTGTTATCTATAGTTGTTTTGCATGGCTCTTTTCGCCTTTATGTGAATTTAACTGAATGTTTTTTTATGGTTTTATTTTATAGAAGAATTGAGCATTTTCATATGAGATTGTAGAAGTGAGTTTTTATATGCCAGGATCTTCTTTCTAGCAGAATCCCGGCATCATTTTGGTATCAAAGCTGGTGCACGAGAAGTTTTGATTGTATGGTTTGAGGACAAATATTCTTGATTTGAATTTTGTGTAGAATTGTGTGAATCGATCACAAAATGGATCAATTTCACAACATGATTTTCTTATTGATGTAAATTTATACATTGCAGGGGCACAATGCTGTTTTCGCATACAGTATTCAATGAGATGGTTTGATTACACGTTCTATTGTGTACAAACAACGAAGAGTGATTGGGACCTTGAATTCAAGTGGTCACGACAGGCAATTCATGTGAGCGTGAGGAAGCAGACCAAGTGGTGGTTTGCCAAGTGGTTTCTGCATCCAGATGTGGTGGCTCCATATGAATATGTTTTTATTTGGGATGAAGACCAAGGGAGAATTTCTTGGGCGATAAGAAATAAAATGAAAGACGTTGATGTCCATTGGGGTACTGAACAGGCTGAGTGGTCATGCGGTTTTTGGGGGTCCACCTTGCGAAGCTTTTGTGGAAATAATGGCGCCTGTTTTTTTCAAGAAAAGCTTGGAACTGCGTCTGGTATTTGGTGCAGAAAATTGTTGGATTGAGAATTTGATTGTCAATATTTTCTTCTGAATTGTAATTATGTATCTATGCATTTTGAAAGCAGGTGAACAAGGTGCTTATCAAAATGTCACTACTGTTCTGAAAAGAGACTCACACAAATGAGCCAAACCAAGATCATAACATAGAGGCCGAGTTCATGTTTATAAAGTTCTGTATCATCAATGTGAAGTGAGTTAAAATTTAATGCGTAGCACACAGCAGTGAACGCAGAGCAGCGTCGAATAACAATGAAGCAATGTTCATGTTAAGAACCAGCGCTGAAGAATTAGGATGGAACCATAAGTTAATGTATGGCGGAGATTCTGTGTTTGAATAACTGAAGCGGATCAACAGAAGAGTAAATGAAGTGAACCAAAGGATAGTAAGTGTAGATATGCCGTAATAAAAGGTTTAAAGCGGAACTGTGCAACAGAACAGGTAAGCTGGTTTCCAAGGAGCCGTGAGCACTTATATGGGGGAACCATGATTGATGAACAGTAAAGCCGTGGAGCAGTTTTGCAAACCCATGAATGGGTTTCGTGTGACCAAAGCCTAGGGTTAAAACAACGTGATATCTGTTCAATCAGAAGAAGTTGAGATCCGAAGGAACTCACGCTGAAAGCTGCGGGGAAGGTTAAAGCAAGGTAAGTTGATAAGCTTTTGTGACGCCGAACATTCATATATGTTGGTGTGTGGATTTGAATCCAAGGTATGGCATGCAGGTTTATATGATTTAATTTTGCATTTAAATGTTAAATGGGTTAAACCTTTGAACTAAAGAAAATATAAAAGTTGTGGGCATTATATAAGGACCTTTATTATAAGTCGAATATTTTTTTGAAATGTCCATGAGGTGAGGGTGAAGGTTATTACTTTGGATTAATTGTATTATTCAAGTGTTAAATCGAATAATCATAAGAAGGGTTTAAATCCAAAGTTCGAACATTGATTCGAATATACATGAGATGGCTTAAAGCATAAGGTTCTGACCTTAGAGTTAAGAACAGAAGAAAGCTTCCACATTTAAAATTATTGAGTTTGCCAATATGAGATTATTTGGGGTTTTAAGTTGACATGCATTTTATATGATTTAAAAAGTGAGAATGCGGGTTTAGCAGCTTGGACTTCTATCAAGTGGTATCATGTTATTTCAAATCCTTTAAAAGGATTCAAATTTGAAATGATCAATTGTAAACAATAAATCTTCTAATGGGTTTTGAAAAAGAAATACCATTCTGATAGGATAGATGGTATGTGGTCTCAAGATGGTTACATGCATTCATATAGGGGCAACAAAAGTATATGGGCATGTAAGCAAGGGGCATTGTAAATTGACCTGGCACACTTAGATCGATGAGAGGTAAGTTAATCTCGTCATGTATGGAGAAAATTTGGGCCTTGGTAAAATTGAAAATTTTACTATACAGATTTGATTAATGGGAATTGTGTCTTGTCTTCCTACATCATTTGGTAGATGGAACAAGATCACACAGAGATCTTGAAGGTGAGCTGATTTTAACTCTGGTTCTGAAGATGATATTTGAAGACTATTGTTGCAGATGCTGAGGTAAAATTGAATGGAAAATGAATGAAAATGTGCTAATCCTGGATGACATAAAGAGAAATATGCATGTTTATTTGAGGAGGTTTATTATGCACAGTGTGATAATTTATTATGCATAATGTGGATTCTTCACAGTTTGGTTAAGTTATTTTGACAAGCATGTAGTGCAAAAATAAGAATTCTTTTGATTGGTGATTGGAAATTGCTTGATGTTGTAACCATTTGTTTTACCATCATGTGACAGCATTTAAGGAGGGAATATTTGGGATGAAACAGTCTACGAATGTACATAATTCATGGAAGAAGTTGCTTATTCTTTGTACACAGGTAAAGAGATGAGAATTGATGTTGTATGGTGTACATAAGTGCAGGGACATGTTTGCATTAAGACGATGAGTTTGTAAGTATTGACGGTGACGAAGATGGCACAAAGGAATGGAAACTAGAGGGTTGAGGTTGCAGAAAGAAAGGTTTACTAATAACCTTAACAAGAGCATGAGGTATGATACTTCAGGAAGATATTTTTGAACATTAAAGATGGAATGGTTTATTTATTTTCACCTTAAAATTGAATCTTGGAACACTGGAATTGCAATTCGACTAAAATACTTCAGTATCATGTGAAATGATAAGGCAAATCGATGATTTTTCATAAAGAATGAAATATGAAATGAAGTGAAGATTGTATAACTTGAAACATCCATTGTCATAATTTTTGGGTCGAGTCTTGAAGTGAAAACAAGTGTTAGAGTCAAATGAAAGTTTGGATAGTTTTGAGTTGAGATTGAGTATTTTCATCCAAGGTGAAAATTTGGTATAAGTCTGAAGTCAAAGAGTCGTAAGATAAGTACAAAGTCTGAATGTAATTGGGTGCATGATCGACAGAGCCCAACACCCAAAGAATTGGTCATTGTAACACATGCGTTGCTAAAGTGTTGTTTACAGCAAATTGTAGCAAGAAGGTTGTCAGAGATTGGTTCCAAGACAAGGAGAAGCCAAGCGCAGGAAGAGAACTTGCATTTTGATGAATAGACAAGTGGGAAGGATTGCTGAGAAGTCGATTAAATCGAGTCCACACGTGAACAAAGGCAGTTTACAAAGAAGGGGAAGATGACTATTGATAGTCATTTCCAGAGATCTGATGAAGAGTACGAGTAGGATAATGCTGAGATAACAATTCACCTTGAATTGTAAATGGAGCTATTGCAGGAAAATGTGAGAAACCAGACACATGGTTGGACCATGAGAAAGAAGGTGAAGTGGCAGAAGCTACACGCAAAGAGGGAAAAGCAGGTAAACATACAGTTGATGGAGGAGCTGAGGAAGCTCGAGCAGCTGTTGAGTTGTGAAGAACTCAGAGAGGCTGAGTTAAAAATGGATGTTTCCATTTGTGGCCCGGAACATGGCAAAATTCTGGGTGAAGAGATCAATGAGGAAGATCTCATGAACTATTGGGATAGTTCAAAAGCATCTGAAGATGTGTTTTCAAGAGAAGTAGATGAGGCTATGAAGCCTTACATTTTTTCTCATAGTTTATGTATGTTTGCAGGATGTGCAAAAGGCGGTGAGCAGTCTGATGGAACTGTCACAAAGGAGAATGAAACTCTTGAGGTAAAGTCTGGTAGAGAATTCCTTCCAGAGAAGGAAAGTGTTGATTGGTTACAACAGGAAGAAATCATAAATGACTTCTTGTTTGGGGTAAGACAACAAATCAAAGCTGTTATGGAACAGGAACAAAGTGGAAATGCTGAAGAAAAATTCCAAGGAGGTAAACAAATGTATTTGTTTAATGGGATTGCTGACAAAATTTTACAATGTAATGATGTTGAAACCAGGACAATTCAGGAAGATTTCCAGAGGAAGAATGGAAGTAGTGATGAGACATAAGAGAAATCTACAGAAGAACTGAATCAAATGAAGGATTCAGAACAGCAAAGAGAGATGTCGACTGAAACATCCAGTGGGACCACAAGGTCTTATGTGTTTAAGACTAATGATTGGTGTGTGACTACAGGTACATCACATAGTGTTGAACAAAATTTGAAGTTTGTTAAAGAATAAGAGTTGAATTTGAAATCCATTCAGAATGATGTTGAGATAGAAAGATCTCAGAAAGAAATGAAGACAGAGGAATCTCATGGAAATATTCAGTAGAATATTGAAGCGGGGGAAAAAGGACCATCTGATGATTTGTCAACAGCAAATGAAGGTATGGAAATTTGTGTAAAATTTCCAAGTTCTACTCCAGTTGAGATTGTTAAGTTATATAGAAAGTTAGATCTTCAAAGAAGAGAGTTGGAAAAGCAGAGGATCTATTTTCAGGGAGAGTTGCTGAAAGACACAGAACAGGGAAACATTTTTCAAACAGATGATGTGGAGGAGGGACTAGCTGATAGTCTCATAGAGGATTTAAATCAGCATACTGATGTGCTGAGGGATGAAAAAATTTAAGAGCAACATATTGAAATGTTTCCAGCAGAGGAAGAGACATTGAAGCCTTATGTTTTTTATTTTAATAATTGTTTTGTGAGTACAGGTTTTATTGCAAATGTTGGAGAAGATCTATTGGATAGAGAAATTGAAATGATACAGCGGATGATGATGAAAGTATCCCAGAAGAAGCTAGCAGCAGTAAAACAAAGAAGAAGTAGCAAGAGAAAGACAACAGAAGATTGTGAAAGCATAACTAGTGGGGCGATGCAGCATAAAGTGTGGAGACCTGGAGAAGAACAACAAACAGAAGCAACGAAAAATGGGAAGTTGCAGCACAAAATATGGGATCCAGACAGACAAAGATCTGAACACATGATCAGGCGATCATGATTAATTTCAACCTTGGGAGTCTGATGCAGGAGAATCACGGACAATTTTCATTATTTAATTATGTAATAGAGGGGGGTGTGACATTTTAATTGTTGTATTAATTAATTTGTTATTTTTAAATAAATTAGGAGAGAAATTATAAAGGTGAGGATTTTGTATATATTCTTTTAATAATTAAAAGGATATGAGAGAAAATAGAATTAGGTAGCAAATTTAGGGAGTAGGAATTCTATGTACGGGACTTTGTTGAGTCCACACCTAAAATGAATTTAAATTAGATTTAGTTGAGGATTAGGTGGAGAGATTTTTGGAATGAATTAAATTCATTGTTTATGTATAAATGTGAGTGTTTTTGTGAGGAAGAGACATAGTTGAAGAGCTGAGTACGTGAGGAGTACGGGAAGAGTGAGGAGTGGTTTGAAGGGCCAAGATCCAAGAGGCCGCCCAATGTAATATTTGGCCAAATAATTTTGATATTGTTATCTGTAGTTGTTTTGCATGGCTCTTTTCACTTTCATGTGAATTTAACTGAATTTTTTTTATGGTTTTATTTTATAGAAGAATTGAGCATTTTCATATGAGATTGTAGAAGTGAGTTTTTATATGCCAGGATCTTCTTTCTAGCAGAACCCCGACATCATGTGGTAGTGCTACGTTTTCCTTCTTGATGCTTCTTTCTTCTTGTCTTCATTAAGAGATGTATCCAATACTTCATCTTCATGAGAGATATGATTTGTTCTTCATATCCACCCTTCAAAGGGTTGTGAATGAGATGGAGTCTTCATGCGGTCCTAATCTTTGGTATTCTATTGTAATCTAGTGTTCCTTCATCTTCTTTCCTGATGATCATCTTATTTCCTTAGCCCCTTAGGTGTCTTCTAGGATGTTCTCCTTCTCCATACCCTTCATCATCATCCTATCATGACATAATATAATACCTATGACTACAATCCACTCGTGACAATAATATTGATCCAGACTTACACAGGAACGTAATAAAATACATAAATACACATAAACGTAGAGATGCAACATAAATAAGACTTCATTTCATTAATGTCACATAATTGAAATATGCTTACAAACAGAAAGGAAATAAACTAGCTAGGGCGTTGGTAGCTTATCTCTGAGAAGAGATGTGGTTGCTACAGGCCTTTGAAATGTGTTACAATGAGGGTCGAAGGCCTATTTATTATTTAGAAAAAATGGAAAACCATAAACATCCAAAAACCTAACCCTAGGAGATGAAATGCCAAACTATGGGCCCCATTGGGGTAAATTGGCAAATCAATTTCCCAGGGTCATAACTTTGGCATACGATATTTGTTTGACGCACATTATATCTCGTTAGAAAGATCTATATGAGGAATACAACTGTTGAGAAAAAATGTTGACTGAAAGACTCACATTCATCATCTAAAAAATGTCGTTTAGGGCGTCTAAACGACTATGGAAGTTCAGGACCTGAAAACTCCCAAAAATAGTAAATTGTGCTACAATTAATGAAACTGAAAAACTAAAAGCAACAATAATGGGGGTCCAAGTGGAATAGGTGGGTGGTCACCAATATCCATCGGGATCATTCCTACCCCCTTAGGAAGCAATGGTCCCCATTGCGTTGAGTTGCTCCATGATATGAGGAAACTTCTACTGAACTTGGTCCCTGGTGAGCCACTTTCCCTAGTGAAGGAGTTGCCCTACTTTGACATATCGATATAGATATATCCTTTGTTGGAGGGTGTTATTGATCTGTGTGTCCATGATCTGATCATTTGTGGCTTTTTCCATGAATTATGGGTTTAACTCTATTGGTGTGAGTTGTTCTTCCATGTCAGATGTGTTCAATAAAGGTGGTAAGTAGGGCTGAAGGTAATCCACATTGAAAATTGGGTGCAGACCAAGGAATGGTGGAATATTGATCTCGAAGGAATTGTCCCTTACAACCTTGGTGATGGTGTATGGCCCATATCGGAGTGGGCGAAACTTGCGGTGGGGTCCAACGAGGCGCTCCTTCTGCAAATGTAGGCACACTTTGTTTCCCACCTGGAAGTTGTGTGTCACCCGATGTTGATCATGTCATTACTTATACTTAGCATTGGCTCTGTCCAATATGTCATGAACCTATTGGCGGATGTGTTGAATGCGATCAATGAAGTTGTTTGCCTTGTCAGCTTCAGACTAGACATGAAACAAATATTCTCGAGTAGTGGCAAACGACATGGCTACATCAATGGGACATATTGGCTAGAATCCGAAGCCCACCTGAAAGGGGTTGTGGCCGGTTGAGCTATGGAGAGCCCAGTTATAGCTGTGATGTACATAGGGGAGGCTCTTATCCCATGTTCGTGGATGATTTGAGTTGTACATGTGCAGAATGTGTACGATCATCATGTTGACGACCTCTATTTGGCCATCATTTTGGGGATGGAAAGTTTTGGACTTGGTAATCTTGACGTCCAGCATTGATTATAGGCTAGACCAAAATGTACCAAGGAACATGTTTTCCTAATCTAATATGATAGAATGTGGGATCCCAAAGTGTACTCACACTTGTTCAAATAAGATTTTAGCAATGGCTTCTGCCGTGATATTCTTCTTGCAAGCTACCATAATGGCCATCTTCGAGAATCTGTCAACGACCACGAAAACACAGTCTTTTCCATGCTTAGTAGAAGGAAGGCCCGACATGCAATCCATGGAGATGGATTCCAAAGGTCGACTATGGGTAGGTAGAAAAGTATAGAGGCCTTGATTCTTGATGGTAGGTTTCGCAATGGTGCAGGCAGTGCAGGATCCGATGTACTTCCTGACACCCTGTCGAAGGTTCAACAAATAGAAATACTTCTGCAGTACTGCCACTATTTTCTTGACACTGAAATGCCCAACGACCTGACTTTAGTGAGCTTCCCAAGTCATCTTTGCACGCTCGCTTGAAGGAACATGTTGGAGTTCCCATGTTTTGGCCAGGTTGACAAGACCAAAATATGAGACAACATAGAACCACTTTGGGACCTTAGAATCTAGCCCTCCTAGGTCCAGAGAGGGATCTCTCTATGGTGGTCAAAGGTTTACGTCTTTGAAGCTCGGAGTTATGAATTTAGGCTAGTTATAGGCTCAAGGTTGTTTGTTTGTTTAGGTTTGGTTCGAGGGAATCAGGAAAAGAAGGTCCCACATAAGACAAGGATGAGCAAAGAGGAAGCTTAGGAAGAGACAGATAACTTAGAGAACATCAAAGCCATTGGGCTATGGAGTCAAGAAAGGATTTATTTGTGTTCAATGTGCAAGCTTTTAGTTGGGCTAGTCATCTGGAGCATTTGGATCTTAAAGGATGATTGGTGGGATGGGACATTAAGGACTGAAGATGAAGGAAGGAGAAAACATTCAATCTTGTCTATAGATCAGGTCAGAGGTCATTTAACTCCAGACCTGCTTGGAAAAAATCAAAAGGCAGTACAAGGGATCTTAGAAAGGCTAATTGGTCGCGCAAGGATCCTAGAGGACAGGGCTAACACTAATCCCCAGTGTTCCTAAACTTCCCATCTAAATCCTACGAAGAACATCTGAACAGGGATTTCATCAATTCATACATCAGAAAGAGGGCAATAACATCCACTACACTGGTTAAATCAATTGAAATCAACATTCAGATACACATACAAGCAGAAAACATTGAGGTAGGGAGAGCAGGAAATATAGGGCACCTATCAAGGGTGAATCCTATATTATACTTATGTTGCCTACCAGCATAAATGAAATGAAATGTAGCATGCAATGAGAGCAAGTCAATCAAAAATATAGAGAAAGAGGAAACATCACCAGCTGCTTTAGATCAGGATCCAAAGAAATGTGCTTGTCATATTAAAAACAAAACCAATCAGGTACAACGTTGCCCACAGCTTGAACATTCAGCTTGAATACATCATATCTCAGCCTATCTTACAATATTACACAGAGAACTTGTCTTGGAAGGAAAATACTTGCATTTCACTGATATCTCATCAACAACCATTACAATGTTTCTTTCTGTGCTTTATAGCAGATGATGAACAGAAGATCAACTGAGAAGGCAGGTGAAAATTAAATGTATCATTAAACACAGAGTAGAGAAATAGGGCCGAGGCCCATTCTGTTTGAATACTGAGTATTTAATGTCTGTCACCTCTTTATGCAGGGATGATCTTCTTCAGATTTTCCTTTACTCCAGACATGACTTTGCTGCATTTTGGTGGCTATACTTTGTTGTACTTGTGGGGAATAAACAAATGATAAACAACTGCTGAGAAGTCTGTTCACATAAATATTATGATTGTTTTGAACTGCTGTTAGGGTGGAGATCCCTTCAAGGACATGGCGCGTAATGAAAGCTGTATGGGCGCCCTGTACTTGATGAAGAAAAACATTATGCTGACACATAAACCCTGATGGTACCCTTTGCCTGCGCTTAGGATCTCAGGATCGATCCTCGGGGTCTTCAAACTGCAGCATTGCCTTCTAAACCTCTGATCAAAGGCTCAAGATCTTCATTAGCTTGCTTTAATCTTCCTTTTGCGCTGAAACACTTTGCCATTTCACCTCTGCCTCTGACAGGTTAGCTCGAGCTTTAATGGCGCTAGAAGGTTTTCCATAGAGTTTTAGGTTTGCTACTTAAATGAAAGTCTTGTTTCTACTCTCCCGGGCCATGTCTCATAAATTTAGTCGCTGTAAATGATCTTCTTTGGATTTCTTTGTACTTGTAGCAGAGGCTGCGCTTAATGGCGGCCATTGACTGTGATAACCTTGCGAAACAACAAACTGTGAAGAAAACCATGGACAGGAATGATGGAGGCGGCGAGGATGACGAACATGGTCATGCAGATTATGAATTAGGTGGAGCGGTGCAGTTGGCGGCGGAAACATAGTGGAACAGTGAATTATGGTGCGGGAACGTGAAACACAGCGGAGCAGAATTTTTTAAATAAAACCTACGACAAAACCTTTGAATGCATATAAAGATGAACGGACGGACAGTGACAAATTTACGTGGAAGAGTTTACGTGGCGAGAGTACGGTAGTTACACGTGGAAAGGGACGTGGCGGAACGGGGACAACGGAACAGTCAGCGATGGAGGAACAGATCTAGACCGTCAATTATGGTGAAGATCAATGGTGGATGACGACGGACGGAGGACCAAGAATACGGAGGAGGCAGGTTATCGGGGGTGCAACTTCGTTGAATCACAACCGTTAGATGGGATCCTCCAGATCTGACGGTTCTGAACAATTCCGCTGGGTGCCCCGTACTGAAGATTAATGCGCGAAATGGGGGTGGTTTTTCCATGGTACAGATGCCACGCATCATTTCCTGAGTGGAATTGCTGGCCCATAGACAAAAACCGCCCATCGTGCATAAGCGGTGCGGGAGAAACCATATGGTTTTTGAGGGGCACGGGGACGAGAGTGGGGACCACTGATCGGGAAATATCTGCACCGTCGGATCATACATTAGTTGGACGGCGGAGATCCTTCGATCTGAAAAAACATATTAAAGCCCACAAATGTGCGTTTATAAAGGTTTTCTAATGATTTTCGCGCGGAGATAGCTTCGGAGGGGCTAAGCGCTCGATGGATTAAGCGTTGGTTACGGCGCTGGGTCTCATGGGAAGAAAAGTGCTGAGGCTAATGGCGAAAGGGGCTAGGCTCCATATAATGTTCGGAGTGGGTTTTGTAACCATTTTCATGCAATTCAAGACCCGAGGATGATAACGATAGGGGGGAGAGAGGGTGCCAAGGTTTAACAAAGGGCAAGGGTGAGATTAAAAGGGGACTTAGGGGGGATTTAAGAGGGTAATGGTGGAATTAGAGGGGAGAATGGGAACCTGACAGAAGGAGGAAAAAGGGAAAAAAAGGACATTTTGCAGGGGTACAAGAGGTAAATGCAGGCCTTAGGGAGAGGAAACAACAGAGGAGACCGGTAAAAGGAAAAAACAGAGAGACCTCAAGGATAATGTGTCTTCAAGGGAGATGCATTCCTTGAAGGTCTCCAAAATGACATAGCCCCCAGCTTGCTTGTCAAGAATTTCATAGGGGGGCTAATAGTGGCTCCACATGGGGATGGCTTCTCTTTGGAGAAGTCAAGAAACCATATATGATCTTTGGAGTAGGCCAGATGCCCGCTATCATAAGCCATCTTTCTTCTTTGATTTCAGCTGCCACCATATGATAGAAACATCAGCAGAAATATTTCCCAACCAATCTACCTACCCAGACTACAGTTATAACATTTCCCTTTGGGTGCATTTGAGCTAGCAGAACAAGAACAAACCTATTCTAAATCTACCCTTATTGCTCCTTGAGGCCAGATTAGACTGTTGGCCTCATCTAATTCTCTACCTAGTCTACTACCTGCTGGGATTAAATTGTCCAACAGGTTTCTTCACCTATATTCTAAGACAGAAAATTTAAAAATAGCCAAGCCAGGATTAGACTGTCTGACTTGCTGGAGTGGAATCTTGAAAACAAAACTGTGAAAGCATGAAATCTGCAGTTCTGATATATCCTTCTGTGTTTGTGACTCGGATTTTGAGCATATTAGAGTCACCTCTTTTCTATGATTTTAACTTCTAACTTTGGGGCATACTAGAGCTGATTCTTCTTTTCACTGCTGATCCAGATTTTGAGCATATTAGGACCAACTACTCTGCTTCCATTAGCTCAGATTTTATCATGTTTGAGCTATTCTTTTTGCGTCTTTCAGAGGTCCATGTTTTGAACATGTCTGGACCTGCCCTTTCACTCTGTTTTTTGGAACATTTTCTCCTTTGTTGAAAATAAAAGGCTGCAATGGTATGTACAATGGAAATGAAACTGGAAATGAAAATCAGTAGAAGTAATGCTTGAGCATCCTGCCATTGACAGGACCCCCAAACAACTCTGTACCATCAAGTTCTTGTAGGAAAAACGCATTGGGACCCACAGTAGCTTGTATGATATATGGACCTTGCCACAAACTGTCAAACTTACCATGTTTGCCTTTGTCCTCTCTTCTTGAATCCCATTTCAGAACTTTATCTCTAACCTTGAAATCTAAAGCTTTGGTTCTTTTGTCAAACTGCCTTTTTATGCTTTCCTAAACTCTGACAGCTCTGTTATAAACCTGTTCCCTTGTTTGCTGCAGATGGATAGTTTCATTGATTCTCCTTACCATACTGTTTTCCTCTGATTGGATCTCCTGAACCAGTTTGGTCACTGGAACTTCAAGGCTTGTGGGAAAAACTGCTTCAGTCCCATAAACCCGCTGGAAGGGTGACATGCCAATAGATTTCTTTGTGGTGAGCGTGTCAGCCCACAAGGCATGTATCAACTTTTTATGCCATGACCTTTTGTTCTCTTCCAACAGCTTCTTAATGATTGTAACCAGGCTTTTATTTGATGATTCAGCTAGGCCATTACCCTGGGGGTAATAGGCAGTTGAATGTCCAAGTGCTATTCCATACCTGTGACAGAAATCAACCATTCTTTTGGATCCGAAAGCAGTAGCAGTGTCAGTGATTATTTTCTTTGGACAGCCAAACCGAGATAGAATGAAGTTTTCTAGGAACTTGATGATGACAGAATCAGTGGCACTCCTAGTGGGTATAGCTTCTATCCATTTAGTGAAGTAATCTGTAGCAGTTAGGATCCATTTATGTTATCCAGAGGAGGCAGGATGAATTTCTCCTATAAATTCTAGGCCCCATTGCAGGAAGGGACCTTCTATGATGATCGGTTGTAGGGGGAGGGGAAGGAGCTTTCTTCTGCCCTCAAAGATTTGGCATTTGTGGCAAGTGGTTATCATTTTATGGACATCACTGAAGAGGGTAGGCAAATAGTAACCAGCCATGAGTATCTTATTTGCAGTGGTTTTCCAACTCAGGTGGCCTCCACACTCCCCGGCATGGAATTCTTGTTTGATTCTTTCAGCTTTAGTTTCAGACAAACATTTCAGTAAAAGGCCATTTGGATTTTTCCAATATAGACTTTCATTCATAATGCAGTAATTTCGAGCTTTGAGTTTTATGAATTTGGCCTTTATTTTGGACAGTTCTGGAGGGGCATTGAGGTTTGTGAGCACGTAAAGGATATCAGTATACCAAGGAGAGTTCTGAAACTGCTCCTCAACGGTAGGATGGGGCAATCCTTCCTGCTCATCTAAGGCATTCATCATGTTAATGTCAAGGGCCTGCAGGTTTGATTCAGCCATTAATTGGGCCAGGCCTTGACCTTTGATCAGCTTGGTGGGTTTTATTTCAAGGTCGTATTCCAATATTGTAGCAATCCATTTGCCCCTTTTCCCATCAGGGTCTTGGGACAAGATATCTTTAACCACTATATTTGGCACGAAAGCAATGGTGTGAGAATGCAGAATGTACACCCTAAAGTCTTTTAAGGCCTTAATCAGGGCATAGGCCTGCTTTTCCATGATGTTGTACTTTAAGGGTTCATCTCTCAAGGCTTTACTGAAGAAAGCTATAGGCTGTTCATTACCTTTTGAATTTTTCTGCAGCAAAACTGCAGCTATTGTGTGTTGGGAAGCAAATGAAAAGACCAGAAAATCTTTTGAGAAGTCAGGGCTGATAAGGACAGGGGCCTGAGTGAGTGCAAGTTTTACTGACTCAAAATATTTCTTGGCTTCAACAGTCCACTTAATTCCTGCACCTTTCTTTAGCATTTCAGTCATTTTTCTAAGGTGCTCAGCAAGATTGGGAATGAATCTCCTAAGGAAATTGATCTTCCCTATGAAGGATTGTAACTCCTTGATGTTTCTTGCGTGTGTGATTTGGATTATTCCCTCAACTCTCTGTGGGTCTATCCTAATCCCTTTCTCAGATATAATGTGGCCAAGAAGTTTACCTTCTTGCAATCCAAAAATAGTTTTCTTAGGGTTCAGGGACAGACCATACCTTCTACATTTTTCAAATACTTTCCTCAGGTGTTTCAGATGTTCTTCTTCAGTTTTAGAAAAGACAGTCAAGTCATCCAAATAGATAACTATGAAGTGTCCAATCTCATCTGAGAAAGCAATATCCATTGCTCTCTGGAAGGTAGCTCCAGCATTCATCAATCCAAAGGGAATTTTCACATACATGAAGGTGCCCCATGGAGTGGTGAAAGCTGTTTTGAGTTGATCTTCCGGGAGTACCAGAACTTGATTGTATCCTGAAAAACCATCAAGCAGGGAGATTCTCTTGGAGCCTACTACCTTCTGTAGGATATGTTCCATTCTAGGCAAGGGGTAGTTGTCTTTCAGGGAGGCTCTGTTTAGGTTTTTGAAGTCTATGCATAGTTTGATCTCTCCTGTTTTCTTTCTTACAGCCACTAAGTTTGACACCCAATCAGAAGACCTCACAGGAACTATAATGCCTGCATCATACATCTTTTTGATTTCTTTCTCAACTGCAGGCAATTGTTTCAAATTAATTCTGCGGAGTTTTTGTCTGAAAGGCTTCTGATTTTCCTTCAGGGGTATCTTGTGTTGTATGATGTTGGTGTCATAGGCCTTTAAGTCTTCGTAGCTCCACGCAAACACATCAATGAATTCCTTAAACAAGTCAATGTATTTTTTCTTCATGTCTGCAGGTATGGACTTAGATAGTTTTATCATTTTGGGTCTGTCTTCAGTGCCTATGTTGCATTCCTCCACATCAGAATCAACATGTTCTATTGTGGGCTTCTTTGCTACGTTGTCAAAGTCAAAAAGGTCTTCTAAGGGTGCTAGGCCTCTGGGTATGTTCTTATCTTTGGCCTGCAGCACCTCTACCTCTTCGGTATCTGCGTTTTCACAATTTTCAGTTGGATTTCTAGTTTGCTTAGAAAAATAATTTATTTCTATGTTACAGGGTGTTTCTTGTTCATCTGGGGGATCCTCGTTTGGGCAGCTACAATCAGATCTTGAGTCCGAATCAGAAAATTCGAACTCATTCCTGCCCATTAGGAAATCTTCTATCTATTTGTCTCCTTCAAAGACCTGCTAGTATTTTTCGTTGTCTGGCACTGCAGGCCTGAATTTTCTCTGAATGATTATCTGTTGGTCAACTGGGGCCTTAGGATATGAGCTAGCTAGACAAGCTAATCCATTTGCAATTGCATTTTGACCCCTAGGAACGAACGCTAATTCATATTCAACAAATGTTTTCAGCAAATCCAGAGTGTCATTCCTGTATTCCCTAAGCCTGGGGTGTTTTGCCGAATACTCACCATTCACCTGTTTGATAATTAACTCAGAGTCTCCTCTTACAACTATCTTACGGGCTCCTATCTTCTTCAATAAATTCAGACCCAGGATGAGAGCCTCATATTCAGCAATATTATTTGTGCATTTAAAATGCAGATTCACAGCGTGGCTCTCTGCATGATCATTTTCTGTGTTACGTAGCCACACTCCTGCTCCACCATTTTGACTAGTATAGGACCCATCAAAATTCATTTCCCACAGAGGTTCACCATTATGTTGCATTGTGGGGTCTGCATTAGGTTGTAAATTGTTTTGTAGTCCATTATGGGTATGGAGGTCAGGGAGTTGGCTGGCTTGCTGTTTACGTTCTGTTCCTGTCTCGGGCTCCCTCAGAGTTACATTTTCAGCATTTTGCCCATGGTCTTCTTCATCGCATTCTTCTAGAGTAGCCATTATGTTGAAATACATGGGCTCTACGTTTGTATCTCCATTATCTGATCTCGGCTTTCCTGAGGATTGGTCATTGTAGAGAATGAAAGAGTCTAGATCTGTATGTACATAGTATAATGGTGAGTTTTCAGGTTTTTCAGGGCTACTGACTAGGAATTTCATTTGGGACTCTCTATACAGTCTTCTCAGTTGGCCAAATATAGGGATAGTGGCATAAGAGCCATCCATCTGCATTGTTCCTTGCAGTTTGGCTCCCCATGATCTTGATAGTAACATGCCATATTTAGGTGGCACATCTGCCACCACCACATCCATGACCATACATTTGGTAGGAATCTGGGTCAAACTCACACACAAATCTTGGATCAGTCCTACGCATTTTACTCTACTAGAGTCAAATGAGTATAAGTCTTTGTAGGGTCGAGTAATTTCTATGCCTAGCCTTTCCATCACTACCTTAGGCATTAGATTGTGTGATGCCCAAAATCATGCATGGCGTTGTGAAGTATCTTGTCATGAATGTTGAGACTGATATAGAAAGGTGGAACTACCCCTTCCTGAAATTTTCCTTCAATTTTTGGACCAAAGAGTAGGGCTGGTTGATCATCATTCAAATTTACAGAATCATTCATTTCTCCCAGATTCAATGCTTTAAAATTTTTTCCCTTATATACATCTTGAGTGGCCAGTTCAGATAATGGTACAGAAATTTTGATCTTGGCAATCTCACTCTCTAAATTGAAAGTGGACTGATTCTTGGAAGCACTTAACTCTGTTTTATTTGCTACTGCTTTAGTAGCTAAATCAATTTGTGATTTCTCACTATGTACAAGATTGGGAATGGTTGTATCAGGAATACTAACTGAAGTGCTAGTACTGCTGGTTAGTTGGCTTTGTTTTTCAGTGCCTTGGTTGTCTTTTTCCTTGTGTTTACCAGAACTCTCAGCTGCTGTTTTGTTATCTGCAGCAGATGCTTTAGAGGATTTATCAGGCCTTTTATTGATGGATACCTCTGGAGTCTTTGTTTTGTGGTTTTCTTGGTTCTTTTTGCTCCTAATTTCATACTGTTCTCTGACCTGCATCATGGCATTTTCGAATCCTAATCTGTAATCCTCAGTTTCTAACCATTCCTCATCCCAATAAGAAGGTCAGGGCTGATCCTCCTCTGAATCACAGTTAAGGACTGAGTCCTCTGCTTCAAACATGTTTATTGTATTCCCTTCAGACTCTTCAATGATCCCCTCGTCTTCATCTAAATTTTTTTCTTGAAATGGGGGAATAACTTGTTGATCTGACTCTCTTTGTCTGTTGGGAGCAGCATTGTTTCTTCTAATGTTCTGGTTTCTGTTTTGGTTGTTGTTTTGGAAAACCATCCTTTTTACCATTTGTTGTAGTTCTTCCACGTTTTTTGACAGTCTATCATATTTGGGATCGGATGTGGAAGCTATGTTGTCATCCCTATATGTTACCCTTTTCTCAGCTTTTAATCTTGCCCTTTTTTCCATCAAGTTTGCTTCTATGGTTATGGCTCCTTTCTGCATGTCTTCCAAGGTGGTGTACTCTTTATCTCTAAGCTCATAGGCCATGTCAGCATCAAATCCCTCAGGATATTTAGCTAGGGCCATTCCTTGTGGAGGTTTCATGTGTGGAGGGAGGGCATTGTAAATGCTGTTGAATCTAGTGGTGTAATCGCGAACAGTCTCTCCTACGTTCCTTTTAAGGGACATGTATTCTGCTAGGAGTTGGCGAGGGTTTGCTCTAACCTCCCATTTGTTTATGAAGGTCTGGTATAATGCGGGGAGGTCTTGAATACTGCCGGGAGGTAAACCTTTAAACCATTTCTTCACCTCACCTCCTAAGCTTTGGGCAAAGATTCTCATTTTGATCGTTTCATCATCGATTTCCATATAATCAAAACAACCCTCCATCTTATCTACATGTTGTTGAGCTGTGATGGATTCTTTTGCAGTGAAGTGTGGGATTTTTGATTGATAATCATTTGGTAAGGGTAATAAGGGTTGGGGTAAAACTAAAGGTGCATACCAAGCTGCCATGTTAATGTTCTGATGAGGTACAGGGTTGGCTTGAGCAGCTGGTATTTGGATGACAGGGATATTAGGACCAGCAGAAGTCTGTTGAGCAGATCTAGGGTGAGAAAGCCCCAAGTTTTGAATGAAGTGAATATCAGGTGGTGTGGATGGAGGGGTACCTCTGTCCCTAGTATCTGGCTGGTCTAGAACACTGGATGACCTAGTTCTTGGTAAATTGTTTCGAACGTCTAGGTCACAGAAAGGGTCTAATAGAGCTGTAAGATCCTCAGGTGCAGAATTATCTCTATGAAGGTAACTGGAAATAGTTGGTCTTTTAGGTGGAGGAGCTCCCTTAAGGATACTCTCCGGATTGTCAACTATTTCAGGTGGGTCAGGGTTGGGATAAGCTCTTGTATGGATGGTTCTGAAAGCCAGAATGTTGATTCTAAGCCAACCAGCTTAACCCTACTCGTTGTTTCTACTATGGTTGATGTTGTCTCGAAGGCTGGTCTCCCAGTGGAGTCTTATGTGAAACCAAGTTAATCAGCAGGCCTATTGATCACCAGTGGAGTCTTTTGAACGTTTAGGAACTATGGAGTCGCCAAGTGGAAGGTTAAAGATGTTCTAGGGGATGCACTGTCCACCACAGTGCCCAGGTAGTGTCACTTTCAGGAATAACCTCAAAAACACAACAAAATCCAACCAGAGATTGACTGGGAGGGCATTTACCAGATATGTCACCTCTGAAAGAGTGTGAGATCTGAAGGCTACTTGGCCCTTTCCAGGCTCTGTCTAAGAGTATGAGGAACACACAACAAAGGAGGTTGATTCAAGAAAGGAGTGACCCGCTGAGAACCTAACCAGAGATTGAAGGTTTTCTGAAGTTTATGATGTAGAGAGATGAAAAATATTCAGAAATTTCCCCAGTGGAGTCGCCATTATGTTGGAGTTCCCATGTTTTGGCCAGGTTGACAAGACCAAAAGATGAGACAACATAGAACCACTTTGGGACCTTAGGATCTAGCCCTCCTAGGTCCAGAGAGGGATCTCTCTATGGTAGTCAAAGGTTTATGTCTTTGAAGCTCGGAGTTATGAATTTAGGCTAGTTATAGGCTCAAGGTTGTTTGTTTGTTTAGGTTTGGTTGGAGGGAATCAGGAAAAGAAGGTCCCACATATGACAAGGATGAGCAAAGAGGAAGCTTAGGCAGAGACAGATAACTGAGAGAACATCAAAGCCATTGGGCTATGGAGTCAAGAAAGGATTTATTTGTGTTCAATGTGCAAGCTTTCAGCTGGGCTAGTCATCTGGAGCATTTGGATCTTAAAGGATGATTGGTGGGATGGGACATTAAGGACTGAAGATGAAGGAAGGAGAAAACATTCAATCCTGTCTATAGATCAGGTCAGAGGTCATTTAACTCCAGACCTGCTTGGAAAAAATCAAAAGGCAATACAAGGGATCTTAGAAAGGCTAACTGGTCGCGCAAGGATCCTAGAGGACAAGGCTAACACTAATCCCCAGTGTTCCTAAACCTCCCAGCTAAATCCTATGAAGAACATCTGAACAGGGATTTCATCAATTCATACATCAGAAAGAGGGCAATAACATCCACTACACTGGTTAAATCAATTGAAATCAACATTCAGATACACATACAAGCAGAAAACATTGAGGTAGGGAGAGCAGGAAATATAGGGCACCTATCAAGGGTGAATCCTATATTATACTTCTGTTGCCTACCAGCAGAAATGAAATGAAATGTAGCATACAATGAGAGCAAGTCAATCAAAAATATAGAGAAAGAGGAAACATCACCAGCTGCTTTAGATCAGGATCCAAAGAAATGTGCTTATCATATTAAAAACAAAACCAATCAGGTACAGCGTTGCCCACAGCTTGAACATTCAGCTTGAATACATCATATCTCAACCTATCTTACAATATTACACAGAGAACTTGTCTTGGAAGGAAAATACTTGCATTTCACTGATATCTCATCAACAACCATTACAATGTTTCTTTCTGTGCTTTATAGCAGATGATGAACAGAAGATCAACTGAGAAGGCAGGTGAAAATTAAATGTATCATTAAACACAGAGTAGAGAAATAGGGCCGAGGCCCATTCTGTTTGAATACTGAGTATTTAATGTCTGTCACCTCTTTATGCAGGGATGATCTTCTTCATATTTTCCTTTACTCCAGACATGACTTTGCTGCATTTTTGTGGCTATACTTTGTTGTACTTGTGGGGAATAAAAAAATGATAAACAACTGCTGAGAAGTCTGTTCACATAAATATTATGATTGTTTTGAACTGCTGTTAGGGTGGAGATCCCTTCAAGGACATGGCGCATAATGAAAGCTGTATGGGCGCCCTGTACTTGACGAAGAAAAACATTCTGCTGACACATAAACCCTGATGGTACCCTTTGCCTGCGCTCAGGATCTCAGGATCGATCCTCGGGGTCTTCAAACTGCGGCCTTGCCTTCTAAACCTCTGATTAAAGGCTCAAGATCTTCATTAGCTTGCTTTAATCTTCCTTTTGCGTTGAAACACTTTGCCATTTCACCTTTGCCTCTGACAGGTTAGCTCGAGCTTTAATGGCGCTGGAAGGTTTTCCACAGATTTTTAGGTTTGCTACTTAAATGAAAGTCTTGTTTCTACTCTCCCGGGCCATGTCTCATAAATTTAGTCGCTGTAAATGATCTTCTTTGGATTTCTTTGTACTTGTAGCAGAGGCTGCGCTTAATGGCGGCCATTGACTGTTTAACCCTGCGAAACAACAAACTGTGAAGAAAACCATGGATAGGAATGATGGAGGCGGCGAGGACGACGAACATGGTCATGCAGATTATGAATTAGGCGGAGCGGTGCAGTTGGCGGCGGAAACACAGTGGAACAATGAATTATGGTGCGGGAACATGAAACACAGCGGAGCAGAATTTTTTAAATAAAACCTATGACAAAACCTTTGAATGCATATAAAGATGAACGGACAGACAGTGACAAACTTACGTGGAAGAGTTTACGTGGCGAGAGTACGGTAGTTACATGTGGAAAGGGACGTGGCAGAACGGGGACAACAGAACAGTCAGCGATGGAGGAACAGATCTGGACCGTCGATTATGGTGAAGATCGACGGTGGATGGCGGTGGACAGAGGACCAAGAATACAGAGGAGGCAGGTTATCGGGGGTGCAACTTCGTTGAATCACAGCCGTTAGATGGGATCCTCCAGATTTGACGGTTCTGAACAATTCCGCTGGGCGCCCCGTACCGAAGGTTAATGCACGAAATGGGGGTGGTTTTGCCATGGTACAAATGCCACGTGTCATTTCTTGAGTGGAATCGTTGGCCCATAGATAAAAACCGCCCATCGTGCATAAGCGGTGCGGGAGAAACCATATGGTTTTCGAGGGGCGCGGGGACGGGAGTGGGGACCACTGATCGGGCAAGCTCCGCACCGTCGGATCATACATTAGTTGGACGGCGGAGATCCTTCAATCTGAAAAAACATATTAAAGCCCACAAATGCGCGTTTATAAAGGTTTTCTGATGATTTTCGCGCGGAGATAGCTTCGGAGGGGCTAAGCGCCCGACGGATTTAGCGTTGGTTACGGCGCTGGGTCTCATGGGAAGAAAAGTGCGGAGGCTAATGGAGAAAGGGGCTAGGCTCCATTTAATGTTCGGAGTGGGTTTTGTAACCATTTTCATGCAATTCAAGACCCGAGGATGATAACGATAGGGGGGAGAGAGGGTGCCAAGGTTTAATAAAGGGCAAGGGTGAGATTAAAAGGGGAATTAGGGGGTATTTAAGAGGGTAATGGTGGAATTAGAGGGTAGAAGGGGAACCTTGACAGAAGGAGGAAAAATGGAAAAAAAGGGCATTTTGCAGAAGTACAAGAGGTAAATGCAGGCCTTAGGGAGAGGAAACAATAGAGGAGACTGGTAAAAGGCAAAGTAAAGAGAGACCTCAAGGATAATGTGTCTTCAGGGGAGATGCATTCCTTGAAGGTCTCCAAAATGACATAGCCCCCAGCTTTCTTGTCAAGAATTTCATAGGGGGGCTAACAGAACAAAAAGGTGTCCCGGGTGACATAACAGTGCATCTTGAAAGTGAAAATTTTGGAACTTGCTTACCCTCCAAGAGCATCTTGTATGTGTGGCCGAATTCTGGATCGCTTTGGTAGAGAAGTGGCCAATCAGAAGTCTCGTTCCACAATTGTTGAGAATTGTGGTTAACACCACGATCAATGGCCGACTGAGGTAGTCTGTAACATTATTGGTGTTGACCTTCTTGTACTTTATGTTCAAATGAAAATATTGCAGATATGTGCACCACTTCTGATGACGATCATTCTGCAACTTCCCTCGTGTCTGTATGAATTGCAGGGGTCATGGTCTATGTGGATGATTGTTTCCTTCCACAAAATTTAATGCTTCCATTTTCGGAAAGCCTGCACATTGAAATACATCTCTTTTTCATAAGTGGGATACTTTTGGACTGTGTCAGACAATGTCTCACTTTGATATGCCACTCAATGCCTATGTTGAGTAATAACTACCCTAATAGCATAGTCAGAGACATCTATCTTGATCTCAAACGGTTGTTGAAAGTCTGGTAATGTGAGCACAGGGGCAGAGAAGAGGCGATGTTTCAAATCTACGAACACCTTCTATTGATATTCAGACAAAAGAATTTCTCTTTCGCTCCTCCCTTGCTGATTTGACTCAAGGGCCAAGTGATATGAGAGAATCCCAACACCATTGATTCGGACTTATGCAGGAAAACAATCAAATACAAGAATACGCATAAACCCCTAGCTTAAGAAGATTCATGAAATCAATTTTTAGGGAAGGAACTAGTGACTGATTGGGGGACTGACTTAGGGATTGCGGAATTCCAGAGGCCAATATTTTGGACTTAGGCTTGTGAATGAACAATGCAAAGTTTAGGATGGCCATGGTCAAATGATTGCATAATTGAGGGACTCAAGGACTTAGGTTGGAGGCTTGAGCCTTGAGATTTTTCAATGTGCAGTTCTAGAGGCCTAGGCAGAGGGAATTCACAGTTGAGGGACTCAAGGGCTCCAGCTAGAGGCTTGAGGCTTGAGATTGTACAATGCGCAGTTTTGAGTGCTTGGGCTAAGTGATTGCGCAGTTGGGAAACTCAGGAGGTCAAGCGCGAGGCTTGAAGTTGCCCAATGTTTTAGTTCAAACAGGAGAACAAGTTGGGAAATTGTACAATTGAGGGGTTCAAGGGCTCAAGGTTGAGGCTTGAAGTTTCGCAATGCACAGTTTTGGAGGGAGAACAGTCTAAAGGATTGAACAGTTGTGCAACTCAAGGTGTTAGGCTGAAATATTGAGGCTTGAAACTACAAAATGTGTAGTTAAGGCTGATTGGGAGGCAGAAATTGTACAGTTCTAGAGCTCAAGGGTCAAGGCTAGGCATTGTGATTGCGTAGTTCTAGAGGAAAGGTAAGGGCTTAAGGGTTGAGACTACGCAATGCACAGTTCAAGAGGGCTGAGTGAGATCGAGTTGCCTCGCAGTGGATTTCTTGAATGAGGTTAAGTGTGGAATTGGTGAGACCAAAGTAAACGAGGAAAAAAATTAAGTGTGATAACACACTTAGAAAAATTGAAGACAAAACATTGATCACTCAAAATACATGAACAACATACTTCCCTTAATGCGATGACTTTGCAACAACTTTCCCCAAGTGTGACACTAAAGGTACACTTTGTGACGCTAGTGACGACACTTGTGTGATAGTGCATAAAACTTTGGGAATGAGTGAAAACATACTAGACGGACCCATCAACACCAAATTTTACCTTTGAAACAAGCCAAAACTCCACTCTACATGATATGTGATAGTTTTGTTGGACGGATAAATCGTTCTTGCGGACAAGACAGATCTCCCTAGTATCTTACGATAACTAGCAACAAACAGACAAATGTAAACTACTTTCTCCAGATTATATTTGATCTAGAATTATTCTATAATGAAGGATTTAGGACTTACCTGTGGTCCAACGCTGATCATAGTCTTCTTTCCTGTCACTTTGAATACGTTTCCTTTCGGGATCTGCAATAAAAAACATGAAAGAATCAGAAGCACCTGCATAATATAGATTAATTCATAAACCATAAACCTATCTTGATGATCAAGGAATTCAAGAAATAAGCCATTCAAATAAACAAATCATTGAGAAAACATGATCCATTTGTATTATCTTTGTTGAAAGAAGGAGCCTTACAACCATGTTTGCCTTGATGTCGTACAGGTCCTTCCGGGGTCCGGAACAAGCATTTCCTCTACTTTTCCAAGCCTTTGCACTCTCTCGACTAACATACACATGAGTGTGTAATCATTCCCATATGATAATCAGTTAAGAGAGTCTGAGTTTTTCCAACAATTCTCCTCAAAAAATCTCAAAGCCTAACCCCCCTTGAGGCTGAACTATGGCCTCAATTTATAGCAAAAGAGAAGAGGTTGCAGCTCCAAATAAGAGGGGATAGAATCCTCTTTCAAGGGATTAAGTTCCACATACCAAGGGGTAGGCTCCTTTAATGGAGGGATGAATGTACATGAAAGGAGCGAACTTTCCACCGAATAATTGCTTCCAGAAGCTTCCAGATTTAACTAGCTGGGCTTCCAAATTTTACTTCCGCATTCATTTTACCTTTTACAGGAATCCACACTTTTAATGAAGAAAAAGTGCAGTCGGTTCCGCATGTTCTAGAACAAACAGATGTGGCACCGCAGGTAATACTAGGAGAAAGTGCGGTACAAGTATTTTTATGACTTTTATAAGCTTTTCTCTCAATTTCAAGGCTTGGTGTTAGGAACTTGATGTTTGTAGACTTCTAAGGGAGTGTTGTATGAGTAATGATGAACCCATACAGACAGTAAAACGTCATGGTGAGATTTTTAGTGTAACAGATTGCCCCCTAAAGTGCGAAGTCTGAGAGCATTCGAAGAGTGATGTGCTTTATCATTTCGAGGATTAGCTTGTGGACACCCCATTCAGAATCCTGTAAAAACATTCAATGCAAAACATATATATATATATATATATATATATATATATATATATCATCGCTGAGGTAGGCATTCCCATACTCAGATCAAACACTAACTAAAACTTGTTCTGATGTAGAAATGATCTTACCATTACATCAATAATGTAGACACAGTATGGACGCAACCATCTGTTATGAATAGTCTACTGCATAATGAATAATAAAACTCCTCGTAGCCTGGATGGTGGAAACTAGATTCAGGGTCTTGATTTCCGCTACCCGAACTAGTACGATTCTATCCATGTGATTGATTGTGTCGAAGTCGAACATGGTAGAAACCACTTGATTACCAGTCAATGATGTGAACTATTAAAAAGTGTGAGAGAAACCACCAATAATGACAATGGCTCCCAAAGTACACAGTACAATCCATGGAATGTGAATAAATGAGCTGAAGTTGAACATTTCACGAAATCGTTCGGTCGAAGGTCAATGATGCAACCTGCCGTCGAAGGCGAGAAACCTGCCATTAAGGCATGCATATTCCAAGGTACTGAAGGATTCTAGATCAAATTCCTAGATAATGAGCTGTCGTCGATAGAAAGTGATCCATCGTAGGAAAGCCCACGATACGAAACCATTAGATCAAGTTTTGTAGAAATATTTTGCAAGGACTGACTCAGGGATGGTCAACGCGAATGGATACACATGTTTGCAGATGAATGGTTTATTTGAACTATCCTCTTGAACACATAATGACACTGCAGATGGTTTGGTGACAATTGACCTAAGCTAATACCCAGAAACCGGCTGAAGACTTTCAATATGGTTTGATTAACTGATAGGCAAAGGATTTTCCCAACCGAGGTAGAAGTGTGGCAAAAAGTGTCGTGTTCAAGAGTGTAAACTGCTTTTTAAACAAAGTGTGACAAACAGATTCATTTTCTCTCTTTCTCCCCACAATTGCTGGCAAGTACCTCTTTATTTTTGACAAGCTTGAGGAGGATAACATTTGCTTGTTATATAAGCTCATCCTTCGGATGAGTCCAACTTAGTTTAAAAATCGAA
The DNA here is from genome assembly GCA_034641835.2 of Pinus albicaulis. NCBI lineage: Eukaryota > Viridiplantae > Streptophyta > Pinopsida > Pinales > Pinaceae > Pinus > Pinus albicaulis. The sequence goes on from CM076578.1 coordinate 4,506,747, forward strand.
CCCTAAGAAGGAGTGGTTCGTTCCTGTTTGTAATCGACAAGTCCTTTATTGTTAAATTTTAACGAGTCCAGTATAGGAGAAACTTGGTGTTTTTCAATTTTAGGGAGTCAGAAGAAAAAACTTAAGGAAACTCCTTGGGTGTAATTTTTCGTAAATTTAGTCTCTCAGGCCCAAAAAAGGATAAAACAATACAGGAGAGAACTCTATTGACCATGATTAGTCAACGTATACCTTTTTCATAAATAGTCCATTTCATTCCGGAAAAGGGGTAAACTTATACTGAAGGGACGACAGTTAATTTCCTTTAACGAGTTCGAATAGTCAAGTACTCGACAATATTTTCATCTTTAGAGAGTCTGAAAAGGGCTTAAAAGAGAACTCCAAGGTTTCGCTTTTTCGTAATTTTTTAAGAGTCCGAAAAAGTGATAAAAGTGTACTCAGTAGTTTCGCTTTTTCTATAAGTTTTAACGAGTTCGAAAAAGTGATAAAAATGTACTCATTCACTTTTTCATAATTTTTACCGAGTTCAAAAAAGTGATAAAAAGTATACTGCTTTGTCAAAGTGACCATTTTACCCAAAAAATCCTGTATTCTGCACAAAAAATAAAAAATTAAACATATCTGTTTATGATTAATAAAAATAATTTGGAAAACCACTTTTCAAAGTGAAAAAGAAACAAAATAATATTTTATTTATTCAAAAAGTCTTATATAAAGGAGTTTTTGTAAATCATTTTTACCATTTGATTTCAGAGTGAAAATTGAGAGCCTTTGGTAAAAAACGTTCCGGAGAAGATTGCGGAAGATTCGCCCGTCAAAATCGAAAACCGTTAGTTCCAGGTAATCCACATCATCTTTATCTTCATTTTTGTCCATTGACTTTCTTAATTTAGGGCTTAGATTGATTTTTAAGGAGGAGAATAGGTTCAAAAATTCGCTCACGGGAGTCCGCAAGTAAGACACATGGAACCTGCGGACCCCGACAATTTTGTAAAGGAAAAATTGTCGTGGTCCCGCACCTTACCCATATGATACATGTTAATCCACGCACTGTTTTTATGTGAAAAGTGCAGAGGCACCGTAAGGAAAAATAAAATGAAGAAATCTCCTAATTTAAACCAAATTTTCCCACTGAAATTGTTTCTGACCTTTTAATTTGTCTATTGCAGGATATTTACAATGCTTGAGTGGAGAGAATGAGAGCATGAGGAGGTTGATGATGCGGCTATGTTACATCTGCCCACATTACGAATATTAAGAGAATGTGGTTTGTAAAATTTTTGGGCCATTCAAGGTATGAGGGCTCAGGTAGATTTGCTTACCTGGCTAGTCAACAAATGGGATGTACTGGAACAATGCTTTATCATTGGAGGTCACCGGCTTGAAATTGAGTTGGAATATATATAATTCCTCACTGGTTTTTCAAAGAGGGGAGAGCCACTCTCTTTGTTTGGAGCTAGGGCAGGTGGCCAGTTTGTCACTAGCCTTCAGGAAGAATTTTGCAATGAAGAAGTAGACCCCAAGGATAAACGCATTAACATAAAAACCATTATTCATCTTGAGCTAAAATTGGTTGCGTTTACGGTAACCAGGTTGTGTGGGAGCGTGGCTCCACATGTCGCTACAAGATCCCGAATGCAGACTGCCGTTGACTGCTTTAGAGGCACCATTTTCAACTGGTGTGAGGTAGTGTTGGCCAATGTCAAAGGCCAACTGACTAGAGAAAAAAACGCAAAGTTGAAAAAATTCGGATATGGAGAAATCGTGGTCACATTTGCTCCAAAGAGGATTCCCTCACTGGCCCCACAGCTGATTGCAGTTGATCATGGTAGAGTCAAAGAGCCTCGAATGGTTTGATGGGTTGCATTGATGGCCCGTCACAGTGAAGGCAACGAGGTTGTTCGTTTCACCACAACTTACTTTCATTGGTTGGATAACCAAGTCTTCGCGATAGAAGATTTCCTTTATGCTGGGATAGATTTCTGCGGTGACTGAGAGATGTCTCTTCCTCCAAGGACACAGTGGGATGAGTTAGGTAAAAATAATTTTGACATGTTCTAAATTCTAATTTTTATTTTGTTTTTTGAATCGTCCAAAACTAATGACAAAAATTTCAAATGCAAATGTGGGTCCATGTCGACCAACCACTCTCCGTCCTTTTGATAGGAAGGCAACTGTAGCACCACCACCACCATAGGATCAGACAACAGAGGTCCTTACCAATCTGGAGAACCATCTGGAGCGATTGACCTTAGATATTCCAGAGACTACCATAGATGACATTCCGCTCCGCTTACAGAGATATGTTATCAGGGTTCCAGGACCGTTCAGGAGATTTCTGAGCAAGGTTGCACGGGCTGTAGTGTTTTATCGTGATCATCACCACAGATAGTGGATGATTGATATTGTAGACTTGTATCATTTTGTATCACTTTTTTCCGATCATAAGGCGTTTTGAACCTATGATCGAGGACGATGTAATATTTTTTGAAAACACTACACTATGCTATGATATTACTACTATTTCGAGTTATCTGTCTTAACATGTTATTGAATGTTATTTTGATCTATTGTGTTAATTATCGCAAATTTCTGTTTATAATAGTAGAAGCTACTGCATCAGCTAAAGTGTTTAAATTTCTCAGAATATGTTGATACTCAATATAGTCAAATTCTCGTTCCAAGAGACGAACTTTCAAAAATAATCTTAACAACACTGGGTTTTTATTTGCATATACTCTATTCAAATGTAATACAACGAGTTCAGAATCTAACCTAACGATCAAACTTCGAATTCCAAATGAAATGGATTCAGACAATAACTCAATAACTGCGGTATACTCTGCAATATTGTTCATCGTTTGACTGAGGCTTACCCCATGCATAGATACTAACTCATCAGTGGGTGAATAAATAACCCAAGCTGCGGAAGAAATGTTCCGTGTACTACGACAAGCACCATCAACAAAACCAATGTATGTTTGAAGGGACGTCGACATCTGCAATATCAAATGTGATCCAGATAAGCAGGGATAGTGGTAAAAGCACACTTTAAACTAGGCACTCTCTCTAATCTACAACACACCAGTTTATGAAAATAACTAATATACAGGGAAGATATCCGCACAATAATCAAGTGTAATATCTCTTCAGATAAAGCCCATTTATGGGTTTGGCTAAAGAGACCCGTCAAATTTAATCAGTTCATAGGCCCCTTTTGCAAGCCGTCGCTTGACAATATAAGGACCATGCCACATGGGTTCAAATTTCCCAGCCCCTAGCTTGTCGTTAGCTTGATCATAAACCAAGACTAGGTCTCCTTCTAAAAAAATACGAGGTGTAACACTTCTATCATACTGAGCTTTCATTAGTTTTGCATGAGTTTCAGTAGCTAATGCAGTGGTGCGCCGATTTTCATCTAATTGAGCTAAGTACAAAAAGCGTTTCTCCTCTTCAGAAGTGGCTGGTAGTAACTGTATGGATAGTTGGAGTGACGGTATCTCGCATTCAATCGGTAATACCGCTTCTAAACCGTAAACCAGTTGAAAAGGGGTAAAACCTATCGATGTTTTTGTTGAGGTTCGATATGCCCAAAGTGCTGAAAAAAGCATGGTATGCTAATTCGATTTATGAATTCCAATGATTCATTTGATCATGGTGACTAAAAATTTGTTGATATCTTCAACCAGACCATTAGCCTGCGGATAATATGGTGTAGAAATATCATGACGTAGGCCAAGTTGGTCAGTCAGTTCGGTCATCATGATGTTTTGAAAATGACTCCCATGGTCAGTAATTATCGCTTGGGGTACACCGAAACGAGAAATCACATGATTGAACATGAAAGTAGCTGCAGTTTTTCCATCTGCCGCAAATGTAGGCATCGCCTCGGCCCATTTGGTAAAATAATCTACTGCGAGAATAATATACCCATGCCCCCCGACCGAGTGAGGGTTACATGTAATGAAGTCAATGCCCCATTTTGCAAAAGGATCGACAAAAATTATAGGGTGAAGAGGAGCGGGTGGTGCATGCATCTTGCGATCAAAGATTTGACAGTTGTGGAATTTTCGGATAGCATAAATAAAATCTTTAAATAAGGACGGCCAAAAATAGCCTGCGCGCAATATATTTTGGGTTGTGGCATACCCAGACATATGAACACCACATGCTCCAGAGTGACAGTCATTTAAAACCTTTTCATCTTCGTCAAGAGTGAGACGACATCGAAAAATAGAGTCTGCACCACGACGGTATAGTGAGTCACCAACAATATGATATTGCTGAGACTGGAAACGGATTTTTTGTCATTGTGATCGTGAAAATTCGGGCTGAAAAGTTTGGGTTTGGAGATAAATGATGATATCTCCATACCAAGGATCGATGGTACTGATAAGAAACAAATATTCATCAGCGATTGGATGTTCTGCCACAGTTTCTATGTCAGTACTTGGGAAGTCACACATAAGTTTAGTGAATACCAATGATTTATTTGATTTGGATTTTTCAAATTCCAAATCAAAATCCTACAGGATAACAATATATTTGGAGTATTTACCCCCTAGCAGTTGTTTGGTCAAAATATACATCATAGGGTTACAATCATAAATCACTGTTGTTTTGCGTAACAGTATGTAATGACGAAATCGTTGGACAACTTGAACTGCTGCCAAGGCCAATTTCTCGACATGTGAGTACTTGATTTCGGTCGGATGTAGATTGTGACTGAGATAATAAATCACATACTTGTTGTGGAATTCATCTTCCTGAACTAAGACCATGCCAATCATAGAATGGGAGGCTGCGAGGTATAAAAAGTAATCCTGGTTGTAATTGGGAGGATGCAATAACGGTGCATGGGTCAACGCGTGTTTAAGAGCATCAAAATATCGATCAGCGATCTCGTCCCAAAAGAAAGGAATATTCTGTTTTAACAACCTGGTAAAACCTTTGGTTAACTCAGCATAGTTAGGAATGAATCAACGTAAAAAGTTTGCTTTCCCTTGCAAACTTTGGAGTTGGTGAACAGTAGAAGGAGGAGGTGATTTGATGATAGCCTCAACCTTTGATGGGTCGACACGAATGCCTTCCTTTTAGACAACAAATCCCAACATTCGTCCAGATTCAACACAAAAGACACATTTGTGAGGATTCAAACGAATCCTGTAATGCCTACATCTCATAAACATAGCTCATAGATGAGTAAGATGATCTGCTCTGCGTGATGAACGAGCAGGTAAATCATCGAGATAGGGTTGCAGAATGTGTTTAATGTCATGAAATGCATAAGACATTTCCCTATGAAAAGTTGCGCCAACGTTATTAGGTCCAAAAGGTAATTTGAAGTAAGCAAAAGTCCCCCACGAACAAATGAAAGCTGTTTTGGGTTGATCAACAGGGAGTATGTTGATTTGATTGTAGCCCTAAAATCCATCCATAAACGAAAACATTTCACTTCCAGCACAATCGTCAATAATTTGATCAATATAAGGGGTTGGATAATTGTCCTTTGGAAAAGCTCGATTTATATCCCTATAATCGATACATACTCGTATTGTCCCTTGTTTTTTACTGACAGAAACAATATTAGGTACCCAATCCGTTAAAGGAATTGGATAAATAAAACCTGCACGAAGTAATTTTTCAACTTCTGCTTTAATAGCGGTAGCTTTTCGTGGATGAATCTGACGTAATCTCTGTCGGACATGTTTAGCATTCGGGTATGTTTTAGTTTCATGAACAACAATTGATGGATCGATTCATAGCATTTCTTCATATGACCAGGCAAAAATGTCGCAGAATTCTTGAAATAGGGCTTTATAGGCTTTGATTTCATCTCACGTACAAAAAGCACCTATATGAATGTTTTCAACAATTCCTGGTTTCACTGAGATGTCAATAGGAACTGTCGTAGAAATGTTTGCTAAGTTCAATTCAGATTCAGAATTCATGAGAGGATTCCGCAGTTCTTTGACCTAATCAGCGGTAAAAATTGAGGAAAACTCAGTTTCAAAATGATCGAGATCAGGTAAAAACGAAGATCGATGATGTAGATATTCCCATGGTAATTATTCGATAGGTAAAAATTCACGAATATGTGTTAGAAATATTGTCATTGATGGCAAATGAGAAGACATGAGCAACACTTGGAATATCATTCAAAGGAGCAAAGAAGCAGAAGTAGCAGATCTGCAGACAGGAGTAGGGTTAGGAAACAGAGTTCCTGTAAGCCTGCGACAGTTGTAGAAGGGCCAATTGATTTTGAAGATCTGTTCAAGACAGTAAGAATTTTGTAAGTGACTCCATGTTTCAGCATTTCATGAGCATTTGTTTCATCATTTCATGAGTATCATTCGATCTAAATTCTATGTGAATGGGCTTTGAATCTCAATGAGTAATTGTATAAGGACCAGTGTGGCGAAATTCTGAAATTGGGGGTTTAAATGTGTTCTGTGTGCCTTTGAAGAAATATAACTTTGAAATGGACCTTCAATCTAATGGAATCGAGGCCATAAATATAGTCCTGTTGTAATATCTGCACGCAGGGTAATTTATGAGCGAGGGTTCATATACAGGGATTATATGAAATCTGTGAATGTACACATAGCGGAGAATGCACTAAAGGGAGTCAAAAGACTAAGACGCAGTTGTGAAACGGAATGGCCTGGGAGCGAAGACACATCAATTAGAATGGATAGAAATTAACGCAGCAAAGTCAAAGGAGTTAAGCGGGACTAAAATGTTGAAACAGGTATGCGGAAATGCCTTGTAGAAGTGTTAATGAAGCAGAGATTTAACATCTGAAGAGGTGTAGCGAAGCAGAATTAGAAGAGAAATCGTGAAGAACGAATTCAATTGAATTAGAGTTAAGTTTGTGCGGAACCAGGAATCAACGGAAGGTTGAACAGTAAAATCGAGTTTTGAAAACCAGTGGGTTCACATTAGTTTAAAATGGTGAGCGAAATGTCTGAAAAAAAACACCGTAAGGTTCATCGGTCTACACGTGGCATAATTTGGTATTCTAAAACTGGCTATTTCACATTTTTTTTTAGCGTTAAAGTTTCATTCTTGAAAAATTGTGAATTTCTTCATATCTGCTTTGTGGAAGATCCAAAGGCAATCGCACTCGAAGCTGCAAGTTTGTTAACACATGTACGCCAATGTTCCTTTTCATTGGAAAGTGTTTATTAAACATCGGTTGTGTGGGCCCAAATGAATCCTAAATATTTTCTAGGGTCTTAAAATCCTGAGTCAAAAGGGAATCAGAAGCGTAGAACAATTACGGTGGTTTCAAAACCCAAAACAAGTGGTCTCGCGCGACCTCAAGACCGGTAAGTAGAATTCCTCAAAAAAACGAGATATATGCCAACACTTGACACGTGCATTTGAGTGGTATTCCAAAACCATGAATGTCGCGTGAATTTGGAGAAATAAACTTCGTGCAAGTTGATAGCGCGATTATCGTTGGATTGGGAAAAGAAATGCGATCAAAACTTCAACCGTTAGATGAAGAGGTAAGTTAACTTGTTAGGCCCGGTTGCATTATAAATTGACGCGATGATTTGTTTTATAAGCTGGAAGTATTAATGAAATGATGGGACCATAATTAATATGCATAACATGTGGACCATATATGGAAGTGATTTTTGGTCTAATACATATGTGTTATGTATTTGTTGGCATTCAGGAGTTTAAATAAAATTAACCCTTGGTGTTATGCGTGAGTGCATACTTATATTATGGTCAGATGTGGTGTTTTTAGGTTAAAGGCAATTTCCATTTAATTGAGGTCAGTTATTTATGTTTGAAATTTGGGAATGAAATTTTGTGGCCGTGAGTATTTCTAAGGGTCATTTGTCCTGTACACCTTAGAACTGAAGTTTATTATTGGGTCTTTATGTATATATATGGTTTCATAATCATTGATTGAATAATGAAACTTTCGCATCCGAAGTTGGTATTGTTGCCTTTTATAAACCATCAAGTTTATTGAAAGATGCTTCCGCAAGTGAATTTGCATTATTGGGTTATAACAGATATTTTAACCTTTGACGGAAAAACTTCAGTATTAATCTGAATTTTCCAGATTAGGAATTTGAGCTAGATTGAGGGGTGGTTTTAAAACCATAAGAATTTTATTTTAATATCTCAAATCTGGGATTTGAGATATAAAAACTTCGGCATTAAATTGTCAAGGTTGCCCAGATTTGAGTTTGGTTGGAGAAAAATTTGGGATGCATTTTTATATGCACAATGAACTTGGAGAATGTGGGTTTGGCAAGGGTACATGCATAGAAAGCAGGAGAGTATGCAGAACTGTTACACTACATCAGCAGAAAAGAAAAACACACAGTGAGCCAAGAACTGAAAGGGTTGAATGAGATATATTTGTTGCAAATGTAAATTTAAATGTTTTAATTAATTTTATATTGTTTGTGATGCAAAGGCAAGTCTCCATAGGCAAAGAAATACCCCACTGTAATATTGAAATGTATACATATTGTTATATTTTTCTGAATGTGCTAGGCAAGAAAACGAGAAGGTGGAAGGCAAAGAGTCATACCTATTCACTTCGAATTCCCTGTGGAATACAAACAGTCATAAGGTAATCTCTATAAATGATGTCACATAGATATGCATAAAGGGTTAGAGAATGAAGAAATGAGGCTGAGAGGGTAAGAAGAAGGAGGAGCAGATAGAGAAGCTGTGAAGATTCAGAGATGATATAAGGCAGATATGAAGGCTGGTGGACAGCAGTGAAGAAGGAACAGAACAGAGCTGATATCCAAATAAATCAGCATGTGTTTTTTTTTAAAGAGTGAGGAAGTGGGTGCTTCCATATCAATTTGTAGCTTGATAGATGTCAGTTGTAGCTGGCTAAGGTAGGAGCCTCCTGTAGGTTGTAACCTGTAGAAAATAGATGGGACTTGAAGCTTCCTTGCAAGTTGTAGCTTGCGGAATTGAGGTTGTAGCCTCCTGTAGGTAGGAGCCTACAGAAAATCAGTGGTGAGAGGGAGTTGGAGCTTGCCTTTGCATCACAACAATAATAAGATGTGGTTTTCTCCCTTATGGGTTTCCACTTATATCTGTTGTCTATATGCATGATGATTATGTGTTGATACTCTATATTTATTTTGCTTAATACCTGCTGCTCACTTATTAAGATTTCTGTTCCATTGTATATCAAGTTGATCACAAAATGAGGATGTGAATGAGTATAAAAGAAAGTTTAATAAGAAAATGACTGCATTAAACTGATTCACCCCCCCCCTCTCAGTTTAACCAAGGGTTCATCAGTATTGAATACTTGTTGAACAGGATCCGGAATTGATGGGGTAGGCGGGGTGTAAAATTTTCTAAATTGAAGATCATTAGGTTCGAATCCTGAAGGTCTACGGCTCCTATGGCTGAAAATAGTAATTTTCTTTGGGCTGGACATGATTGCAGTACTTCCAAAGCTGACATTGCTGAAGGGGAAATTGCTAAGTCTTCAACAATATTATAGTTCTGAGCAGCTCTCGCATGTGGATTGAAAGTTGATTTACGAAGTAGACCTTTAGCAGGCGGTTTGATTACTAAGTCAGGATTAAGTTTCTCGATCTGTAGCGGATCAGAAACTGAGGGAGATGTAGTTGATGCTGAATTATAACTTTCTGCTTCTTTACTACCAACAGGATTTTTACTACCATAATCTTGCGATATCGTCGCAACCATCAAGATATTCTCTAGCGTATTCGAGGAAGATCCAATCATGTTACTATCTTGAGCAGGAAAGGGATCCTTCAAGACAACAAGTATGGGCGAACCCTTAACGAATTTCGATACCTCGACTCTATGTGGGCACTCTTTAGTAAAATGATCCTCATCACAGATCAGACAATGATAACGAGGTTTTCGTTTTTCATCAGTTGGTTCATTTTTATCGCTTTTATCTTTTGAAGATGATTTATTGTTTTTATTCTTATCTTTCTTCTTACCACCAGTTTTAGGTTTGGCTGTAGATGATTCTACAACATGAATATCGGCGGAAGTATCAGCGGAAGAATCTCCTTTAGGTGAATTAGGTAAATTTATAATAGGAGAAGTTGTCTTGGAAGATTTCTTCTTACTCTTGATAGTGCTAACATAACCAATTACACCATCAGTGGTATGAGAGCCTGAAGGAGTTGTAGTTAATTCACCAAGTCTTGGTAAATCAGGGATTTTTTCATACAGTGTACCTGACTGTGTATATACAAGGTCAAGGTACTGAGCTTGAGAAATTACTTGCTCTTTTATAACAACGCCTCCTTTGGCCACATCTTCAGTAATTTTGGTCAATAATGATTTGATAAACCATTCAGCCAAAATTTGATCCAGAATAAAGACTTTCACTAAACGTATCCTATGTCTCCATTCATGAATGTGATCAGATATGTACATAGACATAGATTGTTTTAGTGATGTCAATAATTCTGTACCATTGTCGTATCTGATAGGTAACTGAAAATGGGTTAAGAAAGCGGTAGCTAGCACATTAAAATTATTAAATGAGCCTCGTGGTAACTCAATGTACCATTTGACATCTAGACCAATGAGAGTTCTCTGAAAAATACGTAATCGAATCGAATCATCGATTAGTGAATTGGATGCACACCAGAGGTGATAAGTCATAACATGATTAGATGGATCTTCTCTTGACTTACCTTCAAACTTTGGAATATCACTGGGCAACTTATTAGGCATTGGCGTCCAATACGGAAGATAAAAAATGGGATCATTCGTAAGGCGCGATAAATCGGGTAAATCTAGAGTTGCTATGAATGGTAACCGACAGATAGGGTCTTGATAACCTTGTGTGATCAAACCAGTTCCAGGAGGAGGATATCCATGATATCCTAGAATTGGATGCGCATTGGGAATTGTAAAACCAGCATTAACCGGACCAAACTGGGGTTGTTGAGGTACTTGATAAGTATACCTAGGATACGACTGATACTGATATGTTGGATTCTGTGTAGTATGTCCATATTGATATTGCCCCTGGTACGATTGATAAGTAAATTGTGGTTTACTAGTGAGAATCGTACTCATACCATATTGTCCTGTAGGCATCTGGACTGTAGTTTGAATTGTAGGTCCTGATTGTGGCACAAATACTTGAGGAATTTGCACTGATACAGGGGTAGTAGAAACAGGAGCTACAGAGACTCCAGAAATAGGTGTGTTAGGTTGAACATAAGTTGCAGTAGTAGCAGAAGTTTGAGGCGGAGTTCTAGGTGTACTAGGCCTAGGCTGCTGAACAGAACCAGGTGCAGAGACTTGAATGGTAGGTTGGATAGGTTGCTGGGTTAGACCAGAACCTATCAGCTGTCCAGGTTGATTAGGTAACTGCACATTGGGTTGCAAAGTCTGTTGAATTTGAGATGGATCCCACACCATATTAATTATGGGATATTGACCCATAGAAGGTTGTGCATATGAAGGACCATAGCCAGGTTTAACGTAAGTTTGATAATTAACTGGAAAATTTCCAGCTCCTTGTAATAATGGTTGACCTGAAGGAGGTTGAAAACCTTGAGCTGGGTACTGACCCTGAGGTTGATATTGGCTCTTAGGCATGTACGGAATCTGGGGTTGATATTGACCCTGAGGTATGTACTGCCCTTGGGGTTGATATTGACCTTGAGGTATGTACTGTCCTTGGGTTTGAGATTGACCTTGCGGTATGTACTGTCCCTGGGGTTGATATTGACCTTGAGGTATGTACTGTCCTTGACATTGCTCCCCGGGCAAGAAATGTTGTCCCACAGTTTTACCTCCAGGTGGTAAAAAATTACCCTGAGGTTGCCCTCTAGGTGGTAATTGACTACCTTGAGGTTGCCCCCCAGGCGGTAACTGACTTCCTTGAGGTTGAGGATTTGGAATATTTCTAGACATCATAAAAATCTGTTATGTGTTCAACGTGCCAGTGTTTATTCCATTCGTACCAGATGATAACACTTGTTAAATTTGTTGAGTAGCTAATCCGGAGAAGGTACCAGAGAGTGACTGGTATCTCGGAGGAACAGACGAACCACCATGTAAAAATGTTTCTGGAGATTCAAAAAACATAGATGACTCACCCAACATAGCTAATGAAGGTTGATAACCTCTCGGTGTAGGGTAAAAAGGAATTCGGGGTGGTGAATAAGTAAGACCTGCGTTTTGTAAAAAATCTGTCAATGATAAATACCAAGCGTCAGTTCTAAAAGGACTGTAGAATATTGATTCACGCTCTCTAAGATTTAAAGTTTCTTGGGTTTCGGGAAGAACTACGTCTTCATCTGGACCAACAAGTTCTTCAATACATATGAGATCAGAAGGAAGATTTTCGGTAATGCGATGTCTTACTCTAGGTGAATCAGGATCACTAGAAGTTGGAGTAACAAATCCTGAAGATGATTCTAACACAACAGGTTCAGTTTCTGGCTCATAAATTTCAGGTTCTTCAGCTAATTCACTGGTTGGAGAAGCAATGTCAGTGATTTCGGAAATTGAAATTGGCTCTTGAATATATTATGCTATTTGTGATTGATTTACTTCATGATAATTAGGATGAGTAATTATGGATGATTCTCCTGGTTCTGTCGATCTAATTCTGCTGATACTATGCGGTACCAGAGATTTTGTCCTTCAAGTTGGCTTGGTGTATACTTAGGGGGTTTCCCCTGAAGTCTACGCGATTGTCTTGGTAATTCAGCCACGATTAAAAATTATTAATCACACGCAATCAAAGAAAATTTCAATAAAAAAATCCTAAAGTCACTAAGGAGACAATCAAATGATCAAACGCTTATAAAATCTAGGAGATCAAACCACACACAAATAGTAAATTCCCACACTAAAACACTAGTTGGTGATGAAATCCAACATCGTAGTATTTAATGTAGAAATGGTGGTTGGAACAGTTACTCTGACAACCTGCTTAATGAAACTGACCGGTGTAAGTTTCTCCACTTAAACCATCTCGAGTGAAGATAACCCTCCGGAGAGTCCAAGTGAGTCTAGTCGACGTCTACTCCAGGTATAGTGAGATCTTTCCTCCACCGTCACCTTAGGAAAAAATATTAAAGTTTATGGCCACTAAGGTCATCAACAGGAACAAATATACCTGGGGGAACAATCTACGATCCGATATACGCGCAAGGGCAGAGTTACAAAGCTCAATCCCCTTGAAGGCTCCTTGACATAATCCAAGGTATACCGACAAGTGACCCCAGGCTCCTCGACAATGGTCAATCTGATGTTTACCGTTGTTAATACGCGCACATCTTCTATCGTTCCCAATGAGATGGAATTGATCACCTCACTGGTTCGGATATGATCTCGTGCTTGACTCCTTTAAGAGGAGCTTCCCAGAGCATACAAGCTACTATTGGATTTTTCCTACCGCAAGATTAACTACTTGTTTGTTTTAATTGTCTCAGAGAGTTAATTACTCCCTACTCCAAGACATTAGCCTAAGCTATGTTGGTGAAAAGAGTCCTAGAAATATAAAAATCACTAAATTAATTTTAATTTAAGCGTTGATTTTAATAGGTTGTTTCTTAAGACAATAGGTGCGAAAGTGAAACTTTGATGATATGTAGTGACCCGACTCAAAACACACTAAAAATGCATCTATTATGAGAAACAATTCATTTCCTTTCGATGAATTCTATCTAAAAGAAAGAGTTGAGAAATGCAATCTTTCAAAACAATTATTTCCTTCAAAACAAGAACATACAAAAAGAAATATTATCTTATGAGAACTCAGAATGATCAATTACTTTAAAAAAAAAATCCCTTTATTCTTCAAGATCAAATCTACAATCAAACATTCTCCAAAATAAACTACAATTTCTAGACATAACACTCAAAACTAAAAACACTAATTTCGAGATCTAAAAATTCTAAGAATTAAATTTGAAATCAAAACTTTAAATATTTTGAGGACGTTTTGCTTAGTTTGTAACCTAACTAATAAATTCTTTTCTGAAATGAGCAAAAACTTAAAAACATCCAATTATTGTTTTTAAGTGAAATTCAAAACTTAATGAAAAAGTTTTTAAAGATTTTCAAATGAGAAAATGGGATCTAATTCTCATAAAGCAATTTCTGCTATGAAGTCACGGAATCAGCAAGAAAATAATGAAATACCAATGGTCTACGGTATAAATAGGTTTCTGATCTTTGAGTGAAACAAAGACAAAGCAAAAATCACTTATAACATGCAGATCTTGTAGAAAATCATCCAAAACTAAATGTTGAAAGAAACTCTCACACAAAACTCTCTGACAGAAAATACAAGTTTGGGTATATACTGAGAATCTTGCAAGCTGATCCTAGAAAAGAGAATTTTAAGTTTTTCAAAAATTTTCTCAGAGTCCGCAGATTTTAGTGTAAACAGGTGCGGTGCCGCATTATGGATACAGAAAAATAGCGGAGATGACCGCACTGTGCCTAAGGACAAATTGCGGAGACCAGAAAACTTAAAGAAAAATAAAATAAAATTCTAAAGAACTTTTTAGGGATTCTACAGGAATAAATTACCCAAGCCAGTATCAATCAATCAAAATCAGAAAAATAATTCCACAAGTCAAAAAATAAAATAAAACAAAGTTTAAGATCCATTCCCCAATGGAGTCGCCATTTTGTTGGCCGGATAAATTGTTCTTGCGGACAAGACAGATCTCCCTAGTATCTTACAATAACTAGCAACAAACAGACAGATGTAAACTACTTTCTCTAGATTATATTTGATCTAGAATTATTCTATAATGAAGGATTTAGGAATTACCTGTGGTCCAACGCTGATCGTAGTCTTCTTTCCTGTCGCTTTGAATACGTCTCCTTTCGGGATCTGCAATAAAAAAAATGAAAGAATCAAAAGCACTTGCATAATATAGATTAATTCATAAACCATAAAACTATCTTGATGATCAAGGAATTCAAGAAATAAGCCATTTAAATAAACAACTCATTGAGAAAATAAGATCCATTTGTATTATCTTTGATGAAAGAAGGAGCCTTACAACCGTGTTTGCCTTGATGTCGTACAGGTCCTTCCGGGGTGCGGAACAAGCGTTTCCTCTACTTTGACAAGCCTTTGCACTCTCTCGACTAACATACACATGAGTGTGTAATAATTCCCATATGATAATCAGTTAAGAGAGTCTGAGTTTTTCCAACAATTTTTCTCAAAAAATCTCAAAGGCTAACCCCCCTTGAGGCTGAATTATGGCCTCAATTTATAGCAAAAGAGAAGAGGTTGCAGCTCCAAATAAGAGGGGATAGAATCC
Organism: Pinus albicaulis; assembly: GCA_034641835.2. Lineage (NCBI taxonomy): Eukaryota > Viridiplantae > Streptophyta > Pinopsida > Pinales > Pinaceae > Pinus > Pinus albicaulis. Next base: position 4,522,049 of record CM076578.1, read on the forward strand.
TCTTTCAAGCGATTAAGTTCCACATACCAAGGGGTAGGCTCCTTTAATGGAGGGATGAATGTACATGAAAGGAGTGAACTTTCCACCGAATAATTGCTTCCAGAAGCTTCCAGATTTAACTAGCTGGGCTTCCAAATTTTACTTCCGCCTTCATTTTACCTTTTACAGGAATCCACAACTTTAATGAAGAAAAAGTGCGGCCGATTCCGCATATTCTAGAACAAACAGATGCGACACCGTAGGTAATACTAAGAGAAAGTGCGGTACAAGTATTTTTATGACTTTTATAAGCTTTTCTCTCAATTTCAAGGCTTGGTTTTAGGAATTTGATGTTTGTAGACTTCTAAGGGAGTGTTGTATGAGTAATGATGAACCCATACAAACAGTAAAACATCATGGTGACATTTTTAGTGTAACAAGTTCCCGTGCCAAAAGACGACATTTGCTATACTAAGATAAAAGGGCGAATGACACTTGCGATATACAAAGGATGCTGAAAGCAACACATGCCAGAGTCGAGATAAAATGAAAAAGACACTAATTAGGATGAAAGAAAGCAAAGGTGACGGTTAAAATAATGAAACAAATCACAATCACAACCAAAAGTGAGAGATTGTCAATGAAAACACGCACTGACTGTCGACACAAGTTGATCACCGCACATGCACAATATTGATGACTGTCTTATGCCTGTACAAGCTTATGTAAAAGAATGCGTTCATGAACTTGTTGCAGACTGAGCATGTGTGAGGAGGTGACTTCGACTCTTATAATCCAAGAAGGAGCTGAAAGACTTAACAAGGCATCAACCAAACAAGAAGTTACTATGGAATTATTGATCACAAGATCCTTTGTAGGCTCCAAAATTCAAGTGTAGGCAAAATTTGGGAGGATGTTTATCGCAGTGAAAACACTTGGCGACACATTGGTACAAATCCAACTTCTCTGCCATGGTAAACTCTTTACATAGGGTGTGGTACTTCAAGAAGTATTGATTCATTGTTCGGATTACCCTGACTTCCCCACTTACCTTGCGAATAAACATAGTCCCCTATGTCATTTCTGGATTGAACACAAACATAAGACCAATAATATCGCATTGTTTCGCATAAGGAAAGGGTAGTATAGTTAGCGATCTTTAAATTTTTAAAGTATATTTTTTCATCTCTAGTGTTGCTCCACTACGAGCATGCCTAGACAGTACCATGACAAAGTCACTACAATAACACAAACATTGCTCTGTTGTTGGCGAGCCTGGAAAGTACCTCAATGGATTTGCTTGCTTCACCTCCCTACGGTGGAACACTTTCTCTTCCTTTACCCTTATTTAGGTATTTTATATATAATATCGTGGATAGGCACTTATTCATTTTACGGGCAGAAGAGGGATCCTGACTTATTTAGAGCATAAGAGGTTTTCTCCTTTAGAGAAGCATATATAAAGCCTGTGATATTGATTTTCTCATTTATATTTTCCGCTTGTCCTTCTCTACTTAATAAGATCAACATGGAAAACATTGAAACATAAAGAACCAATCGTAGGGATGCAGTTTCTAGAATATACACAGATATCATGGTTCGACACAGAGCTTTCGTTACACAAGGATCATATTTTTTGTTAGAACATCATTAATCAAAGGATAATCAAGACAAAGAAGAAGGATTGACGGTTAGCCAAATGTTGCAGTGTCAGAAAGCCCTTTTCTATTTAGCCACATTGTCTTTGATCTAAAGGGAATGTCCATTATGCAAAGTCTTATTTAAGAAAACACAAAAGAAGATCAAAAGGAAAAAAATAAATGGAGGCTAAACCAATCAACATATTGCGAGACAAAAAACTAGAGGGTACACAAAAATATGAAAGCAAGTGCAATATGCATGTGTAAGGGAAACTAATACACAACTAGACCTCCTCCTAACTTAACTAGCTAGTGTGAAAATTATACTGCTGTGTATTGGTTTATTTCCTCCTACTTGATTTAATTAATACAAGTTATTTCCAGAATTTATATTTAGAAAATACTGAAAATAAACACAACTACAACCTACACATGCAGATCATTTACCGAATAATACACTCATGTAGCAAAGTGACACATGGATTTTTGGACATAAGTCCCCGGAAAAACCCAAAGCTGGAAAACTGGTTCAACAAATATGATGGTTTATTATTAAGTAGTTCTGCGTACAAAAAATCTGGGTTCCAAGCTTGGAAAACCCGACAGAGAATAAAATATATCAAATCTGCATCTAACTTGAAGATCTAGTTCCAAATATCTGACTGATCCAAACCCTCAAACGAGATTTACAGTGTTCAGCCCGGATCTGACCATAGAAACCCTCAGCGCTGCTTCTGAAGCCGTAGTGTTTCCCTAGAGGGCATGCGTTAGCCTTTGCGTGGCCCTAGGAGGGCTTGCGTTGCCCCTGGGGGGTCTACGCTGCCCCTGCACTGCCTCTGCTAGGCCAGCGTCAGCCTTGCGTGGCCCTAGTTGCCTCTCTGTGCTACCCCTGTTGGACTGTATGGCTCAGAAGCCCCTCTGCGTTGTCCTTGTTGCTGCTCCTCTTGCCTCTTGCTGTTTCTTGGCTCTTGGAATTAGATAATTCCCTTAGCCAATACTACCCCTCACTACAGGAAATTCCTCCAGAAATTCTTAGCAAACCTTCCCTAGAATTCCAGATCTATTCCTCATTTCTACAAAAATGTGTGTACTCAACTGACCCTCAAGCCTTTCTATTATACTTTTTCGTTGAACCCTTCAACAGACGAGATTAAATCATCCATCAACGGCTGAGATTAAAAGACTGCTTGATCCATGTGACTTAAGACAATTTCAACACATGTGTTAATTAATTAGCTTTAATTATTTTATTTTCCTAAGTTAAACTTAGGAAATCCATTAAAAGTAATTAATTATTTGAATAACTTGAAACACCAACTAAAATTTCTCAAATCCATTTCTGGGACTTGTAGATCAAGTGTAATCTAGTCCCTCCAAAAAATTTGTGAGTTAGAGCACAATTGATGCTACCCCAAATACACAAAATGTCAACACTCCCTCTTAGCATGAGGAGTGTGCTCTAGCAATACATCTCACCATGCATTACAAGATCTTGAGTACTGGATCTGTGCTGTTGATACGTGGCCTGCTGCCCTCTATCTACTGTACTGCTGCTCTTTGTACTGTTGTCCATTCCACTGCCACTGCCATTGCCACATCTCTACTACAACTCCCTCTCAAATTGATGCATCATGTTTCTCATAGCACTTCCGCTGCTAACTGTTGCACTGCAACTCAGTTGCTGAGAAGTAAGCAACTGAGAGACTCTGCCTAACTGTTTGACAGAAAATTCAAGTTGCCCTCCACCACTGAAGCTCCCTGGATGCTGAATCACGCTGTCCCCCTGGAGACACTGTCATGCTGCAACACTGCACTACGTGAGCCCAACTTCTCTGTGTTGTTGAAGTCCCATTAGCCTCTCTGCGCTGTTGTTGCCTCTGCATCATGCTGCTCATTATTCAAATCCCTCTTTCTCTTCAATGTGGTCATCTGCAACCATCTCCCGACTCATCCCGCTACCGTCTTAAGGCTCCCGTAACTCGTATGTGATCCAAGAGTAGGGATGAATCAAGGATCCCACCATTCTGTCTATGGATAATCTATATTTCCATGTCACCCCACCTCTTCTCTCGAGATGCATGAGAACTTATGGCTGCATCATCATCAGAGCAATCATGATTTGCTATTGCAGCCTTGGAATCAGAAGCTCCTTTGTCCTTCTTCTTAGGACAACTGCTGTCGAAATGACCAAGATCACCACAGTTAAAGCATCAGAACTTGGAGAGGTCCTTCTTCTTCTTCCCTTGCTTCTTTTCCCTTGATGTAAGGGATGCATCGTCCTTCTCTTCTTTCTTCACTCTGGCTGATCTGCTTCCTCCACTAATAGACTACTTCTTGGTGATCCTCTTGATGTCCTCTTGGTGGAGAATAACCCAGATATATGCCCATGATGGCAACGCTGCCCTTCCTAGAATGCTTTGGACAAACGTTTCCCATTCTTCAGAGACAAAATTCAGGGTCGTCCTCACTAGGAGTCCTTCATCTGGATTAGCACCCATGCCAATCAGCTGGTCGTAGATAACTTGAAGTTTGAAGAGGAATGGATCTATCTCTTCACCCTTAATCATTTGGAACATCCGCATTTGATTCTCAAGAATCATTCTTCTTTGCACAGATCCTCCTTGGTACATCACCTCCAAAGTTGACCACATGTCATTTGTTGTATTCTTACCACCAATATGAGGAATCACGTGGTCCTTGACTCCGTCTAAGATCAAACGCTTCATCCACACTTGATTTTATTCATACTTCTTGAGTGGATCTGCATCGGTTGGTACAACAAGCGTCTTCTCTACATGATCTTTGAGACAATACTCATCCAGAACTGAGAGGATTTTGGCCTTCCATATAACATAGTTGGACATTCCGTCCAATCTATCTTGATCCCTTAGTCCATATCAAGCCATATTTTATTAGATATGAAAGAAACAATACTTCTCCTCTGGATCTAGGTTTCTTGATGACTAGAAACCCTCTAGTAGCTGCTTCTGCTGAAACTAACTTCCCTCCTGGACATCTTCCACCAAAACTCAAACGGAAAATATCCTCCAATCCTCCTGATCGAATCTCAGATCTGTTTGGCTCAGATCTGTTGAATGATTGTCTTCCTCCCGCATTTGTTGCCTTAGTTAGGCACAATTTTTCAGCTGCAGAATCTCTACCCCACCAGCACTGTTGAAGATCTGAAGCATTGCTTCCGGATCTTGGAAAAATTCTTCCAAAACAAGAGAAGTGACTGGACATCATCCTCCTGGCTTGCCCAACGGAGTCCTTACTTTGCCCTGGGAAGGGTCTACGTAAGCCTAGAGGCCTTCCACAGCTTCAAAGCTGTCTCCTGGATCTGCTTTCCCTTGCTGTCAAGATTCCCTTTCCAGATCTGCTGCTTCTTATGCCACCATGCAGGAAAAATGTTTCTTCAACTGATTGCTAGAGATTCAGCTTGATCTGCTATCGCTATGATACCATGTGAAAAATCTACTGCAGTGTATTGGTTTATTTCCTCCTACTTGATTTAATTTATACAAGTTATTTCCAAAATTTAGATTCAGAAAATACCAAAAATAAACACAACTACAACCTACACATGCAGATCATTTACTGAATAATACACTCATGTAGAAAAGTGACACATGGATTTTTGGACATAAGTCCCCAGAAAAACCCAAAGCGGGAAAAGTGGTTCAGCAGATACGAGGGTTTATTATTAAGTAGTTATGAGTACAAAAAATCTGGGTTCCAAGCTTGGAAAACCTAATAGAGAATAAAATATTTCAAATATGCAGCTAACCTGAAGATCTAGTGCCAAATATCTGACTGATCCACACCCTCAAACTGGATTTATAGGACTCAGCCCGGATCTGACCCTAGAAACCCTCAGCACTACTTCTGAAGCCCTAGCGTTTCCCTAAAGGGCTTGTGTCAACCTCCGCGTGGCCCTAGGAGGGCCTGCATCACCCGTGGAGGGTTAGCGTCAGCCATGCGTGGTCCTAGTTGCCTCTCTGTGCTGTCCCTGTTGGATTGCATCGCTTAGCAGCCCCTCTGCGCTGTCCTTATTGCTGCTCCTCTTGCCTCTTGCTGTCTCTTGGCTCTTGGAATCAGATCATTCCCTTAGCCAATATTACCCCTCACTGCAGGAAATTCCTCCTGAAATTCTTAGCAAACTCGCCCTAGAATTCCAGATCTATTCCTCGGTTCTACAAAAATGTGTGTACTCAACTGACCCTTAAGCCTTTCTCTTATACTTTTTCGTTGAACCCTTCAACGAATGAGATTAAATCATCCATCAACGATTGAGATTAAAAAACTGCTTGATCCGTGTGACTTAAGACAATTTCAGCACGTGTGTTAATTAATTCACTTTAATTATTTTATTTTCCTAAGTTAGACTTAGGAAATCCATTAAAAATAATTAATTATTTGAGTAACTTGAAACACCAACTAAAATTTCTCAAATCCATTTCTGGGTCTTGTAAATCAAGTGTACTCTAGTCCCTCCACAAAATTTGGGAGCTAAAGCACAATAAATGCTACCCCAAATACACAAAATCTCAATATCTAGAAGGCTAGGGTCACTGATCTGAAAGGAGTGTATTAGTTATGCTGTGTTAAGTGTCCTTTTAGTTAATTAAACATGTACAATTTGTCTTCACAAGTTTGCTTAAGGAATGAGAGTTTTAACCATGAAAATTAGATGAATTAGTGAAGTTTAGGCATGTAAATAAGCCATAAAAACATTGAACAACAATGCATAACAATGAAAAACATTCAGACATAAGTCTTACACAGTAGGCATGATGAAGCAGTTCACCCCTCCGGGGCTAAATCTGTTGGTCCAACTCTCAATGGCATGTCCCTCTTTGTCATTATGCTCAAAATTGTAAATTACATATGTTTGTAGGCCTCTAATGGTTGTTTTCTCTGTACCAATGGCTCCAAAATGCTCAAATTAGTCTAGGTGGACTCTTGTTTTACCAAAATTGGTCAAAAATTGACCTCCCAATGCATTTTTCCCAATGACAGCTAGAAAAGATGCACTAAATGTGGAGAACACGCAGTTAGCTGCAGTTAAATTTAATAAATTCCCTAAAAATAGGGCCGCGCTCCAAATAATGTCGGACGGTTTAACTTGGCATTAAATGTGAGTGGTGGGGTGTTCACATGCCACCCCCGCCATAACCTACACATTAACCGTTTTAAACTTCCATCGAATACGTTAGAACCAGGAGTTAAGGTTCCTATACCTTTTAACCGTCGCATTTACTTGTTATCCCGGCATGTGAACAAATGTTGACAAAACCTGACGTAGGTTATGGTTATCACAACCATTAACCAAACCATTCTACAACCCATCATGTGATCGGAGTGATCGTGATGTTTGTGTTTATGCTGCAGTTAGGGCAGAGGCCGCGGTCCTGGCGCAAGGCCACATGAGAGGGGGGGCTGGCCCTTCAGAGCTGGCCTCCCAAGCCCTCAATGCAATCCTTAATAAAATTTAAATATGAGTGGTGCCCTATAGGGGTAAGAAACACCCCGTAGGTGGATTGGTCAAACCCTTTTGTGCCCATGCTCGAGGTTTCAGATTCGATTCCTGTAGCCTCAATTTTTTTTTGATAAACCATCTTGAGGACACGTGGCGGCCTGTGGGCTTGCCATGTGTCGCTCAACCATTGGCCCATCCAAAATCTCATCAAAGACCCAAATTGAACTGTACCATCAACAGCTAACAGCCCATATTGAGCCACTTGGCACGTTTCTGTTGGCTGAATCAAAATGGAATATTCCAAGTATATTCTACTGACTCTACTTGCATGCTGACTAGGAATCTAGTCACCAAATTTTTGTTGTTTGGGAAAAAAAACAAAACGCGATATCTTCCTCATACGACATCGGTTTTTCGAACCATTCACGACGCCAGAATCGCAACAACGAGACCTGTTCGGTCGCTCAGGTTCGGACCTATTTCGAGCACTTTCATTTTTGAGCATAAGACATGATCTCCTGATCAGTCATGTATAATGAAATTTCTGATGTAGCCACCGTAGCTGCTCCCGACCTGCATACACAAAGATATGATCTATTAAGACTGATATAAAGCAATGGGCAGCAAAAAAGATGAGAACTTGAATAAATTGCACAATAATTTGAAGGTCTCACCTGTCAGCAGAAAGATATATCATAGCCACTACGTCTACTCAACTTGCAATCTTACCTTTTCGATGAATATTACAAACAAACCAACCTTGAAAACTTCTTATGAATGCACCTTCATTTGTACCATCCCTCTTAGCAAGCATGAGAAAATATCGAAACTTGTTTTTATCAAACAAGCTTGCTAAGTAATATGCTTCCAGGAATTCATAGATTGGATCGTGAAATTTGAAACAATCCTCTTGAAAACCACGAAATCCTTGAAAAGATGAATTTTCAAGTAGAAGCACAGGGTTAAGATGAGAATCTTGTGAGGGAAAAAAGATATGATCATATTCAACCGGTATGCCAAGACAATGAGGACATGACATAACACTCAACAAGTGCGGAAGTGCCTCAACTGCTTGAAAAGTACCCATATAGTGAGATGTTAAACCATACAGATCAAATGATGTAAAAAAATTGTCATTGGATGTGTGGATGGGAAACTGGTAAGTTGAATGAAAATCATCAGAGACATAATCATGATCATATAGGTTGATTAAAGCATCATATTTGTTAATTTTTCAATATTGTTCTATGTTGAATCAATTGCTTTATCCAAATTTACTTTTCATTAACAATGGACCCAAATATAAGCAGTGTAAATAACCATAAACAATAACTGAAGATAGAACAATTCACGCAGTGACAAAGAAGACAACAACACAACCATAAGAGACATCATATTGGTCCAAGACCAGGGAAAAACCCCACTGCAGGGGAAACCCTTTCAAATCTTCTTCTTCAATAGATCGTCATAACAAGTTTTCAACAGAGAGTACAATGAACCCAATACATATATGCAATGGAAATAAATTAATCAGATCTATAGATTTGCAAATATACAATATCAAAAGCATAGATCCGATGAATCACCAAAGACAAGTGATCTCAGCTACCAAGTCCTAGATCTGAATCCAGGATGTTGTCGAACATTGTTCTGAGGTGACTATGACTGCGTGACTGAAGGATGAAGGAATTGTGCAATCAACTGAATGAGATCCAATCCAGATCTACCTATGAAATATCTTGATCACGGCCTTAACTCTCTCAACCTGCGGCTGAAGCACCCTTAACTGTGACTTGAACGTTCTGTGCCTGCGGCTGAGGGTCTGATCAGCCCAGAGCCCTAGCTGCACCTTGAAGATGGTATGCCAGCGGCTTTACCAACTCAACCACGACCTTGACAAAACTTGCTCGCGGTTATGGCCCAGAATACCTAGATCAGATGCGAGACCCTGCATGTGATCCTGATCCTTTACACGAGCTTTTCCTGATGTACCTGTGCGAGTCAAAAATAGAAAATACGAACTAATACCAAAATAGCATGAAGTAGATCTCATGAGCGAATATGTGAAAATGAACTTGGGGTCGCTTCTAGTTATAACTTTGTGAGGGACCACTTGGGGCTTTGACCGAATCGACACGAGTTTATGCCGACCCATAAAATAATAAAATAGTTCATAACTTAACTTCTACTTAACCGTTTGGGGTGATCTATAGGTCAATTTTGGTCCTCTGGAAAAGTGGAATCTAATAAAATTATAATCTCATCCATCTAAGTTTTCCAAAGTGAAATTTGACTCTAGTTGAAAAAATTAACACTCCCTCTACACTAGGAAGAATTCCACTTGGTAATCTGCTTGTAGATCTTTACATCAAAGTTTCATCTCGGCTCAACTCCATCTGTTGAAACTTCCTCAAATATAGAAGAAGAAGAATCATGGTGCAATAGCTTCCACCCACAACTGGAAACGTGATAGTACAACACACAAGGGAGCATATCTCTAATCCTGGGTCCTCATCGGGGAGCTCAGTATCAACCCAAAATCATGAAAGGGGAGAAAATATCAACCTAATCCTCTTGCCTATTGATCTTCCCATCAATGAATCTCATCAATCAAGTGGTATAACACTTGCATCATAATTGACTTGGGTTGTATACCCCAAGTACACTCTCAACTCGTTTGCCAAACGAGGAGCGGTATTCCCATCAAGCCTTGCTTGAGGGTATGATCCAAAATGGGGTATATTCTACATAGAACAAATAAGGGATCAACATCTCCGACCCTATGAATATAGGGGAGAAGCATCTCAACATTGGGAAATAGATAAAAAAAATTCATATTTTATAGAGATCCCTCAACCCTAAGAGCCCATCATCTCAATTCCTCACCCCGAGAGCTCAAGCGAGGTAGGAAGAGCTTGCTCAATGTCCTCGATCAGTGCTTCACCTTATCCAGAGGGGCTACATCCATCAGTCCAAGTTGTTCTTTAAAGACCAAGAATTTTCTTTTCGGAAGTGCCTTGGTGAGAATATCTCTTATCTGTTATATGTCAATATGTGAGATTCAATATCTGTTATATGCTCGTCCTCGGCCATTAATATCCTTCCAACTTGTTCTTTGACAACTTTTTCAAATGAGGATGGTTCATATTGAATCATGGTGCTCATAGAAGAAACATATCCCTGATACCTATAAGGTTCCTTCCTTTCTCTGAATGATCGACGAATGGGAATACTTCTTTCACTGTCCTGTAGAGTGTTGCGAAGCCAAAGCGGTCTCTTCCTTGTAGGAGGGACACTTGGAGGTGTATCTAGAGGATCCATAGGATCTGTTAGTCATCAATAATTTTTTCCTTTGTTTATGAATAAATTATTATCCCAATATTTCTAGAAACAGTTCATAGACATTATGAGTTCTAGAAATCTCACTGCCTTCATTATCCTCAAGATAATTTTTCACTATTTTATCATTTCATCCTGTCTAGGTTTGCTTACCAGTGTCTGAAAACCCATTAGGTGCCCATGTCACTCATCTTGTGTATATGTTGTCATCCTTGGCCCAAACCCTCTATTTTGTTTTGCCTAAAAACCCCCCACTTCTACCTAAGCCCACCAGTCAAACAACTTTGTTATGTCTCCTAAAACGCTCCCAAACACTGATGGTATCAAACTATCTCTGTAGGTTATTTAGATAAATCAAGTACATTGGATTTTGAATCTTCAACACATTAGTTTAGCATAAATTCTATCTTACACTTGATGATCCCAAATTATAAGCCTCAGTCCAAAAGCCAAGTCCAAGAAACCTTCCTCTAGGTCACCTAGGGTTTCACAAAGTCATAGGGTGGATTTGGTGCCCTACAATCTATGTTTTATATCTACAAGGAAACTGCATTCAAAGGAGAAAGGAACATATGTTTTGTCCAAAACTCATCAAATAGGTCACTCTAGGAAAGACCTTTTGGCCTAAAGCACATATCTTGCAAGGGGACGGATGCCCCTTGCTCACATTTCTGCAGAAAGATCAAAGGGCCATCAATCTAGCAAAAGATAAGGTAATGGGAGAATCATCACAAGAAGATCATCAACAACAAAGAGATAGCAACAAGCATATGTTTGAAGAGGATAAGGGTTGGTAACTATTTTTGGCCAATCAAGGAAAGCAGTACTAGGGTTACAAAGGCAAGGGCCACCTCAACTACTTCAAATACTCATTGAAGACTTTTAGAAATGATAAATGTGTTACGATAAGTTTTTGAGAACTTATAAGATAACATTGTTTACATTTTTCTAAGCAGCCCTAAGACCCAAGAGTTTGGGAAAATTAACAAACATGTCAAAAGATGATGATGGAGCCTCCTTCATAACAACAGATGGCTTCAAAGGGTTTCAAGCTGTCCTCTAGGGTTTGGCAAAGAGACATTGATTCCACCTCACCAAAGGTACAAAGGGAAAAAGAGTGTTGATGCAAAAGCATGAGGTTTCAAAGAGGTAAAATCAGAGAACCTAAGCGACAAAATGAGATAGAAATATTAGCGCCAAGGCCAAAAGATTCAAATGTACAGCCAAAGGTCTTAATGGAGGATCAAAGAAGATAAGCATGAGGTAAAAATGCCTAAAGGAGTGAAATATGATAAGAATGGTTTTAACTATTGAAGAAAAAAGGTGTTAAACTCCAAAAGACAGTAATCAAGGGCAGAGAAGTTGTGTGGGCACCTGCAAGAACAGAAGTGGCCTGCAAAAAACACAAAATTATTTCAAAAATTGCTTGTTTTTCAAACCAGGAATCTGTCACTATCAATATGATCAAAGAAACAGACATGTAGTTGGTCTAAGAGCAGTAAAACCTCCAAAAATGGTTTCCTTATCAAAGGTATATTCTGCAAGAGATAGGTTAGCCTTAAAATACACTTCTGCAGGACTGTCAAGATAAGCTACCTACAAAAAAATTTGATAAAGAAAAACAGACCAAACATTTTTCACCATAATGGCCCATATGAAGACTAAAGGGACTATTGATGCTTCATGCTAGGGTTTTCATACTGAGAGTTTGTTCACTATTTTTAAAGAGAAAACCAGATAGAGTGACAATGAAAGGAAAATATGGCAACTGATCACAAATCTGCTGTTTGCAAATGTTAATACATCATGAAAAATGTTCATGTTTACAAATGAGGGTAAAGACCATAGTTTGAGTTGGTTGAAGGGTTTGTGAGCAAAAGGAGAACATTAATATGCTCCAGCAAAGAAAAAATCCATTTTTTTCTATGTCAAAATGCCACCTACAGGACCAAAAGGGGTGAAAAGGACAGTGAAAAAGTGAGGGCAATGAACCTTAGAAAGTGGGTTTTGTCTTATATATTTATTTTTAAAAAAGCTATAAAGGTCTCCTTGACCCCTTCCCCACCTCATTTGTCTTTAAAAAAGGAGAAAAAACCGTTGAAAAAAGTTTTTAAGGGTTTCTGGAAAATTTGGTAAAAAAAATTTCAGGTGCTGCGCACCAAGGCCGGCGCTACACACCTGGTCATCGGCACTGCGCAAAGAGGAGGTAGTGGAAATGTTATTTAACACTGCGTTGCGCACTTGGAGGGCGGTGCTATGCACCTGGGTGGGCATTACGCATAGGCCCAGAATGGCCCGACTGCCCACACAATTGGCCCGGCGTTGCGCTCCGACAGACCAGCCCGAATCGACCTGAACATGCAATCGGCCAGGGCACTACGCACAAGCCCAGAATTGCCCGACTACCCAAATTTTCACCTGGAGCTACGCTTCGACAGACCAGCCTGACCTAACCTGAACGTGCAGTCGGGCAGGTGCTACGCACCGGCAGAGTTTGGCCCAAGTTGCCCAAAAGTGCCGAAAAAAGAAAATTTTTGCCTCCTAATTCATGCAAAGGTTTATACAAAGTTGATGGCATTTTTTTCTTTCCCCTCCAAGTTTTCTTTTGCATGTAAAATCAAAGGAGCGGTTTAAAACCCTAGCAATTGGCCAAACCCTAAACCTTCATGTCAATCAAGCTTATTGAAATTTTAGGGCCAAAGTTTGCTAATTTGAAAGGTTGTCATAGGTTGTAGAGACATTCAATGACATCATCTTGCCCCTATTTGCAAAAGTTTTCCCTCACATCACTCAGTTGCCATCCCTAAACCTAAAGACCCTCACCTAGCTAAAAATCCTCTTATCCTAGACTAGTCACCATGTCTAAACAAGAAATCAATAGGTCAAAGACAAAGTTAAAGGAAGAACAAGGAGATGACAGCAGCAATAAAGAGAAAGAGGATGATGAGGGAAGTGATGAAAACAGTGGGGCAGAAACAGAGTATGGTGAAGAAGACCAAGAGGGTAATGAACAAGTAGATGAACATGGCAGCCATGAAGAGAAAGATAGTGATGAATTTGAGCAAAGACAGAGATAGTGTTGACACCAATAAATCACACCCAAGTGCAGAAAAGGGTTTTTAAGGATGATCAAGATGAAGACCAAGAAGGTAATGAAGAGAATGATGAGTATGGCAGCCAACAAGAAGGATCACATGACAACCATGAGGAAAAGTGTTTGTACATGACAGTAAGCACAATAATGGTGCAAATAGTGATGACATGACTGAAGATGATGATAAGCGAAGAAACAAATGAATATGATGAGGGAGTAAAGGATCAAACACAAGAAATTGATGAGGCTGCAACAGAATTTGAAAATGAATGCAATGGCCCAAACAAAGGCACAGAGAGGATAGTCAATAAGCAAGACAACTTAGAAAATAGTCATGAAAATCATGACAGCTGTCATGACTATCATAACATTAATCAACTTCTTAATGTCCAAAGAACTCAAAATAACAGTGCAAGAAATGGACCAAGAAGAGGACATCAATGAAGGAAAAGGCCAAAGTGAAACAAATACAGAGGCTGATGATCAACTCCAAAACTGAGGCAACAACACTAAAAATAGCAAGATGAAATCCAAGAGGATGGTCAAGACAAAGAGGAGAGTGGTCTTCATGCTGAGCAAGATGATAGTGAGGAAAGTGCAACAAATAACTCAAAAAGAAGAACAAAGTGACAATGAAGAAATCAGTGAAGAGGCATTGAATTTTGAGCACTCAAAGAAGGTAAAGACCAAGAAAAACTCAGAGACATGCCTCAAGATTTTCCACAGGCCTTTCAAACCCTTTGAAGAAATTTTCTGCCAAGTTTGGGCCAAATTGAAGCAAATTTTGTCTTTTTCAATTTTTGACCCCTCAAAGCGCTGCACCCTAGGTGCTACGCAAAACATTAGTGCATCCTAAGCTCTCAAAGTTTGCATTTTTTTATTTCTCACATCACCAAAAGTCTACTCACCAATTTTAAGATCATTTGGAGCATTTTTGCCCCCTCAAAAGGTAAAAAAAATCAAAATTTTGACCTTTTTGCCTCCTTTTCAGAGCAGGTGTTGCACAAAGAGAAATTTTGGGAGAATTAGTTTTTTAACTGGTAAATGGAATCCACTTAGCATAAATTAAGCATTTCTGGAAAGTAGACTCATCAGGCTTTCCAACGAGCCATCACAGAGCCAAATCCGGTGTCAGGAAGGGGTCCAAAAATCAGCCACAAGAGACCCTATTTTCTGCGGAAGTGGCGTTGCGCACAGAGGTTGCCTAGTGTGTTTTGGTCCAAAAGTCAACAAAACACACTCATTTATTGAAAACTGATATTTTTGAGTTTTTTGAGGCAAATTAAGCTAGAATTAGGTGAAAATAGTTATTTTGGAATTTATTTCTTAGGATATTATGTGTCTTGGGCCTTGCATGGTATTTTGGCCATAAATGATATTTATGACTATATTTGACATTTTCCTACCACATTTATGGTTTTAGTCCTCATTTGCTCCGTAAATAGAGCATGAGGCCCCTATGTATTTCATGGGAATTTGATGAGCTTGAAGAGCAATATACATGGTTTTATGAGCTTGGAGAAGAAATTGGTTTTGTGAAGTGGATGAATGGCTTGTTTGGCTTGATGATGGAGAAGCTTGTTTGCTAGATTCCGTAGCTTGGTGAATGGTGATGTCTTCTTAACTTGTTAATGTTTTCTTGTCCTCATTTTGTTTCATTATTCTTGGCCGCTATAGATCAGAAAGTATAGTTTGAGACATGCTCTTGGAAGCACCTCAAACCTCCTGTTTGTTATAGCTTTGATGTTTTCCTCTTTTGGCCATCCTAAGGAATTATTGATTGCTCCTTAGGTCCACCAAAAATTGTTTTTTTTTCATGAATGGTTAGCATGCTAACTTACAAATATGATTCATGGTACGCCCTGCTTATTTGAAGTTTTCAAAACCCTATCTTGAAGCCTTTATGTGGAATATTGATTGATTAGGTTAAGTCAAAGAGGTCTCATTCGATCTTGCCCTTTGTCCATGCTTACCAACTTGTTTCAGAGTTCCCAATAGCTTGATATATGCTATTTAGGAGTTCCCTCTCCATAAATTGAGTTATTTGTTTATCTTATGTGTTTTCCCAAAAGCTAAAGGTGAATTTCTAAAGTTAGGAGTTCTAATGCTTCTATGTTTCACTGGAATATTCATCTTATATGTTTATCAGTTTGAGCATTGTTCATAGATATTAATGGTTTGCCCTACCTCATGAGTTGTTGCTTCAAACTATATATTTGTAAGACCTCTTAGTCTTTTCTCAAACTTGATTTTCATTACACCTCATACATCACCTTAAGGATCCATTTACCTTGCTAGACTGGCCCTGCAATACACTCTGTTTCATCATTTAGACACCATTGAATTCATTTGACTCCATAGCCCAATGGCTTTGACATCATTTCACTCCTCCTATTACATTTGACCATCTTACCCATCCAAAATAATCAAAAACCCTACACCTAATAACTAGCCTAAAATCAAAACCCTAGAGCAAAAAGAACACATCCTTTGCACCCAATAGAGAGAGCCCTCTCTGAGTCCAGGAAGGCTAGGTCCTTGGACTCCAAAGTTTGGTTCCATGTTACCCTGTCATTTGGTTTTCCAATCTGCCAAATCACAGGACACTAACATTTTGGCGATCACGGTGGGACCTTCTGAGTTAGTGACAATCTAAGTATCCCTTAGGACTTCAGATGCCCCTATCAAATCATTGATAACTTACACTATCAGCCATAGAATACACTCTATCTGTTTCACCATCCTAGCAAAATTATGACTCAGTTATAGGACACTCTCTCAAACCCTAGGAAACTCAGAAAACCCCAAAACACCTTTATATTGGTTTTTATTACTTATTGGTGGTGGACCATAATATATTTTACCTTCAAAAAAGCTAAAAATTTCCACTTGGCGACTCCACTAGCCTCTAGTAGGCCTATTACTTCATTAGCACTCATTTGACTTCTTAGATTTGTTTCACACCAAACCTAAGAAGTTTTTGAGCCCACTTATATACTGTAAGAATTACCTGACATTAAGAGAGGTCAACCTTCGGAAACAATACTAAAACTTTCAGCCTCTCTGCATTTTGAAATTTGAAATCTGGCTTCGCATAGGATAATTACCAGATCTCATCCAGACCCAAACCCTCCCAACATAGTTGATGACCCAGAAAATATTTTCTGGAAAACTTATAGATATGGAAAATTAACCACTGTTAGGACCATCCATAAAGCAAGCTCTGTACCTGAAAACCTTACAACTTTGCAAGATCCCTAGTTTTACTTGCACCGTACCAGGAACCTCATCAGAAACAGGTCTCAAATTGATATTGATCAAACTGAACTTGGCCCCTTAGATTTGCAGCAGAGTTTTAGCAGAGAAGCCTCTCCTTCCACACCACCTAACTTTCATCTTCTCCATCACTTCAACTCTTTCCATACCAAATCTACTCAAAATCAGTTTGTTGGTCCGAGTATTTCCACCACACCCATCCATACCACCACTATGCAAACCACTCCACTTCATCATACACCTACTTTCACAAATCCACCTCTTGTAAATCCTCCAGTAGCTCCCATCATGGCAGCTTGGTATGCACCCTTGGTTTTACCTCAGCCTCTAGTACCTTTTCCAAATGACTATCAGTCCAAGGTCCCGCATTTCACAGGGGCTGAATCTATCACTGCCCATAAGCATGTAGATAGGATCAATGATTCTTTTGATTACCTGGAGATAGAAGAAGAAACTATCAAAATGACAATCTTTGCATAAAGCTTAGGAGTAGAGGCCAAAAAATGGTTCAAAGCATTAACTCCTAATTCAATACATGATCTCCCTTCCCTCTACTAAAATTTTATAAACAAGTGGGAAATCAAGAAAAACCCCCTCCAAATCCTGTCTGAATATAACAATCTTCAAAGGAATGTAGGGGAAAGTGTGCAAGCCTATTGCACCAGGTTTAACAGTGTGTACAATTCTCTCCCTCCTCACATGAAACCTCCACAAGGCTTTGCACTAGTTAAATTTCCTGAAGGCTTTGACCTTGACATGACTTTACAATTAAGAGAAAGAGACTCTGAAACCTTGGAAGAAATGAAAAAGGCAGCTATTAGTGCAGAGGTTAACTTAATTGAAAAGGGAGCTAGATTGAAATCGGAAAGAAGGGTAACTTACAAAGATGAAACCATGCCCTCAACCTCCTCTTCTGATACCAAAATAGACAGCTTAATGAGAACTATAGAGAGAATGATAGAAAGGATAAATTTGAATGAAAGGACCCCTCCTAGGGAAAACCAGGTGTTGGGGCCCTTGTTTTTGTTTAGTTTTGAAATCTTGGCTAAGAAATTTTGAATTTTGACCCCTTTTTGAGTTGCGGTATGAATACACATGGCAACCGCGACCGCGCCGCAACTACCAGGAGTCGCGGAGCTATCAAAGCGACGCGGAAGCATGCGATAGCTGGAGAAGGAACAGGGACAAGTGCAGATGAAGGAAACACACAGCAGAAGACAGAAAGTGGAACACACAGATAACAGGAGAGAAGCCGGGAGAAGCTGAAGTAAAGCCACAGAGGAAATGATAGTCGCAAGAGCGGGTGAATAAATAACAGTCACCCGGCTGAAATAAAAGGAAGGCTGAAGAGGTTGCGAGGCTCGAGACAGGGAAAGACGCATAGAGTAGCTGCGGAGGAATCATGCATGTCCCTCCTATGGCTCCTTATCTTCTCTATTCTACCTTTCTGTTCTGAATCCATCTGTATCAGATTTGTAAGCTATCAGTGAGAATGCCATGTAATCATGTGTTTGGCCAAGAGATTAATACAATGGAAGGTTGTTGTCTCAATAAGATGTTCATGTGCTTGTAATATGTTTATACTAGTTTAAAATTTTATTTGCAAATGTCTGAATGCTTATTAAGTGATCTTGCGTATATAACTCTATATATGTAATGGATGCTCTGTCCTTCATTAGTTGCGGGTTTGTTCCTTGCCATTGATCTCATCCCCTTCTGCATGTGGTTGTGGCACGCCTCGGGTGAGACGCATTGCTCTCCAGAGCAGGGTGAAAATGCCGGCGTGTTCCTAGACTACACCGGACCCCTTTGTTGGCCACAACTCTTGAACCTGGGTCTTGTCCGCGAGACCTGACTTCTCGCCAACAAATGGTTCCGTTGCCGGGACCTGCATGTTCTGAGGGGATCTAGATCATGGTATCGAGGATTTTTGAAGGAGCGATACAGCGATGGTGGGATGATCATCTTGACCAGTTCATTGCTCAGAAAGAAGAGCTAACCAAGAAAAAGGAGGCGGCGATCAAGGAGCTTGTTATTTTCTCTGACTCAGCCAGTGATACGTACGAAATTTTCTGGGGAAGGTTCCCTACGGACCTTTACAATTGGTTGTGGAGGTTACGAGCGACACCGCCCCAAGAAGGCTTGCGGAAGATAAACCGCAGGTGGGCGCACGAAGACCTGGTGGCACTGCATCGGGTAGACACTGAACTAACCCGCGCAGTGGATTTCTGGGTAAGGACCACGTTGGAAGGATACACTGTGGAGTTTGCTTCCGAGTGCTACCAATCCTTCTCGAAAGACGAGGCTGTTTTCCACTCAGGGCTAAGGGGGAAGTTGCTGAAGGAGATTCCGCTGTGGATCAAAGCTCTGATGGTGGATGAAGGGTTGATTGAATTCCACAAAACGGGTATGGAAGCGTAAACCACCTGTACTGGGGGAAGGGTTGAGGGGACCGATGCTGTGTAGAATGTGAAAGTAGGGGTAGGGAATGGATGTTGAGGCCGCATGCAAGTTGTGGGAGCGACGTGCGCATCGGCGGGCACAGATCGCCGATAGGTGGCGAAGAAGGGTAATGCGAGATTTGAAGAGAAGAGAGATCGAGAGGAAAAATCAGAAGGAGGCACCTCAGAGGACAGGAATTATGGGTTTGGATACCTGGGAAGAAAATGGGACAGCAGTGGAAGTGCAGTCTGTGCATGGGAGCCCAGCGACGCGAGAAAGAGAGATTGTGACTAGCGAAGATAACGGGAAGATGCAACCCGAAGAGAGTTCCGATGATGAATGGCACGACGCGATGCAACAGATGTTTCAAGATTAGACGACACCCACCCCTCCAGGCAGCCCTACTTCTCACCTTCTGCATGGCCAGGATCCCAACCTTCCCCTGGTACTGTATCAACCTTTAAGTAATATTTTTATTTAGTTACAAGCATTGAGTCAATCATACAATAGTTCATCAGTGTCAGTAACGTCCGGTAACAGCAGCGTTACTAGTAGTGGTATTTTTCCTAGTGGGACCGTTACACAACTAGGACCTAGAGGCTTTATCCTGGTCAATTCTCCGCAAGTACACATGGCTGGATCTTTCACCCGGTATCCAGAGTTCTCTGGCCGGGGCAATGATGATGTAGAGCAACACTGGTACCTGTGCGAAGCCATCTAGAGGGCTCGCCAGATGCTAGATGTAGGGAAGTTAATAAAATTCCAAACCACGCTCAGAGAGAGGGCTCTGCGATGGTTTATCAAGTGGTCCGAGGCTCATCCTAACCCCGTAATTGCGGACGTGAAGCGGGATTTTGTTCGCGAATTTAAGCTTCCCCAGACAGACCAGCAGGGCCTGTCAGAGCTGTGGGAAATTAAGCAGAAGGAAGGTGAGACCGCGTGGGAGTTGATGCGGTGATTCAAGGACGCGATCGGGGAACTTAGCTACCCGATCGATCCAAACCACCAGAAGGACTGGTTCATCAAGGCTCTGCTTTCCTTGACACGAACCCCTCTCACTCAGCAGAAGATTGATAATCTACAGGACGCTTTGGAACAGGCCATGAATATTGAAGCCATGGCGGGCTACCCCCAGGAATACCAGGGGGGCGGGGGGGGGGGGGGGCGGCCCCGCAAGATCCTTCTTTGATAGGGTTGCAACACCAGGTCACCAGCTGTTTCGGGGAATTAACACCCTAGAGGTTGGTTGGGATACAACCTCCATAGAGCAGGGGCATGCTACTTAACAGAGACTCACACAACCATGCACGTTCAGAAAAACTAAATAGAGTAGAATGAGAAGGTTACCCGTAGGTCCTATGGTTGAAGTAGATCCACGTGGGGTCCAAACCCCCAGCAACCGTCCTTCCTTCTTAACCTGAAATACAAGAAGAAACCAGCACAAAGGACAGGTTGTACAACATATATCTACTCTAAATGTCAGTGAGATTCATATAAAACATTAAATAAATCATAATGAATGCTTGTATAATAAATATTCTCATACATAAAAGCATACACTAACATGTTTATTTCGGGAACAACATGATACTTCTGTATTATAAATAGCACGTACAAAAGTAACAAGTGGAGAGATCACCTGATCCTTCCAAGGCCTTCGCAGACCGTCGTCCGGATCCGTCCAGCCCTTGCCTCGCTAAGACTCCTTCCAAACTGGTGCATACGAGATAACATATAAAGAGATGTGTATCTCAAGGAAACAAGGGTTTCCTATAATGAACTGGGAAAGTGCAGGAGGCACGGGGAATCAGACTTGGATAGGGAATACCAACAGAGTATAATATCAATAATTCTCTCTCTCCCTTGGGCCATACACATGAGGGATTTTTATACTCCCTCCAAGTAGTTTCAACAGTTGGAAACAGTTGGCCACGTGCTGGGGTGGTTGAACTACCTGAGTAACCATCAACCCAGCCCGAAAATAGGGAATTTTTATATATTTTTTCATAATTTTAATGGCATACGCGGAAAAGTGCAGTTGGACTCGCGTATACACGCGGAAAAGTCTGGGCATAATCGCGTATGGGGATTTTTACACTGTTTTTAAGTGAATTTGTCCAAGTCTGTAGGAATGGGTGCCCAAATCCATAAAAGCAATCATGAATCATATGAAGGTGAGAAATGATGCTATAACGGATGCCCCCTAATATAT